>BMAC01000521.1:794999-900781 GCA_014905375.1 Phtheirospermum japonicum | reverse complement strand
ACGAGCCTTCAGTCGTTTTGTTTTCCATGAGGGACAGGTTTAAACCGAGGTTCATGGCAGAATTTGCAACTTGTCAAATCAGAATCGTCTCCCCAATAGATCATACAATTATTCTTGCAGCAGTCTATCTTCTCGACCGGTAAGCCCATACCCCTTAACAACTTCTTACTGTTGTAGAAGTTATCCGGTACGAGATTGTCTTTCGGTACAATCTCCTTGATTAATTCACTCAATTGATCATAACACTTTTGAGACATGTGATTCTCTGATTTCAAAGTCATGAGACGGGAAACTAATGACAACTGAGTATGTGCTTCGCACCCCGGATACAATGGTTGATTTCCAGCTTTCAACATGTCGTAAAATTTTGAGCCTCAGCGTTCGGCGACTCTTCCACATCGGCCACCACGTCGAAATCAGGACCAGCTGCATCTTGAACCATATTAATGTACGGATTTGATGATTCTTCAGAAGGGATGTGAGAGGGTCCTCCAGCATGAAAATCCTGAAGATGTCCAGAGGTGGCAAGCCGGGTTTCTCCGTGGTAAATCCATCTATAGTAATTCGGCACGAGCCCATTTGTCGCGTACAAGAAGATGTACTATTTTCCATTAACTCCTCGTCTGCAGAGGTTGTACGCATCTAATGCCACAGCGAAAGATATGAGATGGCATGCTGAACACGTGGTTGAAGACAATGTTATGCGCCACCCATCCGACTCAGAAGCTTGGAAACATTTCAACGAGACTAATCCAAGCTTTGCGGCCGAAAGTCGAAACGTGAGATTGGGTCTTTGTACAGACGAGCCTTCAGTCGTTTGGTTTTTCCATGAGGAACAGGTTTAAACCGAGATTCATTGCAGAATTTGCAACTTGTCAAATCCGAATCGTCTCCCCAGTAGATCATACAATTATTCTTGCAGCAGTCTATCTTCTCGACCGGTAATCCCATACCCCTTAACAACTTCTTACTGTGGTAGAAGTTATCGGGTACGAGATTGTCTTTCGGTACAATCTCCTTGATTAATTCACTCAATTGATCATAACACTTTTGAGACATGTGATTCTCTGATTTCAAATTCATGAGACGGGAAACTAATGACAACTGAATATGTGCTTCGCACCCCGGATACAATGGCTGATTTCCAGCTTTCAACATGTCGTAAAATTTTTGAGCCTCAGCGTTCGGCGACTCTTCCACATCGGCCACCACGTCAAAATCGGGACCAGCTGCATCTTGAACCATATTAATGTACGCGTTTGATGATTCTTCAGAAGGGATGTAAGAGGGGCCCCCGGCATGAAAATCCTGATGATGTCCAGAGGTGGCGATTCGGGTTTCTCCGTGGTAAATCCATCTATAGTAATTCGGCACGAACCCATATTTCGCCAGGTGGTACTTAATCTCATCGACGTCCAGATAGATTTTTATTCCTACATCTGCTACGATTACAAGGACATTTCAGTCTCTGTCCGTCCTTGTGAGCGGAATTCGCTTGTGCAAATTCAATAAAACTCTCAAGTTCATCCGTGAATGTAAGCATAATATACCAATGTAATTAGCAACACATGTTTTTTAACTTACCATTTGTAAAAAACATCAAAATTCAACGAACGCGCACAATCGCTCGTGATTTTCCCGCCATTATTGCAAGAATTCCTATCGGCAAGCCATTTATCAACGTCCGGCATCGAAGACCGAATATCCGGACCGGTTCGGAGCTTGCCACTTGGCAATCAAAGCGTGGAATTAGGGCACGAGGAGGAACTTTCTAAATTCGAAGCTTCACGTTTTGATTTTGAGAGCCTCCTCTGCACATCGGAGGTGGCCTCCTGCAAGAGCCGAGTCGCCGCCGTAACGGGCAGCACAGCCGTTGCTGCTACTATTCAGGGAACTAGATAGGGAGAGAGTGTTTGGATTTTTCGTATTTTAAAATATTTTATTCTCGACGGGATGATTCTATCTGCAATCGGCATATCGGGCCCTGATGAAACCCTAGAAACGGATCGGTGGTGACTTCTAGGTTCTCCGTTTTGCTGCTTCACCCGCTGCCGGTGATTTTTCCTTTGTAAGGTTGATAGTAATGAGTTCGAGGATTTCTCAAAGCTACGGTTTACCTTCGGCATGTGATTCTCGTCGGAGAATCGGCGGTGGGCGATGACGGTTGTTTCTTTTGACTTGGCCCATGCAGCTGACTTTAGGGGAGGAGGGTTCGCCGGCGGCGCTGTGGTTTGGGATCTTAGACATTCCGTGTGTTCTGAGTATAAGGCAAAGGCAGATTTTTCCTTCCATTTTTTGGAATATATATTTCGCATTGACGTGGTGGTTTCATGAATGATTTTCGGAAAAAGAATGGATAATTATGTGTTATTTTAGGATAGTATGTATAATTACATGTAAATCCTTCTCTATTAATATAATTATATTAATTATATAATCAATGTGGTTGATCTTGTCCGTACAATAAATTTAATCTAGTGGATCATATGGGTTCCTAGTTCCCACACAGGGGATTGGTTCCCACATGATCTCAGTCCTATATATATATATATATATATATATATTTACTAGTTGGGTTTTATTGATGCAAAACAATTGTGAAGGACGTAAAGATGCTAACCCCTATTTATAATTCCTTGAGTCATATGTAAATTGGGGTATTTTATTTTATAATTAGTGTAATTGGAGTTTTAATTTGATTGCCAAATATTGTTAAAATCTACGATAGATCAACAAATTAATTTTAAAATACTAAGATTCAAATTTTGTGCAACAGATTTTGTGCTACCAAAATAATTGCGTTGAATTGTACAATATTACATTAACATTTTAATCGAATTGTTGACATCATTGGTATGATCCACTTTTCCAATTTACATATTCTTTTCATATATGTATAACATAGCATGCATGTTTGAAAAAAAAAAAAGGATTCGTTAAATATATAGGATGATTACTATTTACCAGATTCTATAGATTTGTAATTGAAATACACGATTCAGAAGATCGAACAGCTGACTTATATAATATATAATCATATATCATACATATATGTATATGTATATATTGTCGACATCATTGGTATGATTTAACTATTGATTATTACTAAGTAATTTTATATATTTATTTTTAAGTTAAACTCGTTTATAATATATAGTTATTGAAAGAAAATAAAGAACTCATATTTGAAGAGATATTTTGTATTCAACTTTTCTACAATTCATTCGATCATAATTTTCATAATTCCATCAGAGAATGTCGCCACTATTTATAGTATCATGTAAGACAATTGTAACCCTAAAATATGTGGCTAAGATTGCTACAGTACACTTAGCAAATCGTGTGGTTGCTATTGCTATAGTACATCCTGACAGTTGGATGTACTGTATTAGGGCTGACATCATTAGTTGGCATAGGGTAGGTTGTCCTCATGTGAGTCCCATTGCTAGTTGTACGTGCGACCTTTGGCCGACCTCGTACTCTCTGAGAGGTCGCGATCCTTGCGACCTGATGCTGACATTATATGACCAGCCAACCGGAACGTATCAGGTAGCTCTCTATTTAGGTAGCCAACCTTACGACCTGGTGCTGCACTCATCTTCAGGTCGCCAGTCTTGCGACCTGTTGCTGCACTCATCTTTAGGTCGGCAAGCATTATATGACAAGGTTCAGGTCGCTCTCTGTTATCCCCCTCAATTCGAGTGAGGTGAGAGAAAGAACAGAGAGTTTATTGCGGAGTCGAACAAAGAATTGATGAGACAGCGGTTTGGTGAAGACATCGGCAGTCTGATCAATAGAAGGGACAAATCGAACCTGCAGCAATTTTTCGCAATGAGGTCGCGAACAAAGTGAAGATCTAATTCAAATGGCTTCATGCGGGCATGAAGGATAGGATTAGAAGCAACAACAATAGCACTTTGATTCTCGGCCCAGATTGTAGGAACAGCAGGAAGAGCGACCTGAAGCTCATGTAGCAGGATCGGATCCAAACTAATTCAGCAGTAGCATGAGCGAGGCTGCGATATTGAGCCTCGGTGCTGGACTTCGATACAGAGGTCTGCTTCTTAGAACACCAAGAGACAATATTGCGTTCGAGAAGAATACAAAAACCAGTGGTGAATTTTCTGTCATCCAGGTCGCCAGCCCAGTCGGAGTCTGAAAAACCAGTCAGAGTAAAGAAAGAGGTTTTACTGTAGGTTATGCCATAAGAAATGGTACCGGCAAGATATTGCAGAATTCTCTTGACAGTTCGCCAATGCGTGCTGAGATGACAGTGCATATATTGACACACTTTGTTGACGCTATAAGAAATATCAGGTCGAGTGATTGTGATATACTGAAGAGCTCCAACAATACTCCTGTAAAATGTTGGATCAACACTGGGTTCCCCTTGAGACTTAAAGAGGACAGGGGAGACAACCATCGGTGTAGGGGTGTCTTTAGCATACCTGCTTTTTCAAGAAGAGTCAGAACGTACTTGCCTTGATTCAGATGCAGACCCTGAGCGGTGTGGAAAACCTTAATGCCAAGGAAATGATGCAGTTCACCTAGATTTTTTAATGAAAAGGTGGAATCAATGTGAGTAATAAGCTTCGAAATTCCAATTTATTCGCTGCCTGTGACGAGGATGTCGTGAACATACACTAAAACCCAGATGCATCCAGAGGAAGTGGTGGAGTAGAAGAGAGAGCTATCAGCCCGAGAAGCAGAGAAACCAAAACGAACAAGGACTGCTCGCAACTTTCCAAACTAAGCGCGGGGAGCCTGCTTAAGCCCATAAATCGCTTCGGACAACCTGCACACCTGAAGATTGGGACCGACCTGTTCAAAACTAGGTGGCTGAGCCATGAAGATTTCCCTGTCCAGCTCGCCATTCAGAAATGCATTATTGACATCCAATTGTTTGACCGACCAATTACAGTTGACAGCGATGGAGAGCACAACTCGAATAGTGGTAGCTTTAACAACAGGGCTGAAAGTATCAGAAAAATCAAATCCGGGCACCTAACTGTATCCTTTGGCGACCAATCTGGCTTTATAACGAGCAACAGTACCATCAGCATGAGTCTTTAACTTGAATACCCACTTGCAACCAATCAATGACTTGCCCAAAGATAGCTCAGAGAGAGACCATGTCTGGTTCTTAAGGAGAGTTGCATACTCTTCACACATAGTTGCTTTCCACTTGGGATGTGTTAAAGTTTCAACATAGGAGGAGGGCTCCCGGAAATCGAGGAACTCCGTGCTGAGCACCTTGGGCTTGTAAATTCCTGCTTTAGCTCTTGTTATCATGTGATGTTTACCTGAAAAAGGATTAGCACTAAGCACGGAAGAAAAATGAGAAGTATGTGGAGAGCTCATTATTGGTAATTCAACAGTAAGAGGAATAGTAGAGGAACTGGATTGACTAGAGGATAGTGGGATTGGCTGATGGGGAGGACTGGGAGGCGGACCAATGATTCAAGCCTTTGTGTTGCCTAATCCAATAGCTTGCCCGCAAGAGGACGGGGTCGCGTGTAGGTTGGCAAAGTTGACTCGAATCGTCTCTCGAGGAACATACAATCGGAATCTCGAATAATTTGTTCAATTCTCAAGTAACTTATACAAAGGGGGGGGGGGGGGGGGGGGTGAGTGTTTGATTATCTAAGGAATTGAAACGCATGAGCATAAATTAAAAACTATGTAATTTAATTCAGCAACTTAGAGCATGTGAATTCGAGAAATTAATCTAAGAACTCAACAAGATCACTAGCATAATCAAAAAGCAATTTATCTAAAGCATAAAATAAACGAAATGAATTATCTAAGCATGAATAACAACCAAACTAAAGACTACGAATCCGAATACCAAAAATATCTAGGGTTTGAAACATGAAATGATTCAAGAAAATTATTTAAAAAGCTACTACTTAAACGCATAAATTAAACTAAGAAAGCAATTAAAGAGTTTAGAGTACTTATTAAACTAAGAAATTGCAGAAAATTCTCCAGCTAATCCGGAGAGATTGCATAGATCTTGGCCGAAGAACGAATCACGAACTAACGAGTAGAACTTAGAACTCGCGATTCTTGAATCTCCGATCTTGATCGTTTATGGATGTTACGGTGTAATATTTTCGAGCTGACGGACTGTAAGTAGTGTTGTAGTGGTATCTCGTGTATATGGTGTGTCTCATGTACAGACTTAGAGAAGGGTCTTATAGTTTTCACTGGTCTTGGAGCATAAGAAACCCTAAAATCTATTTCTGGGCCGTCACGTTGACGTCGCATCGACCGACGCGAGCTGGGGCTCGGTGTCGACGCGTCCGGTGCGCTTGCGTGGACAGGGTTGTAATGTAAGGCTCTTTGGACGGGTATGGAATATATAAGTCGTGTGGTTAACTCGCGATCTAACGTGATCAATAACTCACCCAACCTAATCTAATTACGAAACAAAGTGATTCACCTCGTTCAAAAGAAAAACCTCACTAAACACTCATAACATAGCCTTTAAACATAGGCTATTCCCCAACTCCATACTCTGATCCGACTTGTAGCTCAACCACTTAATCATAATTGAAGCTTATTACATGCTTCTTTTACAACTCAACTATTGCGTTTTAAACATAGGCTCATCAGCGAATAATCAATAAAACACAAGCCTTTATAAAAGTTTAGGCAATTTCATAACTCGATCCACCATCCTTTTCCCTTTCTTTTATTTTGTTCCCCTTTAATTTATTTTTATGGGGTCTCCTTCTTCTTCTTTTTTTTTGTTAAGGATGGTGATCCTTAATACAATAATTCATAAATCCCTATAAAATTTTCAAACACTAATAACCAGAAAAAATGGAGAACTCCTACCCCACGCTTTTAATGGGTTTGTAGGGGTTGACTAAAAACACACATGGCTATAGGCATGGATTATTTGGCTATGAGGGGCTCATTCGGAATTTATAGTGGCTAAAATATATGGATATGGCCGGAATAGGGTTTTATATGTGCCTTATCCTCATTTTCAAAATCAACTACACACAGCGGTTTCAAAGAGATCTCAAATCAGAAACTCATTCAAGCACATACAAAGATGATAATCACTCAGGCTTCTCGCAGGCTTTTTGCATGAAAAAGTTTTGAATTGACGCTGCTTTTAAGGTTTTGCGAAATCGATTGCGTGCAAGTACCATTTTACAATATATATAAATAATAATTTTGAAAAATTTATGCATTTATGCACGCTCAAAAGACAAAAACATCAAATCATTTATAGCACAAACAAAATTCAGCGCAGAAATAGCAATCAATCACACGGAAAATTTCAAATTGCACACAATTTTCAATCATACTTCAATCATACTCCACCATACAATTTTCAATCATACTCCACCATCCCCCCCTCTAAAAACTCGGCAATCCCTTGATTGCCATAAATATATAAAAGAAAATTAAAAGAGGATAGGAGTAAGAAAAACATCCCTGAAATTTGATGGTCGATCATCATCCAATTGAAGTCGTGCAATTTCCAGTATCTAGCGTCTTGTGATTGATTTGTCCTTGAAACAAACATCCGAAATACAACAAATAACAAATAAATGTAAAAATAATAAAATGAAATAGCGTTCATCAGCAATAATAAAGCACAGTAAATCACTGCCACGGCCCCTCAGCAATCGGCGGAGCAAGAGCCCACTGTCCCATCTAACCAATCAGGGATGACCGTCGGTTAGTGCCAGAATGCGTCGACCAACATGCACCGACGCCGCCGATCACTGCCGAACATCGTGCGATTCCTGCCTAGCGTTGACGCCGAGAGCAGGTGGCGTCGATCGACGCGCACGTCGGTGTCAAAATTGTCACTTTGTTTTCATACTGCTAACCTTACCGCTCAATAATCGTTAACCATGGATAAACTGCACAACTCACGAGAAGAATCAAAAACGTCCATGGTACAACCGAAGAAATATTTAAAGACAAGGGTCGTGCGAAAAATAAAAATTTTATTAATGCTGATTCGACACACTTAAACAACCAAATAAAATTAAAATAGCGAGAAAATAAACAGGATAGAATAGGAGGGCAATCTTATGACTCGATAATGGAAAAATATAAATAAATAGCTAGTGGCAACGTCCCACGAATCTAAGGGAATCCCTTGCGCAACTTTTCTAGTGCGGCAATCTTCTTGTTAGCTTCATCCAAACACTGCTTCCAATACCCAATATTACATTCGTGTGCAGCATTCCCCTCTTTCAGGTCTTTGATTTGGGCTTCCAGCTCTTCAATTCGGCGTAAGAACACGAATTTCTCCTCACGGACTTTGTGACTCTGTCGCATGAGGCCCATCCCATGTATCACCACTGCGTCTATTTCGGCCGCTTTCTCTTTGAGGCGCTTGTCCCTAATGGCGATCTCGCGTGTAAACTCAGCTTCGTTCCACAACATCTCATTATTCTTCTTGGATAATTTCTCAATCGTTTCTCTAGCTAAGAGAAGTTTATTGTGAAGCTCGTCCTCGGTCATATCAACCTCCTCAACGTTCTCCCTCCTATGCCCGAGATCACGCCTTATTCCCCTCAAATCTCTGATGGTGGTCCTTAGTTGGAGATTCATGTCCCCCAATCCCGCTTTTATTTCTCCTGCATCCCTTAATTGACCCTTTAGTGTGTCTATCTCGAGGGTGTAATGGGCCTCGTCCATTCGACATCCACCAACCCTTTCCTTCATCTTTTCGACTTCAACTTGCAGTTGGTCCATTTCTTCTTCGTGCTCCTTCCTTAACATCCACCTATTTTCATGGTTATTGGTCGCTTGTGGAATTGGCCTCATGGTGTTGGAAGTCTTGGAATAAATAAATTATTGGTATAGGGAGGTTTAGAGCACAAGAAAATTATGCAATAAAGAGTGCAGGGGGGTTGGTTTTTATAGGAATCATTAACTCTTGAAAATAGGAGTCCTAGATTTACCCAAATTTCAAATAAGGTAATAGATATTAAGTTTCCTAATCTATGAAGAACTCTCTTAAGGTAATAGATCTAGACTCCAAAACCAGCCAAATTCCGTGCAAAAAATAACCAAAAACTCACTCACCTATTGGGAATAAAATTCCCAGAAATTGCAGCCCAGAATTACCAATTTTCGTGCAATCGGGCGACGCAGGCTCGCAGGCCGCGCCGACGCACGTGTCGGTCGACGCGGTCAGTGCGTTGGCCACCAAATTGAATTTTATTGAATTTCCTGTATTCCGTTCCACGAATTCATCCTTCCTTGACAATAAATCTTGTTTCATAAACGTACATAAACAAAAATAGAAAAAGGAAATAACCAAAAATAAATGCAATGGGTTGCCTCCCAAGAAGCGCATCTTTTAATGTCACTTGCTCGACGTGAGGTTTCTTGATTAATTTGCAGTTAGGGGCGGATCCACTATTTCCAACATCTCACGATTTGACTCGTTGCCTCCTCGTCGCGATATAGCTTAATGCGGTACCCGTTGACTTGAAACGTTGCATCCCATTTTTCGTCGTAAAGGGTGACTGCTTCAAATTTGTTGATCTCTTTAATCACAAACGGGCCACTCCATCTTGACTTCGGTTTCCCTGGAAAAAGTTTCAATCTCGAGTTATAAACTAGAGCCAACTTACCTACCTCCAAATGCTTGTTAACGAGTCTTCGGTCGTGGCGTGTTTTCGTCATTTTCTTTTGCCTCCATGCGTCATCATAAGAATCGTTTCTTATTTCCTCAAGCTCAGTCAGCTCCAGTTTCCTATACTCGCCCGCCTCATCATAGTTCATGTTTAGCTTTCGAATGGCCCAACTAGCGCGGTGCTCTAACTCAACGGGCAAATGACATGCCTTCCTATAGATGAGATGAAAAGGACTCATACCCAGCACTGTCTTATAAGCCATTTGATATGCCCATAGTGCGTTGATAAGTTTAACCGCCCAATCCTTCCGACTTGGTCCAACTGTCTTTTCGAGGATGGCCTTTAATTGATGATTGCTCGTTTCTACCTGCCCAGACGTTTGAGGGTGGTATGGCGTGGCTACCTTATGCCGGACCCCATACTTTGTCATCAACCTTTCAAAGGCGCGATTGCAGAAATGACTTCCTCCATCACTTATAATTGATTTCGGCACCCCGAATCTACTAAAAATGTTTTCTTGGAGAAATTTGAGAAAGGGTCCGACCAATATGTAGTCGACTCCGACCAAAATATACTCGAAATCCCCACTCTTAAGAAAGGGTCCCATAAAATTCATACGTCGAAAATCTCCAATACTTGATTAGGTACTTGCGGCATTTCGTCTCGCTTCCCTATGTTACCGGTTCGTTGGCAATTGTCGCACGTCTTACAATATTCGAATGCATCGGCGAATAAACTTGGCCAATAGAACCCAGCTTGTAGTACCTTGAGTGCCGTCTTTTGAGCTCCAAAATGCCCTCCATGATCATGGAAAAATTGCAGAATGCTCCCCATTTCATCGTTTAGAATGCACCTTCTATTGAGTCCATCTTTACAACGCTTGAACACATAGGGATCATCCCAAAAGTAGTCCCTGCATTTACTCAATAATCTCTTATGTTCTTGGTAGGATAAATGGTTAGGTACAATTTTGCAAGTAAGATAATTCACAATATCAGCATACCAAGGAGTAATTAGTTGCTCAACATGAAACGCATTCTCATAAGGAAACAAATCATTAATCATGAATTTTTTGCCTTCGTTTTCCTCAATTAACATCCTAGATAAATGATCAACTACAACGTTTTCACAACCTCATCTATCTTTTATTTCTACATCAAATTCTTGCAGCAATAATATCCACCTAATTAGACGTGGTTTACTTTGAGGTTTAGAAAATAAATGACGCAGTGCTGCATGATCCGTATGTACGATTACTTTCGATTCAACTATATAAGATCTAAACTTTTCAAGTGAAAATACAACTATCAATAATTCTTTTTCAGTCGTGGTGTAATTATGTTGGGCGTCGTTAAGCATATAACTAGCATAATAAATTACTCTAAGCAATTTATCCACACGTTGCCCCAAAATGGACCCCACTTCTTCATTAGAAGCATCGCACATTATTTCAAAAGGTAGGGTCCAATCGGGTGCAACAACTATAGGGGCAGAAGTAAGACTCTCTTTTAGCTCATTAAACGCGCTCATACATTCTTCATTAAAAACAAAAAGAGTATCTAAAGTCAATAATTTGCAAAGTGGACGACTTATTTTTGAAAAATCTTTGATAAAACGTCTATAAAAACCTGCATGGCCAAGAAAACTCCTAATTCCCTTAACATCTCAAGGGGGCGAAGGGTTTCGATTACATTAATTTTAGCTTTATCAACCTCCAGCCCTTTATTAGAAACAACATGACCTAGAACAGTGCCACTCTTTACCATAAAATGGGATTTCTCCCAACTAAGTGTTAAATTCTTCTCAATGCAACGTTCTAAAACCTTCGACGAATTAGACAAACAAATCTCAAAAGACGACCCAAAAATTGAGAAATCATCCATAAATACCTCAAGAAAATCATCAATAAAATCGGTAAAAATTGAAAGCATGCACCTTTGAAAAGTCGCTGGTGCATTGCATAGGCCTAAAGGCATTCTTCGAAAGGCAAAGGTGCCAAAGGGGCATGTGAATGTCGTCTTGATTTGATCTTCCAGAGCGATGGTGACTTGGTAATAGCCCGAGAGGCCATCCAAAAAGTAATAGAACTCGTGTCCGGCAAGCTTGTTGAGAAGTTGGTCTATGAACGGCAGAGGAAAGTGATCCTTGCGAGTTGCTGCATTTAATTTCCTATAATTGATACACATACGCCATCCAGTGGTCAGTCGGGTTGGAACTATCTCGTCTTTTTCATTTTCGATTATGGTGATGCCTCCTTTCTTTGGAACTACATGGATTGGGCTCACCCACTTGCGGTCAGAAATAGCAAAAATAATCCCTTCATCTTTAAGCTTCAAAATCTCCTTCTTGACCACCTCGTAAAGTGTTGGCGTTAGTCTCCTTTGACTGTCTCTCACAAGACTAGCATCGGGTTCTAGCTCAATTCGGTTCATGCACGTAACAGGGCTTATCCCCTTGATGTCGCCGATGCTCCATCATATGGCTTCTTTATGAGTGTTCAGTACTGCTATCAATTCTTCCTCTTCATGTTCTGCCAATGCTGAATATATGATGATGGGTTTTGTTTCGTTGGGCTCGAGAAAAACATACTTTAAATGACTTGGTAGTGGTTTTAACTCCACTTTCGGCCCAAGCTCAGATGCGTTAGCAATTTCACACAACTCTTCATCAAAATCTTCAATTCCTTCATAATTCTCGGTGATTTCATTCAAATCTATATCCAACATTTCTGCCACCCTGCTTAAAAATTTTGAGTCGTACTCGACGCTTGACTCATCTAGCACAGTGATCCCCTTGAGTTCGTGGATGCAAGACGCAATAGGATCAATAAACAAAAAGTCTTCGTGCATGAATGGAGAGGGAGTGTTGTGGATATCTTTAATCGAGAATGCGACTGTCTCTCCCAAAATGGATAAGGTCATTCTCCCTTTATGCACGTCAATCAACGTATGAGAGGTGGACATGAACGGTCGGCCTAGCAAGATAGTATGTTCCGTGCCTTCCTTTGGGACTTTGCCGACATCAAGTATGACAAAATCAACTGGAATCACCAGTTAGCCCACTTGAACTAGTACGTCTTCAACTATGACAAGTGGTTGTCTTATCGATCAATCCGCCAATTGCAGTCACATTGTCGTTGGCCTCATTGATCCCAGGTCAAATTCCTTATATAGTGAATAAGGTATTAAATTAATTCCTGCGCCAAGGTCAAGCATTCCACGTGCCGATTGCCCGTTTCCTAAGGCAATCGTTATGCAAAAACTCCCAGGGTCTCTCTCCTTTTTGGGTAGTGGGCCCTTGCATATGGCGCTCACCTCCTTGGTCAATTCTACTAGCTGTGTTGTTTCCAACCGCCGATCCCTTGTGGCTAACCCTTTGAAAAATTTAACGTACGCGGGCATCGTTTTGATTACGTCAGAAAGAGGAAGATTAATGTTGACGTTCTTCAGCAGATTGTAAAGTTCTATGAACTTCTTGTTCTCTTTGGCTGGGCGCAAACGACTTGGAAAGGGAACCTTGTCTCTTATAGTAGGTGCTGATTGCTTGGTTTGCTGAGTTGGAGACTTGGTAGAATCGTCATCTGTTGTGGGAGTAGGGACTTGATTTGGAAACTTCCCTTTTAACGACTCCAGAATATAAGGATTTGGTGACTTGTGCATTTGGTCTACCGGTTTAGGGTCGTCATTCGCGGATGGATCCTCAGTTAGAATTTTTGTGACCTCTTCTTTCTCCTCTTCGATTCCATTATCTATCTTCTTTCCACTTCGTAAGATATGAACAGCTGAAGCTTGCTCTGGTTGGCTCGGGAAATTTTCCTTCTCGTTCTCTGCCTTCGCCATGAATGTTGCCATTTGGCCCATCATTGTTTCTAGATTCTTCACACTTTTGGATAGGTCATTTAAAACTTCTCCCTGCTTATTGACTTGCGTAGTAAAATTTTCAAGCCCGTCTCTATTTCTGATTGTCTCGGTGACTTGGTTTTGCTGCCAGATTAACAATTAATCGTTTGGCTGTATTGGAGCGGGTGTCGGTCCAGTTGTTTGAGATTTGTTTTGTGGTGGTGGTTAAGTTGGTGTGGGAGTGTAATGTGGATTTCCAAGGCCCCATTTCAAGTAAGGAGAATTACTTTGCGCGTTAAATTTAGTTGGATGTTTGTGCTCATGAGTTGGAAGATCTTGTTGGCGCATTTGATCTTTAATGGCATACGCCTCAGCTTTGCATTCTTCGTAATACACCATTTGAACGTATCCACCAAATGCCCTTGCTCTCCACAGCGGGTGCATGTTTCGATGGTCTCGCTACTCGGCACCTCAGTCGCCTCGTTAACTCTTATCTTTCGTGGTCGTGAGCTCGTTTGCCTCGACTTCTCGCTCATCTTCTTAAACAGTTGCTTGGCCTCCGTTGCTGTCAAGTATCCAAAATCTCCTCCAGCAGCTACTTCTACGTTGTTTTTGTAGGAGTCCAAAAGCCCTTCGTAGAAAAGTTGATTCACCATTCCTGGGAGTTGTGATGATGTGGGCAAGCTTGCAGTAATGATTTGAGATGTTCCCACGCTTCGTGAAGAAACTCCCCGTCTTGCTGGACAAAGTTGGCTATTTGTCTCCTAATGTGGCCCATCGTTTGAGCTGAGTAATACTGATTTATGAATTTGTCGCTAACCATGGGCTAGTCGATCAGATATCTCGGCTCTAGTGAAAGTAGCCAAGACTTGTCTTTATCCTTCATGAAGCTTGGAAAGCACACCATTTGAAGGTCTTCGTGATGGAGTCCCAGAGATGGGATCCTACTAACTTCGACATAAAATTCCTTGAGGAAAGTCAATGGATCTTCGTTGGCGAGGCCATGAAATGTCGGGAGGTTGTTGATTATATGAGGTTTCGGCTCGAAGTCTCTTGCAGTTCTACCCAACACAATGGCAAAACTATAGGGACCCACTCGAGGAGTTGTGAACTCTCTTTGTCTTGGCTCGTGCGCCCCCCTTTGGTGTCTCTCTTGATTATTAGGCCTCGCATAGTTTCTTTGTACTCGTTCCTCTCACCGTAGTTGTCGTTCGCGAGCCAGTTGTTAATCTGATCGTCTCCATGATAAGATCTCTCGGAATAATCATCTTGGATGTGGTGGCGATTTCTATCTCCTCCTCCTCTCTCTTCATTCTGGTCCATCATATTCCGTTGAATATTTTCCCAACATTTTCGAGGTTGTGACGGTCCGTTCGGGTGAATTGGTTCACTCCCGTATTAATTTCTTTATCGTATAAGTGGGTTCCTTGGTGGTTGATCGTTTTCGTTGTTGTGGACAGGATTGTCTAGCCTCAACATCGTTTGAGGAGCTGGATCACAAACGAAATAAGTGGTGCCAGACAATTCGCTTTCGGGTATGTGAGGAGGTCTCGCTTGATTGGAACAATAAATATTGTCGATGAATGGTGCAAGTTCGGGTCTAAGGGATCTTCGACCTTGCATACACTTAACAGCAAATTAAACGCATCGACTAGAGAACATAATTATACAAAAATACGGTTGAAAAGAAAATAAAATGAATAAACATATTTTTGAAACCTTTGATATGTTCTCCGGAAACGGCGCCAAAATTTTGATTCGAGCCTTTGTGTTGCCTACTTATAAATTTTTGTCAGTAATCCAATAGCTTGCCAGCAAGAGAACAGGGTCACGTGTAGGTTGTCAAAGTTGACTCAAGTCGTCTCTCGAGGAACATTCAATCAGAATCTCAAACAGTTTGTTCAATTCACAAGTAACTTATACAAAGGGGGTGTTTAATTATCTAAGGAATTGAAACGCATGAACATAAATTAAAACTATGTAATTTAATTCAGCAACTTAGAGCATGTGAATTCGAGAAATTAATCTAAGAACTCAACAAGATCACTAGCATAATCGAAAAGCAATTTATCTAAAGCATAAAATAAACAGAACGAATTATCTAAGCATGAATAACAACCAAACTAAAGATTACGAATCCGAATACCAAAAGTATCTAGGGTTTGAAACATGAAATGATTCAAGAACAATTATTGAAAAGCTACTACTTAAACACATAAATTAAACTAAGAAATTAATTAAAGAGTTTAGAGTACTTATTAAACTAAGAAATTGCAGAAAATTCTCCAGCTAATCCGGAGAGATTGCGTAGATCTTGGCCGAAGAATGAATCACGAACTAACGAGTAGAACTTAGAACTCACGATTCTTGAATCTCCGATCTTGATCGTTTATGGATGTTACGGCGTAATGTTTTTGAGCCGACGGACTGTAAGTAGTGTTGCAGTGGTATCTCATGTATATGGTGTGTCTCGTGTACGGACTTGGAGAAGGGTCTTATAGTTTTCACTTGTCTTGGAGCATAATAAACCCTAAAATCCGTTTCTGGGCCGTCACGTCGACGTCACATCGATCGACGCAAGCTGGGGCTCGACGTCGACGCGTCCACTGCGCTTGCGTTGACAGAGCATGGGCGTCGACCGACGCACCCTTAGATCGACGCTTCAGAGAGTTTCATCGTCTTGATCGTCGACAGACACACTCTTGGATCGACACTTCAGATAGTTACGTTGTCTTGGCGTCAACATAGTGTCGACCGTTGCGGGCAGATTCGCGTCGACGGAACATCGACGCCTGTGTCGATCGACGTAGCTTGATGCACGTCTTGTTCTCTCGATCTTTCTGCTACTCTTTCACTGGAAAGCTCGTTCTCGACTCTCGAACATCAAGCTTCATCTATTAATGCGCTGAACTCCTCCGGTTACTTAGTTGTAAGGTGGAAAACAACGAATAATCACCTATTCTCATCAGTTACAACTAAAATATGGTAAAATAAGCCAGAAGTATAGAAATACGGAATTAAGCTTAAACTATCCAACTTATACCAAAAACAATAAGAAAAACTAACTAAAATGCTAGTAAAAATAAGGACAAATATGTTCTAATCAACCGAGTATGGAGGGTGATCCAAACTTTTGTGTGCACCCCTTTTTAAAATATTTAAATTGAAAACACGTAAGATTGCTCTCAAGAGTACGAGGAACTTGTAGGGTGGTGAATTTGACTCAAGTCGATTCTCTCGAGGACAACTGTTCGGTCTCTTGGAGGGTTTTCTCAAATCACAAATAAACATATAATACATACAAGTTGGGGGGGTTTTGAAGATTTTGAGTTGATCATTATGAACTAAGGCAATATTAAAACTAAAACTAATTAAACTAATTATCTTAAACTATATTACCAACTAAGAACAATAATTAAACTACTCAAACCTAAGAACTAAGAAATAACAACAACGAATCTATGAGCATGAATATAAGAAACTACCGTGAAGCGGTAAATTAAATTGCATAAATAAACTATATGAATCCAATATCCAATATTCAAGCATAAAATAAGTCGAAAACTAATTATCTATTTAGAATTAACTAAGAAATGAACTAAGTAATTAACTAGGGAATTAACTAAGAGTTTAGAGCACTTATTGAAACTAGTAAAAGCGGTAAAAATCTCCAGTGAATCCGGAGTTGGGAACGAAATCTTGAATTGAAGTGATTCTTGAACGTAGGGAACTTGAATCTTCAATCTCGATCTCTATCTACGTAACGGAATGTGTAAATGCATTATTTCTGTGCTTTCAAACCCTAGGCAGTCGTGTCTCCTCAAAATCCGAGATATGAAGGATATTTATAGATATAGCATGTCTTGGCGCACAAGAAAACTTAAAAATGCATTTCTGGGCAGCCATGTCAACGTCGCATCGACCGACGCGTGCTGGAGCTCAGCGTCAACGCTGCCTGTGCGCTCGCATCGATTGGGCGGGGGCATCGACTGACGCCGTCATGGATCGCCGCTTCAGAGAGTTGCATTGGGTTAGTGTCGACATAGTGTCGATCGTCGTAGGCAGGATCCGCGTCGACGTAGCGTCGACACTCGCGTCGATCGACGCGACTGAGAGTACGTCTCCATTTCCTCGATCTTTCTGCTACTCTTTTACTGGAAAGCTCGTTCTCCACTCTTGAACATTGAACTTCATCTATTTACGCACTGAACTCTTCCGGTTACTTAGCTGTAAGGTGGAAAACAACGAATAATCACCTATTCTCATCAATTACGATCAAAATACGGTAAAATAAGCTGGAAGTATAAAAATACAGAATTAAGCTTAAATCATCCAGCTTATAACAAAAACAAATATAAAAACAAACTAAAATACTAATAAAAATAAGGACAGATATGTGTTAATCAATTACCCCACGCTTTATTGATTTGTTCGTCCTCGAACAAAGGATGGTTCAAAGTATAACAAGAATGAAAATAAGTTCAGACAATGAGTCGTGTTGTGTTACTTACATAATTTTGAAAATATAGATACAAGTCATGTAACGTCAAACACTCCACCTCTATTACATTGTCGGTCCAAAATCAAATTCATGCATCCTCTCAAAAGGGAAATATATATGTTGGTGTTCACTCAAAAGAACTCAAGCATTGCTTTATAGGACGTGTATACACTCAAATCATACAAATACATGCACAATAAATAAGCACGGAAAATAAATCTCTTTTCAATCGCAAATTAAGTGTGTTATCGAACTAAGAATCGGAAAAGATCTTTCTGGGTCGTAATGTAAGGCTCTTTGGACGGGTATGGAATATATAAGTCGTGTGGATAACTCACGATCTAACATGATCAATAACTCACGAAACCTAATCTAATTATGGAGCCATTTGCTTCACCTCGTTCAAAAGAAAAACTTCACTAATACTCTAAAACCGACTTGTAGCTCAAACCACTTAAACGCAATTGAAGCTCATTATATGCTTCTTTTTCAAACACAACTGTTGCCTTTTAAACATTAGGCTTCATAGTAAAATAAGCAATAAGCTCAAGCCTTAATTAGTGCGTAGGCAATTAATCAACACTATCCACCATCCTATTTTGTTTCTCTTTTTTTTTTATTCTTTTTTTTTTTACTTTCCCCCTTTTATCATTTTTTATGGGGGTTTTCTTTTCTCCTTTTTTCTCGGAGGGTGGTCCTAAATTACAAAAATTCATAAACATCATAAATTCCTAATAAAATCTCCAAAATACTAATAACCAATAAATAATATGAACTCCTACCCCACGCTTTTAATGGGTTGGTAGAGGTTAACTCAATAAAATCAATCATGGCTAAAGGCATGGATTATTTGCTTATGATTGGCTCATTCGGAATTTATAGTGGCTAAAATTTCTGGATATGGCCGGAAATAGGTTTTTTCTGTGCCTTAACCTCATTTTCAAAGTCAACTACATACAGCGGTTTCAAAGAGATATCAAATCAATACTCATTCAAGTACATGCAAAGATGATAAACACTCAAGCTACTCACAGGCTTTTTGCATGACAAAGTTTTTGAATTGACGCTGCTTTTAAGGTTTTGTGAAATCAATTGCGTACAAGTACCATTTTACAATATATAAATAATTTTGAAATATTTTATGCACTTATACACGCTTAAAAGACATGAACTTCAAATCATTCATGGTTAACTTCGACAGGCCATACAAACACAATATCGCGCAGAAATAGCAATTAATCACGTTTAAATTTTAGTTATTACAGGCCAAATATTAGAAATTACACAATTAAGCAAATAAAAATCACACTCGACCACCCCCCTCTCCAAAAATCCCGGTAATCTCCCGATTGCCACAAATACATCCAGAAGTAAAAAAAAAGGAAGGAAAACAAAACATCCCTAAAAATGTAGAAGGTCGAGCCGCTACTCGTTGATTTGTGCAATTGGCCATCGCTCATCGTACGTGATATGAAATGTCCTAAAAAACGAAACAAACAAAAGTAAAGAAAATAACAATATTTTTGGAGTTTTTTTATATATATATTTTATATTTTTATTTTTTATATAAGCAGAAAATAAAGATACAAGATTTCAGAACTTGCGGGATCCATCATCCTCGGGAGCATCATCGACGTCCATGCGGGGCTGGGGAAACGATGCCTCAAACCGTTCCTCGAGTCTCGAAATACGGTCTCGCATTTTTCTCAAGCTCCGTCGGTTTTGCTCGTGGTTCGTGTCTATCTTGTCGTCGATGATTTGGAGCTTGTCGAACATCTTCAATTGAAATGCTCGGTTATCCTCGAAAAATTGGCCCCAATCGGGACTCGGGCCCAAATTAGCACGTAGGGCCGACTCTATAGTCGTGTCGCCATCCTCGTCGCTCGGTCGAGACGAGGATCCTCCATGAGTCGTGGACCTCACTCGGGGTGCAAGGGCACGTGTCAAAGAAAGTGAAGTTATCCCGAGTGGTCGCAAGCTGTTTTCGGCCGGAACGAACCCGAAGTGATGGGCGAGGCCGGTAATGTATGGTGCGAAGGAGAGTAAGGGCGATTTGTTGCTCGGCTTACCCTTAGTAACATTGTAGAGTCCGCTAAAAATCAATGGGTAAATCCGGGGTTGACGACCATCAAGAAGACATTGTAGAACGTAAAGCTCAGACTTGGTGGCGTATGTGGCCTCGTTCTTGCATAAAACGATGTGGGCGAGGGTTTTGTAGGCGACATAAAGGGCGTCATCTTGAATCTTCGAGCAAGGAAATCGCTTGCAATCGCCCGTGTTGCCCCCGGTTATCATCCCCCAAAAAGAGGCTAAGTCAAAGTCTTGAAGGCCTACCGGGTGGTCCCCTTCGGTCGGGAAACCAAAAATATTACCAAATATCCTCGTCCACATAGATTTTGTTTTCTCCCAAACGACACGTAAACGTCTCGTCATTGCGGATTGTCAATGTAGCGAAAAACTCGAGCATAAGCTCGCTAAGTCTGGGAAGGTGCATGCGGGCAAAATATCCACAATCGAGGCCGTCGACGTAACGAGAAAGGTCGGTATGGTGCTCCGAAAAGAGGCATGCGGGCAAAATATCCACAACTGAGGCCGTCGACGTAACGAGAAAGGTCGGTATGGTGCTCCAAAATCGCTTGCAATCGCCCGTGTTGCCCCCGGTTATCATCCCCCAAAAAGAGGCTAAGTCGAAGTCTTGAACGCCTACCGGGTGGTCCCCTTCGGTCGGGAAACCAAAAATATTACCAAATATCCTCGTCCACATAGATTTTGTTTCCTCCCAAACGACACGTAAACGTCTCGTCATTGCGGATTGTCAATGTAGCGAAAAACTCGAGCATAAGCTCGCTAAATCTGGGAAGGTGCATGCGGGCAAAATATCCACAACCGAGGCCGTCTACGTAACGAGAAAGGTCGATATGGTGCTCCGAACCATTTGAGGCTTTCTCCTCAATTCCATCAACGTTTAACGTTCGATGGGTCGCGAACCCCCATTGTCGCATAATCTCAAAGACGTTCCCTTCCTTTTTGTCGTAAATTGGGAACGACGCTCCATATTTCCCCGAAATATCCAAACGTTTTCCCACTCGAGACATTTTCAATCAATAAGAAGTTGAACGGGAACGAGAAATCTTGAAAATAAAACCTTTTGGTTCTTTGGGGAATTTTGTCGAACACTTGGCGTACGTGTTCAACCAACTAAAAACATAAGAACTACTTGCACCAAAAGCTTCCCAAACACAACCAATCAACAATATATGAATCCCAAGAGAGTTTTAGGTGAAGTACCTCATCGATTATAGCTCGAATTAGCTTGTTTCCGGAAAATTGCCCCAAACCCACGTATTCCGTTTTGGAGAAATTGGTTGAATGTAAGATGGTGGATGGACTTTTTGGGTTTTGAGTGTTAGAGTGCAAGAAATTTTTTTGAAGAAAGAAAGAATTGTGGAAGAGAGCAAGAAAATTGGAATTTTGGAGTTTGAGAAGAAGAGAAGTGAGAAGAGGAGGTTCTTGGACCAATTTAAGCTGTTTCCCAGGTCTAGGTCGCGGGTCAAAATGGATTTGGGTCGGGTTTGTGGGTCAAAATCCGGTTCTTAAACACTTCTGGGCTGGGTACGGGTTCGGGTTCGCGTCGACGCTGCGTCGACCAACGCGAACCAGATTGACGCAACAGAGACCAATTTCTCGGCAAGTGCGTCGACTCTGCGTCGACCGACGCGAGCAGGTCTCGGTGTCGACGCGGGCGGAATGTGTCGCGCGATCTTTTCTTTGCTTGTTTGATCAATTCTCCTCGTTCGAGTCCTTCCATCTATTCTAAAAAGATAAAAACCAAAATAAAACATGAAATAAACGGAAAATAATATACAAAAGGATACAAAAAGCTCGGGTTGCCTCCCGAGAAGCACAATTTTTAACATCGCTTGCTCGACGCTATATGCTTGATCAATCTCTTGCTCGTGGTGGGCCCACAAATTCTCTCTTGCTACTATTTTGACTCTTCATATAGTTCTCGTAATAAGGCTTAAGTCGATGCTTGTGAACTTGGAAATTCGTCTTGTCGTGCTCATTGTTTAGAGTGGCTACTCCATACTCATCCAATTCTTTTACTAAAAACAGTCCACTCCATTCGGCCTTGAGATTGGTTGAATCAAACTTACGATTGTGATTATACAGCACTAATTGACCAACCTCATACTGCAAGTTTTTAACTTTCTTGGTGCGAACCTCTTTTGATTCCTTCTTATTCCTCGTCCAATCGTTGATATATGCCTCGCCCTTGTTCTTCTTACGCGAAAATTTTTTGTTGGGGTCGAGAGAATCGTACATCGAATGATTTGTTGGTGGATTCAACTCCACCTTTTGCTCGAATGTAGGTGCCTTGCTCTCCACACCTAATTCATCTTGAAATTTTTCAATAATATCGCTTATGTCGATACCTAGTAACTCAATCAAATCTTCCCCACTCAACTGCTTATCGTCGTTAAACTCCTCACTTAAATCAATTTCTAGCGTATCCCCCTCCTTCCTTGGAAATTTGGCATCGTCTCCGTCGCCTAACTTGTCCAGAGTTGCGATTCCTATTAGCTCATGGATACATGACGTAACAGGGTCAAAGAACGAACAATCATCTTGCATGGCGGGGGAGGGAGTGTTTTGAATATCTTTTAGAGAAAACGTCACTGTTTCTCCCAAAACGGTCATTGTCATTCTCCCTTTGTGAACATCAATCAAAGTATGGGAGGTATACATAAACGGGCGTCCCAATAAAATGGTATGCTCCGTGCTCGCCATTGGCACTTCACCGATGTCCGAAATCACAAAATCAACCGGGAGTACTAGCTCTCCAACTTGCACTAAAACATCCTCAACCATCCCCAAAGATAGCCGAATTGAGCGGTTGGCCAACTGTAGTCGCATGGTCATTGGCTTCAGCGGTCCAAGATCAAATTCTCGATAAAGTGAATAAGGCATTAGATTAACTTCTGCTCCAAGACCCAACTTTTCTTTTTCTTTTTGTCCATTAGCCAAGGAAATAGTAATGCAGAAACTTCCAGGATCGCATTCCTTAGGTGGTAATGGCTTTTTGAAAACCGCGCTCACTTCCTTTGGCAGTGTTACAAATTGATTTGTCACCAAACGTCTCTCTCTTGAAGCAAGTTCCTTGAAAAACTTCACATAGGCAGGCATTGTCTTGATTACCTCCAGCAATGGCAAATTAATATTGACGTTTTTCAAAAGGTTATATAGTTCCATGAACCTTTTGTTCTCTTTAGCTGGAAGCAAACGGCTTGTAAAAGGAACAGCATCCTTGACTGGTGTCGTCAATTGCTTTGGCGGTGATATTTTAAGATCATCGTTCCTACCAAGGGTGTCATTCGAAATTATCCCTTGAATGGATCCAGGAACATATCTATTAGAGGACTTATGCAGCTGATCCACTGGTTTAGAATCATTATCCTTGATTTCCACTTCCTCATCTTGGTTAACTACTCCGTTATCGTTCTTCTTTCCGCTGCGAAGTACGTGAACTGCCGACACTTGTTCTACCTGGCTTGGGAGTTTCTCCTTCTCGCTTGATAGCTTAGCTAGGTGTGTCGATTTTTGACCTATTACTATTTCTAGTTTCCTTTGTCCAGCTGTATTCTTGAGAATAGCCTTCTTCATGTCAGTGATTTCATTTTGAACGTCCGCGAGTCCATCTCGGTTTTTAAGAGTTTCGGTCACTTGATTCTACTGCCAAACTAAAAGTTGATAAGTTGATTGGACGGTTGTAGGCACCTGCCCTTGCGTATAGAAATTATTTTAGGGTGGTGGCAATGGTGCTTGCGCATGTGGTGGTGGGTACTGCGGATCGGGTGGCATATAATTCAGGCTTCCTGGGCCCCACTTAAAAAGAGGATTATCACGTTGCGAGGTAAACCCCATTATATTCGTGTCCTTTTCCTAAGAAAAACAAAAATCAAAATTTTAAAAACCATGCAAATATGGATTTGAGTAATGAAAAAACTAGTGATGTCGATATGGTCATTGGAAATGTTGATGTTGTGAATGATGTGTCGTCATTTTGTGCATGGGGAAATGAGTGTCTTGTTGATTCTGCTTGCACTTTTCATATGTCTCCATTTAGAAATTATATTCAAATTGTAAAGAAGTGTCGCATGGGTTTGTGTCTATGGAAAATGAGAAAAAGTTTCAAGTTGATGGTGTCGGTGATGTTTATTTGAAATCTGATTTCGGTTACGGTGTGACCTAGGGAAATATTAAAAATGTGCCTGGATTTATGCAATAACTTGATTTCATGTGTTTCATTGGAAGATGATGGGTCAGAACTTAGATGGAGGAAGGAATTGATGAGAATTTTGAAAGGGTCTCTTGTGGTTTTCAAAGCTATCAAACGTGGCAATTTGTATATATGTGTTGCTGAGTCTAATGCTGTTGTGAATTTTGTGGTAGCTATCTAAGTGGACAAAAAAGATTTGTGGCATAAGAGGTTAGGTCACATGAGTGGTAAGGGTCTAGATATTCTGCATAAGTCTTGCTATTTTGGTAATAATAATTTGTCTTGTATGTCATTTTGTGACTCTTGCGTGTTAAGAAAGCAGCATAAAGGGCAATTCCCCATCTCCCCACTTCCCAATAGTTCTAAGTGCACTGAAGTACTTGAATATTTCCATGCTGATTGATTAGCACGGATTTGTCTTGATTTTGAGTAGCATTTTAGTTACTTTTTCTTATTGTTTTTTGTATAAGTTGGATAGATTGAGCTTGAATTCGTATATTTGTATTTCCAACTTATTTTACCGCTTTTTAATATAGATTGATGCAAATAAGTGATTATTTATGGTTTTTCACTTTATAGCTAAGTAACCGGAATAGTTCAGCACGTAAAGATTAAGTATGATGATCGAGAGTCAAAGATCGAGCTTTCCGATGAATTAGTAGCAAGAATTGAAGCTGACAGACTTTCTAGAACGGTTATGATGCTGACACCGTTGTCGTTGAGGCTAACGGTTACACTTAGCGGTCACTCCTAACCGCTAGCTGTTACCGCTAACCCTTAACGGTTACTGACAACCGATGTTAAAGACCAGAATGCTGAAATAAAGACTTAGCGGTAGCTACCAACCGCTAACTAATCTATAATGGTTATTTGACTGTTACCTTCTAGAAACTCCTAACCGTAGCGTAACCGTTAACGGGGCCCAGAACAGATTTTTTAGACTTGCGACCCAAGATACGCGAAATCTATAAATACCCACTTATAATTCGAGTTCCAGGCATGCTTGTAACCCTAAATACTTACCATAAACATAATCCTAGGGTTTGGAGTCGGATTAAAACGTAAAAATGCAGGGATCGACGAGGAAATTGAAGATTCGACGAAGACGAGTTTCGGAGCCCGTTCGACGTCGTTCATACGTTTCTCGACCGATTTGCAGCGTTTCTCTTCGGAATAGCCGAAGAACATTCAGTTTCCAGTAGCTATAGCAAGTATTCTGAACCTTTTACTTAGTTTTATTAGTTTTAATCATTAGTTTTAGTTTTCAAATAATAATTAGTTTATGTTCGTACTTTTCGTTTATGTTTCTGAATTCGCTGAATCTTTTTAGTTAATTAATCGTAGTTTATATTCGTTTTTTATGATATTTGTTGGATGTTTGATGTTCTGTTTGGTTGAAGAATTTTCATGCGTTGAATTTACTTAGTTTTCACAGTTAACCGTTACTTAACCGTTACAGTTAGCCGTTAGTTAAACAGTTAACCGTTAGTCAAACAGTTAGCAGTAACAGTTAGCTATTAGAAATTATAACCGTTAGTAATTAAATTAGTTTGTTACTTTTCAGTTATTTTTAGTTGCTGCAATTATGTTTGATACCTTAGTTAATATCAGTTTTTGAATCTAGTTTCTTAGTTAATTTGAATTATTAATTAATTTTAAATTAGTAATTATTTAATTAATAAGCTAAATAATTTAGGTTTAGTTAATTAAAGTTTAGAATTTAATTTAGTCAATCATTAGTTTTATTTTCAGTTGGTTAATTAGTTTAAATAATTTAGTTAATTTAGTTGATAATTTAGATAATTTAGGATAATTAAATTAGTTTTTAAAATTAAGTCTTGCTATTTAAATTCGTAGTTATTAATCAACATCAATCAAATTCCCCCTATTTGTATACGTTACTTGTTATTGAACAAACTATTCAAGATTCCGATTGTATGTTCCTCGAGAGACGACTCGAGTCAATTTGCCAACCTACGCACGACCCCGTTCTCTTGCGGTCAAGCTATTGAACTTTTGACACATTTTTATAAGTAGGCACAAAAAGCTTGAATCAAAATTTTGGCGCCGTTGTCGGAGAACATAGAAAAGGTTTCAAATATATGTTTGTTCGTTTTATTTTCTTTTTAGCCATCTATTTGTATAATTTTCTCTAGTCGACGCGTTTAATTTGTTGTTGAGTGAATGCAAGGTCGAAGATCACTTAGACTCGAACTTGCACCACTCATCAATAATATTCATCGTTCCAATCAAACGAGACCTTCTCACATATCCGAAAGCGAATCGTCTGCCACCACTGATTTTGTTTGTGATCCTGTACCTGAGACGATGTTGAGGCTAGACAATCCTGTCCACAACAATTTAATAATCAACCACCAAGGAACCCACCTATACGACAAAGAAACGAGTACGAAAGTGAACCAATAAGCTTGACGGACCAGAGCAACCTCGAAAATATTGGGAAAATATTCAGCGGAACATGATGGACCAAAATGAAGAACGAGGAAGGGGCAATAGAAATCGCCACCACCACATCCAAGATGACTATTCCGAGAGATCTTACCATGGAGACGAACGGATTAACGACTGGCTTGCAAATGACAACTACGATGAAAGGAAAGAGTACGACAGAAACTATGTGAGGCATAATAATCAAGAGAGACACCAAAGGGCGGCGCGCGAGCCAAGACAAAGAGAGTTCACAACTCCTCAAGTGGGTCCCTATAGTTCTGCTATTGTGTTGGGTAGAACTGCAAGAGACTTCGAGCTGAAACCTCATATAATCAACAACCTCCCGACATTTCACGGCCTCGCCAACGAAGATCCATTGACTTTCCTCAAGGAGTTTTATGCCAAAGTCAGTAGGATCCCATCTCCAGGACTTCATCACGAAGATCTTCAAATGGTGTGCTTTCCAAGCTGCATGAAGGATAAAGCCAAATCTTGGCTACTTTCATTAGAACTAAGATCTCTGATCGACTGGCCCATGGTTAGCGAAAAATTCATAAATCAGTATTACTCAGCTCATACGACGGGCCACATTAGGATACAAATAGCCAACTTTGTCCAGCAAGACGGGGAGTTTCTTCACGAAGCGTGGGAACGTTTCAAATCATTTCTGCAAGCTTGCCCACATCATCACAACTCTCCGGGTATGGTAAATCAACTTTTCTACGAAGGGCTTTTGGAATCCTACAAAAATAATGTAGAAGTAGCTGCTGGGGGAGATTTTGGATACTTGACAGCAACGGAGGCCAAGCAACTGTTTGAGAAGTTGAGCGAGAAATCAAGACAAACTAATTCTCGACCACGAGCGATTATGGCCAAGGAAGTCTCTGAGATGCCAAACTGGAGAGACATATAATTCGAAGCGATGGCCAAGGAGTTGGCCGCCCTAAAAGTGAAGATGGCGAACATGGAATTATCGAAGAAGACTTTTGAGTTATGTGCACGATGTGGATTAGAAGGACATTTAGCGATCGTGTGCACAGCTGTGTATGATAAAGTGGAAGAAACGGAGGTCAAAGGTATTCAAAATTCCCAACCTCAACCTCCAGCGGGAAATACTTATCATCCAGGGTTTCCCAATCATCCAAACTCCAAATACAGCCCCGGACAAGTGCCTGCGCCTGTGCAAACAAATGATCAACTTTTAGTATGGCAACAAAATCAAGTAGCGGAGACTGTACGAAATCGAGAAGGACTCATGCAATTAACTTCACAAGTGAATAAGCAAATAATGGATCTCAATGCAAGATTTGAGTCAAGGTTTGATGAACTAGTCAAGGTTGTACAGCAAGGTCATGAGCTTATTAAGGCTGTGCAGCAAGGGCAGCGGCATTCAGATATGATTATAGGATAATTGTCCGCGACTGTAGCAACATTTTCGAAGGAGAAAAATAAGTTTCCAAGCCAAACGGAACACGCCTCGGCTATTCATGTGCTGAGAAGTGGAAAAGAAGTGGATAATGGCATAGAACTAGAAAAGGAAGAAGACTCGAAAGAAGTCGAGACCCAACAGCAAGAGGATGCAACCAAACCGGCCGATCTTATGCATAATCGACCAATCCATATGTGCCGAGAGCATTGAAAAGAAGGAACAATTCAGCAACTGACAAACCCATTGATTCCCTAAAGAAGTTGACTAGTTGTGATCATGTTCCCTTCCCAAGTCGACTTCGTCCGGCGAAAGAAAATAAGAAGTTTATGGAGTTGTACAATTTATTGAAAAACGTGAAAATTAATCTTCCCTTACTAGATGTGATAAAGACGATGCCCGCATACGTTAAGTTTTTCAAAGAGTTAGTCGCGAGAGAACGGAGATTGGAGACGACACAACGAGTAGAATTGACTAAATAAGTGAGCGC
The DNA here is from genome assembly GCA_014905375.1 of Phtheirospermum japonicum. NCBI lineage: Eukaryota > Viridiplantae > Streptophyta > Magnoliopsida > Lamiales > Orobanchaceae > Phtheirospermum > Phtheirospermum japonicum. Next base: position 872,171 of record BMAC01000521.1, on the reverse strand, counting down.
TATTTGCAAGGGTCCGCTACCCAAAAAGGAGAAAGACCCGGGGAGTTTTTGTATAACTATTGCCTTAGGAAATGGGCAAATGGCACGTGGAATGCTCGACCTTGGTCCAGGGATTAATTTGATGTCATACTCACTATATAAAGAATTTGACCTTGGGAAAATGAAGCCAACTACGATGCGACTACAGATGGCGGATCGATCAATTAGACAACTGCTTGGGATAGTTGAAGATGTATTAGTTCAAGTAGGCAAACTTGTAATTCCAGTCGATTTTGTCATACTTGATGTCGGCGAAGTTCCAAAAGAAGGTACGGAGCTAGGTCGACCATTCATGTCCACCTCTCATACATTAATTGACGTGCACAAGGGGAAGATGACCTTATCCGTTTTGGGTGAGACAGTCACATTTTCACTAAACAAAATCAACAACACTCCTACACCATTTGAGAAAGACGAATGTTCTGCTGTTGATTTAGTAGATTCATACGTGAATGAACTCCTAAGCATAAGCACTATGAACAAGCTTGATGATGAGGATGACGAGGATCACTCGAATGGGGAGGAATTGATGGATTTGTTGGGAATTGAGTTATGTGATATTGTAGGTAAATTTAATGATGAAATGCCCATAGAGAATGACGCACATAAAAATGAGTCAAAAGTGGAGTTGAGGCCACAACGAGATCGTTCGAAGTATGAGTCAAAGAAGGAGACGAAGCCACCGCATAGAAGTTCGAAGAATGTTTCCCTCGACCCTTATAATGATTTAAAACGTGCATGGGACAAGGGCGAGGTGTTTAGCAAGGATTGGGTGATGAGGAAGAATAAGTCGAAAGAAGTTTTTGATAAGAGATTTAATGATAAGAAGTTCAAGGTTGGTCAATTAGTACAGTTTAATTCCGAACGTAAATTTGATTCAACCGACTTCAAGGCCAACTAGAGTGTCCCATTTATGATAAAGGAGTTGGATGAGTATGGAGTTGCCACTCTATACTATGAGCATGACAAGTCGAATTTCCAAGTCCACAAGCATCGAATTAAGCCTTATCATGAGAAATATATGACGAGTCGAGATAGAAGCAAGAAGGGGTTCGTGGGCCCACCACGGGCTAGAAATTGATCAAACGAATTGCGTTGAAGAAGCGACGTTAAATGTTGCGCTTCTTGGGAGGCAACCCAAGCGTTCGTTAGTTTTCTATTTCTTTTCTTTAATTTGTCTTTTGATTTTTATTTAGTTTATTTCTATTTTTATATTGTGTCAATTGCCGTGGTACGTTTATATGTGTGTTGATGTGCAGAAAATACGATAAGATCGCTTATTTTAAACAACTAACGGTTATAGCAGTAGCTCGCTACCGCAAGGCCTTACCGCTAGTTCCACTCGAGGCGTTAACGATGATGATCAACCACCTACCGCTAGCCGCAACAATCAGGGATAAATATGATCTTACCGCTAGGCAACCTACCGCTACATGCTACCGCTAGTAACGTCTGCCATCTAATTTTTATGAGTTTCATTTTCTCCGATCGAGGTCGCAATTTCGACCTAGGTTAGCCGCAGTCCGGCAATATTTTGATGAGCTGCAATCCAGCCATTTACGACGTTGAGCCGCAACCCGGCCATTTCGAATGCCAAGGACGTGCCACCGGACACTTGCCTGTCGAAGTTGACTATGGGTGCAATTTTGAAAATTTGTGCAATTTGAAAATTTTTAACGTGATTGATTACTATTTCCGCGCGATATTGTGTTTTTCTGGCTTGCCTGTCGAAGTTGACTATGGGTGATTTGAGGTTCTTGTCTATGAGCGTGTATAAGTGCATAATTTTTCAAAATTATTTTTATATATTGTAAAATGGTACTTGAACGCAATTGATTTCGCAAAACCTTAAAAGCAGCGTCAATTCAAAACTTTTTCATGCAAAAAGCCTATGAGTAGCCTGAGTGTTTATCACCTTTGCATATGCTTGAGTAAGTTTCAGTCTTGAGATCTCTTTGAAACCGCTGTGTGTAGTTGACTTTAAAAATGAGGTTAAGGCACATATAAAACCCTACTCCGGCCATATCCATATATGTTAACCACTATAAATTACGAATGAGCCCCTCATAGCCAAATAATCCATGCCTATAGCCATGTGTGTTTTGAGTTGACCCCTACAAACCCATTAAAAGTGTGGGGTAGTAGTTTGTTATTTTTATTGGTTATTTAGTGTTTTGGAATTTTTATTAGGAGTTTATGAAATTATTATAATTAAGGACCACCATCCTTCAAAAAGAGAAAAGAAAAATAAAAATAAAAAATAAAAAAGAGAACCCCATAAAGAAAAAAATAATAAAAGGAGGATAAAAAGAAAAAAAAAGAAGGATGGTGAGTCTAGTTGATTTGTGTTAGTCATTGCCTACTTTATTAAGGCTTATGTTTTATTGTTTATTTTCTTATGATGCCTAATGTTTAAAAGGCAAAGATTTGTGTTTGTAGAAGAAGCGTATTATGAGCTTCAATTTCATTTTAAGTGGTTTGAGCAACAAGTCGGTTTTAGAGTTGCGAGTTGAGAAATAGCCTAAGTATAAAGGCTACGTTATGAGTGTTTAGTGAGGTTTTTCTTTTGAACGAGGTAAAGAAAATTGCTTCGTGATTAGAATAGTTTGGTGAGTTATTGATCATGTTAGATCATGAGTTAGCCACACGACTTATATATTCCACACCCATCCAAAGAGCCTTACATTAAAACCCAAAAAGACCTTTTCAGATTCTTAGTTCGATAACACACTTAATTTGCGATTGAAAAGAGATTGATTTTCCGTGCTTATTTATTGTGCATGTATTTATGATTTGAGTGTATACACGTCCTATGCAGCAATGCTTGAGTGCTTTTGAGTGAACACCCATATATATTTCCCTTTTGAAAGGATGCATAAATTTGATTTTGGAGCGACAATGTAATAAGGGTGGAGTGTTTGAAGTTGCGTTGCTTGTATCTATATTTTCAAAATTATGTATGTAGCACGACATGACTCCTTGCTTGGACTTATTTTCTTTCTTGTTATACTTTGAATTTATCGTTCGTTCGAGGACGAACAAACCAATTAAGTGTGGGGTAGTATGTGGGGTCCAACTAGAGAACCCACTTCCAGAAAAAATTGGGTTTTTTAAAGAAAAATCTAATGTGTTTGAAAATTTCAAGTCTTGGAAAGTTTTGATTGAAAAACAAACTGATAAGAAAATCAAAATTCTTTGAACGAGCAATGGGTTTGAATTTTGCAACACTTTATTTGATAAATTATGTGATGATTCTGGTTATCAAAGACATAAATCTATTCCATATACTCCTCAGCAAAACGAGGTTGTCAAACGTATGGATTGAACTTTACTTGAAAGTGTTAGATGTATGCTTGCATGTTCCGGTCTTTCTAAAAAGTTTTGGGGTGAAACTATTTTGGCTAGTGCTTATTTGATAAATAGATCCCCTTTTGTGCCTTTAAATGGTAAGTGTCCTGAGTATGTGTGGTCAAACCGTGAGATTGATTTTTCGAGCTCAAAATGTATTGGTTGTGTTGCATTTGTTCATCAAAAGGGTGATAAACTTGAACCTCAGTCAAAAAAATTGTGTTTTTTAGGTTATCCCAAAGGTGTGAAAGGGTGTAGATTGCGGTTAGGGGTGAACCCGATTTTAAAGTCGTGACTAGTCGTGATATGACTTTTAATGAATTTGATTTTCCTTGTTTGTTTGTTCCTGTGTGTGTTTGTGAATCTGATACGGTTCCGAGTAAGGTGGAGCAATCACCTGGTTTAAGAAATTATGATGAAATGCATGCTGGAACTGAAACGTTACCTGATTTACATGTTGATTTGCCTTTTTTAACTGATGAATGTGCATGACGTGCTTATTGATAATCTGGATGAAATGAATCTTTAGAAGGATATCAACTTGCTAGAGATAGGGTTAGAAGGAATGTTGTTACTCGGCTTTCTAATTCTCATATGACTTCCTTTGCTTGTAGTGTGTTTGATTTGATTGATAGTAATAAACCTAAGTCCTATGATGATGCTTTGAAATATGTGCATTATGTTGAATGGTTAAATGTTATGAATGAAAAAACGAACTCTTTGCATGTTAACAATACGTAGATTCTTTTGCCTAAACCTGAGAATTGCTCTATTGTGGATTGTAAGTGGTTGTTTAAGGTCAAGGATGAATGTGATTCTGTTTGGTTTAAAGCTTGTTTAGTTGATCAGGGATTTACTCAAAAGGAGGGGGTAGATCCTGTTGTGAAGTTTATTACTATTAGAATCATGATTGTGTTATGTGCTCAGTTTAATTGGGAATTAAAACAAATGAATGCTAAGACTGCATTTTTGCATGGTGATTTAGATGAAAAATCTAAATCCGTCAACTTGATGGTTTTGTTAAAAAAATCAAAGTTTAATCATGTAGGTTTGCTTAAGAAATCTCTGTATGGTTTGACCAATCTCCTAGACAGTGGAACAAGAAATTTAATGAGTGCATGTTTTCTTTAGAATTTCGAAGAAGTTCGTTTGATGCTTGCTTGTATCTTAAAGTAGATTCTAAGGTGCCTATTTTATTGTTCATATATGTTGATAACATGTTTTTGATTAGTTCATGTATCAAGTCTATAGAGCATGTACAAGATTTACTAAGTGCTAAATTTGACACGAAATATTTAAGAGATGCAAAATGGTAACGTTCGACTATCATTATGAATCAGGTTTTGTATGTTCAGAAGATTTTGAGTAAAAAATTTATGACAGATGTTGAAACTGTTAATCTTCCACTTGTTGGTCATTTCCTAATTAGTAAGCAACAGTCTCCCATTCATGAAAAAGATATTGAATACATGAAGAATGTGCTCTGTGCTAGTGTTATAGCATCTTTTATGTATTTGATGGTTAGTACTAGGTCGGATATTGCTTATCTGTGAGTTGCTTGAGTAGGTATATGTTTGCCCCTGGTGATATTCATTAGGAAGTTGTTAAGTGATTTCTTCATTATTTAAAATACTCTATTAATCTTGGTTTGAGATTTTCTATATCTTAAAATTATCTTTTGAAAGGATGTGTGGATTTTAACTATGTTAATGATAGGGACAACAGAAAACCGACTACTTCTAAAGTGTTTACCTTATGTGACTCGTGTATTAGTTAGAAATCTCAGTTATAACGTGCAGTTACCTTGTCAACTACAAAAGCCGAATATGTTGCGATAAGGGAAAATTACTTTTTTGATTCATTATGTTGTCCACTTTCCAATTTAGGACCAAGATATTGTCCACTATCAAAACACGTACACGAAGTTGGCAAAATCATCAAAAAACGTACAAAATTATCAAATCCGGGCTTGATGGCTGACGTGGCATGATCCAATGTTTACTTATCAATTTTCATTTAATTTAAATGCAAGAAATCAGAAATTATGCCTAAATTACCGAATATACCCCCGAGACTCTTTCTTTCCTAGTATTTTTGTACAACTAAAAATAGTAATAAAGAAAAATTATCAGAATTTCTAAATTATCAAAAAAAAAAAACAACAAACCTATGGATTAAAATTCTTAGCTCTGTATTCATTTGACCAAAATTGCAATTAATTAAGCCAGAAAAAAAAAAAGGAAAAAAGCAAAACATGGTTGAACCCACGATCCTGAATGGCGTTGACGATCTTGTCGAGATCAAACCCACCCCTCAAGGTCTCCAGCACGGTGCCCCCAATCTTATGCCACCCATGAACCATCTTCGGGCTCAACTCCACGGGCTCTCCCGAACAGAACCGTCTGCGAGGTGTGGTACGGGCTAGAAGTTTATGTGTGCGATTTGATTATTTAGAAAGTGAGGAAGTTTAGAAATTTGATAATTTTCTTTAGTAATATTTTTAGTTGTACAAAAATACTAGGAAAGAAATAGTCTTGGGGGTATATTTGGTAGTTTAGGCATAATTTTTTATTTTTTACATTTAAATTAAATAAAAATTGATAAGTAAAAATTGGATCCTGCCACGTCAGCCATCAAGCCCGAATTGGTTAATTTTGTACCTTTTTTTGATAATTTTGCCAATTTCGTGTATGTGTTTTGATAGTGAACAATATCTTGGTTTTAAATTGGAAAATGGACAATATAGTGGACCAAAAAAGCAATTTTCCCTTGCGATAACTAACGAGTTTAAAGAGGTCATATGGCTAAAAGGTTTGCTTTCTGAAATTTGCTTTCTTGATGGTGATGTCATTGTATTTTCTGATAATTAGACCGAAATTTAATTAGCTGAGGATCTTATTTTTCATGATCGAACTAAATACATTGATATGAAACACCACTTTATTCGAGATGTGATCGCCAAATGTATAGTTCTAATTGAAAAAATTCATTCTGAATCAAATCATGTTGATATGGGAACCAAGTGTTTGCCCTTTGAGACATTTGAGATTTGCCTTGAAACCTGAATTTTGATTCTTGTGATTAGGCTGTCTCTTAGGATTGTGTTATTTGTTATAGCCTGATATGTTGGCTATAACTTTGTGTCTTATGTTACTAACTTTTGTGTTGAGAACAGGAACGTTGGATATGGAAACGATGATGGCAAAAATAACATACGAAGATGATGAAACCTTATAAGGTTACCCTAAGCAGTAGAGCGTTATTTAGACAAGGTGGAGATTATTACCCTGAATTTCTCCAATCCCGACCTATTACTACAGCCCACTTCACTGGCAGCCCAAGACGATACCCCAATTCGATTGGGTCAGGCGCTCCGAATCCTCCTTAGGGTTTGTGTCTGGACAGTTGATCTCTCTTTAAATCACCCTTCACCGAAACCCTAGCCTCACTTCTAATTCTCATTTTTTTTCTTAGACTACTCCCTCTCCCTTTGATTTTTATCTTCGTTTTCTCTCTTTTATGAGTGAAAACTGATTGTTGTTCTTGAAGATACCGTGACCATTATGAGAGTGAGATTCGTGTGAGAGAGGGTTCTGAGTTCCTGGTCAATGGGTCCACGAGCGCCGCCTTGCATCATCGTCCGAGGGTTTACCAGTACTGTAGGCAATGGTCTGTGATTCTGGGAAGCCACGTGGCCATGCCGGTTTACTGTTGTGATAAAGGGTCCAATTCTAATTGGATATCTGAGCTGAATCTTAGAAGATTCAAACACATTGCTACACCATATCTGTCCGGAGATGACACGACAGCGAAAGGGGGTTTCTCGTTCCAGTTTTATCACCACTGTTTTGTCTGCCTTTACTTCTCGTTGCTCATTTCCTTCGGTTGATTGTTACAGTCCGTTTATGTAGGTACTCGCTGGAGGCTTCATGTGTAGACGAGACGCGGCGTCCAGTTGCTGGTTCGGGCCGTGTAACGAGCTTTTGTGGAGATCCGGGCTTAGCTGTTCGTGTGAGTACCGACTGCGGGTACGAGCCGAGACGAACACAACGAGCTTGTGTTTGAGAAATGACAAATGTGCAGGAAAAATTAAAAATGACCAAGCTGCCCTTTGCTTCTGCTAATCGCAAAAATGAATCAAATCATCGCAGTCCTATGATCGACATTGAAAAACCAAACGAGTTGCTCCCTCGCCACGCAGCGGCAGTTACCACCTTCTATATATGTTGGCTATATCAAAACCTTAGTAATTTGCTTAATGTCAGTTATGGATTGAACGTAACAACTTCTCATGATTTCAAGCTTAGCAAAAAAAAAACAAAAAAACTTTCCACATTTCTGCATAAGGGACATACAATTCTGACAATAGGCACGTTTGCGTGATTGGCTGTATGCAAATTGGCCACCTAAAGTGAGGGTGGGGCAAAATTTAACTCTACATTGTTAAATTGTGGTTGACATTCAGTATCATCTGGTCAATGTTGTTGACAATGACATGTATCTTCATAAACAAGAAGTTATGAAGGGAACTATTAAAAGCACACGATTAAAGTCCGAAGATCTTTAATCTAAAGCTGTCAGATTTTCTTGCTTTGAGATATGATTTTAGGGGATTTTTACGATGCCGAGCCATTAAATTAAAAGTTGGCTTATGAATAATAATAAATTAATTGATATTAATGTAGGGATGGGGTCATAGTACCTCCACACCGAAATTCCCTTTACTTTGAACCCATTGAGATTATTTCATATTCGAAATATCGAAGTATGGCTTTTTTTGGATGAATAAAAATGGTTTCAATTGGTTCATGACAGGAAGAGAAACAAGAAATACTATCAGATTATTTAATTGTAATTTACTGAGTGACATGGTTTTCTGTATTCTTTATTGATAAACATGTCCTCTTTTATCAGAGTTTCGGGTTTGAGGTCATAATTTAATTTCGTGGAATTGACAAAAACTTGAATTCTTGATTTGTTTTTGACTTAAATGATGATAAACTTGTGATGTGTGTCTGTGACTGAATCCCGCTTTCGTATAACAAATCACCATATAAATTAGCTCTGAAGATATCGGATAACGCAGTTTATTAACAGATGAACAAAAAAGAAGCTAATAATATACTTTTGTACAATCTGAAAAACATACATATACCAAGAACATGTTTCCATTAAATAATTAAAGGCCTGTTTTTTCTATTGCTACCTGACTATTAGCTTAACCTCATTCCCACAGTACAGATTCGTTTTCGTGCCTACTCCTCGATCACTCGATCTGCATCGTTCGATCATAATGTATTCATCTTGATCTGATCATATCAAACAGGATGAGAAAAATTGTTATAAACTGCAGAACAATTTTCGAGTAAACAAATAAACACAAACCCTCCTTAAATTTTACCTTGGAAAGGAGAGCATAATGCAACAGAGCAGAAAAAAAAAAAAGGAACATAAATTACCTCAAAACTCAATTACCCTTGCCAGTCAGAATACGAGAAATCTGAAGCCCTCGGCTAAATGCCTCGTTGAACAGTATCCTTGTTTGCATCTGCTGAAACCCGGGCATCCACGACAAAAACCCCAACGGCACCATCACTAACAACCCAAACATCATATCATACATCCTCGCCAACGACACCACCGTCTCCCACACCACACTCGACTGCATAAACGGCCTCAGCACCTGTGCGATAAGTATAATCCCCCACCCGGTTGGCACAAACGCCAGCAAACTCTTTATGAAATCGACCGCACTAACATCCGTAAAGTGCAGCAGCAAAACGACCACGAGCACCGTCAGCACAATCACAAGAAACTGAACCAGCCTGTAATAAATATGCTCCCTCGCCGCATACTTATCCCGAGCATACGCCATAATGATATACAAACCCACGGCTACAATTAAATAAATCCAAGACAACAAATAAACAGCTATGCTCCTATTATTACCCGTAATGTTCAAATGGTACACGATCCCATATTGAAAAAAGAAAAACCGAAGATCCAAGATAATCTCGAGCAATTTTCCCCAAAGACCCGTCGTCCGGAAATGATCCTGCTCCTCGTACCACCAAGTTTCCCAGCTCTGGTCCGCTTTGACCAAAATACCCCTGTACCATATCCAGTTCATAAACTCGTCAAAATCGTACACCGTTTTCAGCCAGTCGAACCCAGAAGGGTTAAATATAAATGGCGCCATCATCCACGAAACCACGAGAAACCAACTCGATATCGTCATTGCGATATAAACAAACGTATTTGCCGCCAAGGGGCTCGTGGATGCGTAAACTATCAAAATGATCCCGAGCTCGATAGCCTTCACGAAATGGCTACGAGCGTACAGCCTGTAATTCTCGGCAAAGCTCTTGTGTTGGACTACGAAACCACGGCCCGTTGCGCGATACTTGGCCCCACCGTGCAAAATAGTCCGACCGAAGAAATGCGAACGCGTCCCCAACGAGAAAGTGTAGAATATCGAGGCGAGCTCTAACTGCATGGTGACGAAATCCCAAATCGCGGGTAAAAACCCTCGTTCAATCGAGTTTTCTATAATCATGGGTAGGGCCGTAAATACGCCAATCTGAATAACGAACTGTTGATTCACAATAGCTCCAAGGGCCTCGTTGTTGTTTGCATTTCTAACGTAATTCTGAATGCCACTAAGGGCGAGGTACAATCGGCCCCACAGAAAAGTGTAGACCATAATCACCACCATCATGGTATTAAAGTAAAACCCGACCGTCGTATAAAAAACCGAGAGCATACGGAAAAAATCGAGCCTATGACCCAATCTATAAATATCCCGACTCAAAACCTGCTCGCCGTTGCCACTCGCCACTTTAGCCTCAAACATGGAAATTTGATTCAGCCCAACGTCTCGTCCCTTTCCGACCTGTATATACTCGTGATGAGTCACATTGCCACCTCGTAACGTGCAGTTAAACCCGGCGTAAATATCTTCACTTATGTTAATCACCCTCGAAGCTTTACTTATACCACCCCGGGTCAAAAACCAGAATCGATCAAACACATCCGGATGACCGTAGTGCATTCTGACTTTAAGTGGGTTGGCCAGAACCCGTTGACCCAACGTGACGAAACTCATCTCCTGAGCGGACATGAACCAAGCTAAGGACGACACCGAGCCCGTAAATATATTTTCACGAACTCCAAGAATAGTGGGCTTTCTGATGCCGTAATTAACCTTAAACTCCTCCAAAAGATTCCTCATTTTCAGGGCCTCCTCGAAATAGTTGTCCTGGTTCATATCGATTGTCTGCACTGCATCGCCACGGGTGAATATTATTGCGTGGTTCTGATTCTCAGGCTTACCCTCCCCGAGCTTCAACGGACCGGGCAATTTAATTCGGTAAATCTCGACCTCTCGCTTCAGCTGCTGATCGTACTTCACCAACACCGAATAGTACTCGACCTCGTCTCGACCCAAATGGACCTCGTCCACATAAGCGACCCGAAGCGCCTCGTTGTTTTTCATCAGATATAATATCTCCTCAGCCCGTGCATCGCCTTTCGCCTTGTGGACCCCGTACATCTGGCAGGCGACCACGTAGACATATTTCATAAGAGCAACGCCGAACTCGTGCCCCTTGAAAAGCAGGCTAACACTGCTCCCGGCCCGGCTTAGATTCCGAGAGCCTCTAATTTGAATGTTCGGGCCGCTGTTCACCGACCCGAGCGAAGACATATCTTGGGACCCGTTTCTTATGTCCATTTCGCAGGCGGCGTCGAGAAACGAGAGCATTTTGAGAGCCCGGTAGTAATACATCATCCCTCTGACGGTACGGGACAAGGTTTGGCCCCTGTAGGATGCCCAGAGCCTGAGATCCCTCGATTTGGTATCCCATATCTCATCATCGTCCTCCATACCTTCCCTTCGCATGCGCTCCATGAAATTTGTCCACTCGTCTTCGTAGATTCTCTGCAGATAAAACAAGGTCGAAATGCCGTCCTCGTTCGGGCTCCTAAGCATTTCTTTACCGAACAACACTTCCTCGTCGTAGTAAGGTGTCAATACACTGAAAGCCATCATTTTCTCGACCTGAGGCCAGTGGTGGCGTAGCAAGAAAATCTTGTAAGTTGGGTAATAAATTAATATAATAATAATATTTTTTATATATAATAACAAAACAAAGGAATTTTTTTTGTACCTCCCAAACAAATCGAATTTTATGCCTAAACCCCCCTAAACTTTTATTTTTGATTGCTTCCTGAACTATACAAAACTGACAAATTGCCTCCTATTTTGAAATTCCGGCGAAAAAGACTCCCGGAGAACGGTCAACCCATATATTTTGAAATTCACACGCCTCACCTCTAGCACCATCATGTTCACCACATTTTTGCAACACGGAATACCAAATTTCAGTTCAATCGTAGTTCGTTTGCACTGCCAAATCGCGGGTTAAAGTTGCAAAAAATACATTTTTAGCCAACTTCCGGTTGACTTTCCGGCCAACTCAGACTTCTGTTGAACCTGAAGTTTCAGTCTCACAATGTTCCTGTTATCTTTTTGGTTCAATGGAGGAGTTTACTGGAAATTTGATGGGAAGTTAGCAGAGTTGGCCGAAAAAATGTGTTTTTCGACAACTTTAACCAACCATTTGACAGTGGAAACATACTCCGATTGAGCTGAAATTTGGTAATCTGAGTTGCAAAAATGTGGTGAACACAATGGTTCTGAAAGTGAGGCGCGTGAACATCCGAAAATGTGGGTTGGCCGGCCTCCGGAGCCTTTTTCGGTGGAATTTTAACATAAGAGGCACTTTGTCAGTTTCGTGTAGTTCGAGAGGCAATCTATCAAAAAAAAAAGTTTAGGGGGTTTAGGCAAAAAAAAATGATTTGTTTGGGAGATTTAAAAAAAAAAAAAATCACCAAAACAAAATTAGATTAAAGAGCTGCTTGGTTGAGTGAATTAGAGGAGTTGATTGCTTATTCACCCCATCAGCTCCTTTATAATCCTAATCAAATTAGGCCTAAAAAGCTCCTGTTGTGAAAAAGTCACAAAACAACTACACATAGTAACTTTCCTAGCTGATTGGAAGGAAAAAAAAAATCCTTTTATTTCATGGACTAACAATTTTACGGAAATATTGTTTTTAGACAGAAACTTTATTTATTATTCTGAATATTAGTTTTCTCATTTTATATTTTTCTTAAATTTTTTTCATTTATATTTATTTAGGAAGTCTTTATTTAATATTAACTTAATTTATTGTTTTTTATATTTTCTTACTTTTCACGCATATTTATTTTCTATCTCAATCATGTCTATATTGGTAACTCAACCCACAAGCAACTAATTTAGTCAGCTACCAGTTATAGAGTGATAGAGTTATCAACTATCAGCTACCGGTTCTTCAAATCAATATCAACTCAAACAGCCATGCCCCAAGTCTTGTTAAAAAATTGGATTTTATTTTAAGATTCAATACTAGATACAAAGTTATTATCGACCCGTCAATTTTTTAGTGAGGACAAAACAATTTTATGTATTTTTTTAAAGTCTTTTTATAATATATATTTTAAAGAAGTTTCTGAAATATAATGTGACTAATGCCGCTACCTGGGGCGCGCGGGGCATGTTCATGAACAACGAGTTACTAAAAAAAGCAATCCGTCTCCTCGCCTCCAGATTCTTCGGGACATTATGCATCGCGTCCCTAGAGTTAAGAATCGTGTACAAACGTCTCAGCTGCCTGTAATAGAAAGCATCCCCAGCATCCGGCATCCGAATAGCGTTCTCAAAAAGCAGCCCACCATCGCTATTCGGATCAAGAACCACTGCAAGCCCTTCTTGCCTCAACTGAGCCACCGACTTTTTCACCCTCGGCAGCTCCCGAACCGCCAGCTCGTACAACGCCTGCAGCACATCCACCACCCGATCCACATTCTTCTCGGGCTTCAGAAGAAGCTCGACAAGCAATACCAACCGCTCGTGTATCTTCGGCAAAACCGTCGTCTTATAAACCCCTGTAAACTTTTCGAGCTTCACATAATCATCGACCTCCGCAAAAAACTTTGTCACGATCGAATGCTCATCCGTCCCGTACTCGACGATCTCGAGAAGCAAGTATTTCACGCTATCATAAGCCTCGGTCACCGCGCATCGCCTATACTCGCTCTGGCATATTCGAGACCAAACCCACCTGTCAGCCTCGTCTGACAGTTCCCTAGCCTGGCTAAGCGCAATCAAAAGCTCATTGCATAAAAGCGCGCAAGGCCAACGTATAACTTTCACGTCCCAACAATTAGGCGGCAACTCGAGTAATTCTAATTCTTGGTCACTAATCAAATCCTCTTCTCGTAAAGTGATTATTATCTCATTCCATATCAACGCGAACCTCGTAGCCTCGACCTTGCTCGACTCCATCTTCTTGTACGGCTGGCCGAGCCCGTACCGTAGCTTAAAACGGTGCATCGCATTCCGCAGCTTGTGAACGATGTTCGCCTCCGGGTTAACAGTACGATCCTCCGTCATCAGATTGAACTGCAAGGCGCTCGCGAAGAACTGAAATCTGAGCCTCAGCTGGTTAATGTTCCGAATCTCGCCTATGTGCGAGAACAACCCAATTATTGACCCGACGAGAGCAGAGTATATCGTATAAAATATTTGCAAGTCCATTAAATATATTAAAATAACCGGGGCCCATAGCATAACCACGGCTACTCTATTGGTACTAGAGAAAAACTCGTGCCATTGGTACTCGACGTCTCGCATATTCAACAAAGCCCGCGTCGGCGAAACGAGCGGCCGGATTTGAAGGACGTAACTGAACGCGAATTTCGAAGCGAGCACTAAAATCCAGAAAAGGGTGTACCTTATATTGTCGACGAGCCCCTCTCGGACCCCACGGCCCACGAACGTTCTGGTTTGGAACCACCACGTTATAACGTACAGAACGCGCCAATCAGCCTCTTCGAGCATGTTACGGATCCAAGGGAGCACGAATAGGGCCAAAGCGAGTAATTCTGGGACGACAAAGACTAATGCGGCCTTGAGAAACATATAAACTCGTTGGTACGCCTCGTCTGACCAAAACCCGTCCGAATTCTTTTGACTCCAAATCCTACTGTAAAACACGCCGAAAACGACACCCCAAGTTAAGGCCACAATACTTTTTAATACCATTCTGATACCGATTAGCTTTGTATCCCTGGTGACCAGACTGTACTGAGTACCCGCGTCAAGAATCGACTGCACGAACCTTAAACCGGCCCACGTTATGAAAATCGTGAGCAGCTCCACCTGCACGTCTGTGTTGCCCAACGCCTGCCACGGAGTATCCCTACCCGCCCAAGCGACGATCGACGCAGCTTGAAAATAGAGTATCAGCAAAACCCACAACCTATCAAAGCTTCGGAATATGTTCCAGAACGTTCTCTGCTCGACGAACCCTGTTTTCCCAACCCGTTTCAAACTATCGGCTGAGAAAAAGCTACTCGACAAATCTAGAGGCCATTTTACCCTACGAAAGCATTTACGACTCCAGAAATATTCATTTATGTCATCGTAATTTCTCCAGGCCGAGTGTGGGGCCGTCCCGTTTCGACTCCTGGCAACTTCCCCCTTAATCGTGGTGTAAATAGGCGTAATGACGTTATTCAAGAAACCGAATTGTTTACAAGTGGAGGGGACGAAAAGCTGACCGGTGTTTTCGTCGATGTGGTCATCAAGGATGTAATTGAGTTCTAATGCCATGTGATGGTATATGTAACATAAGCATTCTGGGGTAAAGCGCAGGTTAGCAGCCTCACCCCACACGAGAAGGTAAAGGCATACGTACAGTAGCTCGCGGCGTTCAAGATCGGGGTTGTGGCGGTTGGGGAGGCGGACCTGGGACCTTTTCCCGAGGTAGGAGCACCAGGAGGTGTAGTTCTTCAGGAGCTTGAGGCGGAAGCGGCGGAGGACGCCGGAGTCGAGGCGGTCCGCGGCGGAGGGCGGCTGTAGGCGCATTTGGGAGTTAGCGAGGTGGAGGACCAGGTGCTCCCGCTGGTTCCGGACGTTGTCGGGCTGGAAGCCGAAGAAGAGGCCGAGCCAGTCGAGGAGGTCCATGGTGTCACGCCACGGGTTGAAAGGCGGCTTGCGGAGGTCGCCGGCGGAGCGTAGGGCGGCGGCGGCGGCGCGTACCTCGGGGTAGCGGAGGGAGGGGTGGTCCGCGAGGAGGTTGTGGATGGGGATGATGTTGAAGGGCTCGGACAGCGGCGGCGGAGGCGGCGCGTGACTACCACGGCCGCGCGTGGGGAGCGGGCGTTGCCTTAGATTCATGGCGTGAGCACTGAACAGTCAAATCCAATGGATCCTTCTGGCGTTAACAAAATCTGCAATTTCTAGAACTTACATAGGGTGTAGCCGCGCTTAAAGTACACGCTCACCCTCATAAACACTTCCACTACATAAATGTTGATGTCCTCTGTATCTATCTGTGTTCTTTCTCTGAATAAATAGGGTATTAAAAAAATAATTTTGGAGGGTGTGGTGGGGTAAAAATATCTTTAGACCTTTGCGTTTCTGTGTTGACTGGTTGTAGCCGTTCGTGGGTTGAGTGCGGCAAGGAGGTTACACTAGAGAGAGTGTGTGTTGGTCACGCGCTAGGGGAAGAGAGTTGGGGAGAAAGGGATCAATGGGGTTGGAATGTTAAGTGGGACTGGTTTTCTTTTGGTGGGCTGAATCAATTTCATCAATTGAATCACCAAAGTTAAAATTTTCATATTTGTAAAAGAATTCGAATTTTAAATTTTAAAAAAAATAAAAATCAATTGTCAATATGGTTTCGAGTCCAGTCAACCAATATAATTGAGTAGCATGAAATATTGGGATAAAGTTGAGTGAATTTCATTTATAGGATATTCAAATTCGAATAGTGCAAATCATACTATCAAGCTATGATGTTTTAATAAATCCTCTTGTTATAATGTGATATTGGACCGGAATCTTTGTGCAAATCATTACACTCTTTCAACAATTATTTATGTTTAGAATTTGAATTTGGCATAAATTCAACTAACTATTTAACTAGTCTATTAGAGCTTACATTTGGCAGGGGCTCAACTAATTTAGACAAAAAGCAAGGTAAAAAGTTTGTCAAAAATGGTACATTTTTGGATAATGCAGAGACTTACTTACACTACTTTTATTTTGTGCGCGAGGCATAGATTCAGACACACTAAAAATGTCGTTCATAATTTTTCTTCTGGTTGGAAAATAAAGGGGAATTTGTACCGGATTTATGGGTTTAAAAAGAGTCGGATCACATGCTTTTCAATCGGGCAATATGCAAAAAGCACCGGTGGCCTTATCCCTTGTTTGGCAATTTGTTCTCTTGTCATCTCTACGGAGTCCACGCGCCCACGCGCGATGAATGATGCAAAAGTGGACTCGATTTAGACTTTAGCAGCACAGGATATTCCATCATCGGTATCCTTTACCTTTATAACCTTTTGGGGTTTAAAAGTGAACTTAAATTACAATTATAAAATTATTTCCGAGTATATAAAATAATTAAAAATGGGGAATATAGTAACAATAGTTCGCCCGGCCCGAGGTATGGCCCATTAGCAGACCACAGTGGTATCCTGTAACCGTTGCCTTGTCGTCTACAACACCACTTACCTCACGCCACGTCAGCACGCAGCCGGCCTAAATGACCCCACCACGCAAAGAAATCCCACCTTGGCAAAATGTTCGCTTGTAGTGTTCTGTAACTGAATCTGTCAATAAATTGAATTCACGTAATTGATTATCAATTTACAATATGAAGTCGGTTTAATTATCGATCTCACGAATCTAATATAAATTTATTGATTAAGTAATATTTTAATTTTAAATTTCTTAAAACTATTTCTTCATTGAGAAATTAAAAAATATTTCATAAAAAATTCTTGTATTATTTTACTTTCTTATTAATTCAAAATAATTAACATAATATAAAAAATTATAATATTTTTTGCAACCTAATCACGAATATACATTTAACGCTTGAAACTCGACCTCTCCACCTCGATACGGTTCACGCCTTTTAGAAGACTATATATATGTAAGTGCATTTCACAACAAAACCTCAAACACCTCAATTAGCTAGTAAAATCATACAATTATTTACTAACCCAGGGGCGTACCTAGCTCGATACACTACCCCTAGCCCGATCGAAAATTAAAAAATATATATAAAGGAACACGAGCAAATATATTATAACAAAATGTTTCACATTTCAAAATCAAGCACACCAACAAAATCAAGTACACAATTAAAATGTAAGTTGCGCCCGACGATTTTTTATTTTAGCAAACTCATCAATAATACAATCTAAATCGATCTTTTTGACAAGCTCCCTTTCAATAAAAATTATTAAACCGTCAGCAAGAGAGTCATCATCCATTTTATTGCGAATTGCAGTCTTCACATGCTTCATTGCTGAAAATGACCTCTCGGCTGTAACTGTAGAAACGGGTAAAGTTAACACAAGACAAATCAACCGAGTTATCATTCTGTAGTCACGTGATCTTCTTGTTTCCACCAACTTCTCACATAATTTCGCAAGCCTAGACACTTGAAATTCAGGATTAAGAACCACATGAGCTTTATAATATTGCAATTCACTCGCCAAAACATGTCTTAAGACTTTCTTGCTGATCAAAATCATCGGGATAAAATTCGACGGCAAGTTCACAAATATCATCAGCATTAAATGATTCAAAAGAATTTTTTGAATCCAACTCCACACTAAACTCGAGCAATCTAACAGATTTTTCATCAAACCTTGAGTTCAACTCTGTTAATTGAAAATCTATGCACTTATTAAAAATATCAAAATGGTAGTGATGCTCAAGAGTGATTTGTCTTACCACCAAAGTTGTTGTTCAAGTCAGATATAGGTAATTCATGTTTTGAGCAAAAGTCTTTTACTTCCTGAAATAATTTTTCCCATTGATGTTCTCTGAACTTTTGAAGAAGAGTTTTCGCAAGAGAAACATATCCAAGGGCAGATAAAATGTCAATAGATTCTTTCTGAAATGCTTGGCATAGAAAATTAGTGATTTTCATGATTGCTCTCATTAAGTGCAAGCCAAACACAAAACTGAAAGTTCTAATATTATTGTAAGCACCACGAATTTCCGCTTGAGCCTTGGCATTGGAAGTACTTGCAATGAGATCTTCAAGGACCTTAGAAGTAGCGCCATACATATGAATCATACTTTACACTGATTCAAAATGAGAACTCCAACGTGTAGAGCCCGAACGCTGTAAAGATGTCATTTGATTAGCGCCTCGTCCAGATTCACGCTCTCCAGTTGACAACATATTCTCAATCTCTATTCTGTGAGCTTCTTGCAACTCTGTGTGGCGCTTAGGTGAAGAATTGACAATGTTAATAACATTATCCAACATAGAAAAAAGAATCTCAAATTGGATCGCATTACTTTGCTGCAGCAACTAATGTTAATTGCAACCTGTGAGCAAAACAATGGACATAGTATGCATATGGACAATCTCTAAGAAATAATGCTTGTAATCCTCCCCATTGTCCACGCATATTACTAGAACCATCATACCCCTGGACTTTCAATTTATGAACTTGAAGATTGTAATGAGAAAGAACTTCTGAAATCGTACCTTTAAGTGTTTCTGAAGTTGTGTTATCTACGCCCTTGATAGCAAAGAATCGCTCCATCAAGATACCTGATGAGTTTACAAATCTCAAAATAATTGCCATTTGCTCTCGATTTGATTCATCTTGTGCTTCATCGACAAGAAGAGAAAAGAACGTATCTCAAATTCCTCTCGGATCATTTGACAGACTCTGTTGGACATGATTGACAATATCTCTCTTAAAGATTTCTGGAGAAGTGTATTTGGCATTCTTAGGTGCATTGTTTAGTACAACATCCCTAACATTTTCATTCAAGTCTCCAGCTAAATCAACCAATTCAATTACATTTCCACAATTCCAAGAGTTTTCAGATTCGTTATGACCTCTAAAAGCACAGCCTTGTAATGCTAGATACTGAACACTTTTAATCGTTATGTTTAATCGCAATTGATTTTTCACAACTTCTTCTTTGTTGATTCTGTTGATCATTTTATAAATATGTTGAGATGGCTTCATCAGAGCATGAACACATGCCACACACTTATTATGAGGCAATAAATCCGACGAGCCAACATGACACAAGAATGCACATTTTTTCATCTGATGAACTCTCCTCCAATTATCAAATCCCTCAGTCACCAAAGCCGAAGCTACAGCCCCATTAAAATTTTCACCAAAAAGAAAACATGGAAAACAATACGCCTTATGTGTGGTTGGAGAATACTCTAGCCAATTGAACTCGGTAAACCAATCATATTGAAAGTGACGAACCTTATCTGGATATTTTCGACCTTTATAATTTTCAAGCTTGGGTTGATAAGGCCCAACTTTCAAATATGCTCGTCTAATTTCACCCCGTTTAGAAAGTGGCTCATCGCATATTCTCTTTCTTTTTCCTGTATCTCGTTCAATTGCCAAAGATGAGCAGGAAGGGGTGGACTCTTGATTCTTTTTCCTCGAATAAGATTCTTGAAATTCAAATGGAGCAGCAGCTTTATCTCAATTCAAGTGACAAGTTGCGGATCATTTGATTGTTGATTTTGTGTAGTAATTCTTACATGGCTATAGAATGAATGCAAAGTTGTTTTGCCTTTATTTATTGGAGGTTGTGAAACCATAAAAATGTCAAAAAATATACAATGAAGATAATAAAAGAAAATCAATTGTTCCAAAATTATCTGATTAGGGATTTGTCCCCTTTGTTTTATAGTATGGGTTGTTGAAGATGAAGGAATCTCGTCTGCATCTTTAATCTCCAATTCTTTTTGATATAGTTATTTGAGTTGGGCCTATTTTAAGCCTCTTTTATATTTATTTTTTCTTTGTCCAAGTCCAGTTCACATGGCCCAATTATTTAAACCTAGCCCAAATGTTTTTATTTACTATAGCTAATATAATTTTTTATTTTTTTTCAAGGGGACAACATCATTTTGGGCTGTGCCCTGGGCCATGGGAGCACCCCCTGGTTCCGCCCCTGTACTAACCTAACCATGATAAAATATAATTAAAAGAATAAAAAATAAAGAAGTCATTACTTTTCATGTTCTTATCATTTGACTACATTTTATCCAACTAAAGTGGGTAAAATTCGATGTTGCACTAGGTGCTATGGACTCAATCCCTTGAATTGGTGACATGTGTTCTATTTTTTGTTATAAACATAACTAATTGAGCTATTAGTCAAGAAAAGTTCAAAAGTACTACAACCAATTTATTTAATCCCAAAAATTATATCAGGTGATAGTTTTATTATGAACTCTTAACAAGATGACTTATAGTTATGTAATTAACTTTTGCTGAGAAGATCTATCTGTAAAAATGGATTCAAACGAGTGTTCGAGATTCATTTAAAATGATATTTTCAAAATTCAAAAATATACGAGTTAGAACATCAAAAAATACAATGTATTGGGACAATCGATATGTTTACAAGCCCATGTAGCAGTCAATCGAGAAACCTTAAAACAATGCGAAAAACAAAAGGCGTATCATTTGAGTTACCTTTGGGTGATCAAATGTTAAAGACATATCTAATGAATCATCGAGATGCAGTATATGAATCTCATCAATAGATCTAATTGCAGCGAGTGATATCAGATTCCTCTAAGAATCATAAATATCTTAGAGAAATCCAAAAAATGGTATAAGACATCAACAACCATTAATATCGTATCCAGGTGCATATAAGAGAGATGCTTGAACATCAGAAAGAAACATGAGAAATTCTTGTTAATGTTCAGAAACGAGATAAGGACCTCAAAGCTAAGCCAAGTTCATTAAGAGGAAGACGACATATAACATTTGGGACGGAACCCCTTTTACATCAAAAAGGTAAACCTACCGAGGTTACAAGACAACCAACTGATGAAGAAAAAATGGTAGTCGTTATCAAGGGGATTCTATTACCTCCTAAGAAGTGGTAAAGAAAAACCAATATTGAAGATTTGCACGTCTTTGCCGAACCTTCGCATGATTGGGTATTGTAGATCTAAAAATGAATACAGGAGAATCATAGGTCTTAGTTCCAAAGATTGCTCCTGCATCACCACCAACAAGTCTCAATCCAAGCGAAAGTACGGCGTCACATGAAATAATACCAGACGTGCCAATGCCACATGTTGGGAATTTCACCATAAACGGAGATCCTACAAACATACTAGGTATCAAACAACATTTCCAGAGGCCCACACCATACGGGAAGTCCTATCTTGATCTCATACATCCTTATAGATTAATGTTGAATTTGGATATTCTAGACTTCAACTGGGTGTCCGCAATGCGAATTGCGGCTGGAACTCTCGGCCTGGAAAAGAAATGGTTCATTAACTCCTTGAAATAAGCCTTGAAGGATCTATAAAGAACATAGCAAAGATCATCTTACCGGATATCATGTAAACTCCAACGATTGAAGAAATCGACATGAGAATTAAGGATCATTCAATCCTTATCAAAAGCAAAAGTCCCATGATCAAATCAAGAAGAATGTCTTTTCAACAAGACAGAATGATCAGTGGACCTCATTGGGAAGGTCAAAGAACCAGTCATACCACGCGAGCTCCTGATGTGTTCAAACTAATGGAGAATTGAAGTGGCGATAAGGATGGCGAGGAGTAGAAGTGATATTTAACACAGAAAGATGAACATCTTTCCTTGTGATGCTTTGTATCACTTACAACAACTTACCATAGAAAAATCTCAAAGAATCTTTAAGAACCGAGAGATTGAAGTGGTGATTGAAGGAAGCGCATGAAAACCCCCAGTGTAGTTAACTCCAAGGTTAGAATTTCTCGAGAAACATAAACCTTGGGAAAGATTCAGTGATAGATGGAGTTTACGGTGGGAGAAAAGAGATACAGAATCAGATGAGCACCAGTTTATTCTCCATATACATTCTTGTAGGAATGCTATATGAAAAATATCGTGCAAAATATTTTAAGCTTAGATTGATTCGGGCATAGGAATCTGTACAGCTAAAACAGAAGTCTTTCCTAGAGAAATGGAAGAAGAATTATCCCTAGTGGCAGAAATAGATTTCTCTATAAAGATTCTCATCTTAGAAGGGGAATCAAGCAAGCGAAAATGATGATAGGAGGAGCAACTGGTACCCCATGATATAAGACCAAAACTCCACCAATCTATTTCCACAACACGGGAATAGATATTGTGGTAGAAAACAATATCCTATAGATATTTAAAAGATTTATACAAGAAAATGAGACTAGAAGACTTGTTTTCACAACTCCATGTGATCATATGATTATAGCCCAACAATTACGAGAGGCATTCCATAGAAAAATGACAATTAATTTTCGAAACAAGCGTGGTGATGAAGGTAAAAGTCGACCCTCAAAAATGAAAGATCGAAGAAGGTATGGAGAAGCAATTATCCAACTACGAATGGAGAGCTTGAGAGGCCGTAAGGAGGGAAGGATAAAACCATAAATGATTGAAATTTTCAAAGCCAGTTTAGACAAGAGCTCGTAGCCAGACACCACTATGTAGGAATAAATTTCATTAGAAGATATCAAAAGAAAGATTCAAAAGAATTTTAATGAAGATCCTCTAGCATGGTGGGATAAAAATGAGCTCAAAGCATCTTTAAAGGTGAAAGCCGAAAAAGTTAACAAGCTAGTAAAATATAGGTATAACCTGATGAATCAAGGAGATCGAAAGGATATGCAACAAATACTTAAGGAACACATCTACCTTAATTTAATTGAAGCAGATGTCTCTCCATACTGTAGTCCAGGGGTTTTGGTCCGTACCATTGAGAAACAAAAAGAGGAAAATAAAAATTAGTTATTAATTATAAGAGAATTAATAACATCCTAGAATTTGATAGATAATATATTCCAAGTAAATTGCATTAAAAATGCCAGAGTATTCTCTAAGTTGGACTGTAAATCTGGTTTTACCAGATTAAGATAGACGAGGGAAGAAGTTTATAGCCTTCTCCACACCACAAGAACATTATATCCGAAATGTTATGCCAATGGGCCTTGCAAATGCACCCCAACTATATCAAAGATAGATGTATAATCTTCTTAAAGATTATTTCAGTTTCATGTTCATTTGTATTGATGACAATCTCATAGCATCAAAGAACATGAAAGAGCATCTAAAATACTTGGAGATTTCTTTGGATGTTTACCACAAAGAAAGATTAGTACTTTCAGAAAAGAAAGTAGTAATAACTACGAGAAAATTCGAGTTTCTTGGTGTAGAAATCGATGAGTCTGAAATTATTAAACAAGATCATATTGTGGAAAAGATGCACGAATTTCCAGATATAGACAAGGATAAAAAATCAACTTTAAAGTATTTTGGGAGTTGCTGACTTTGCTAGAGTATTTATAAATAATCTGGCACATTACAGAAAGGTGTTCAATTCCTTACTAATGAAGGATGTTGAATTCATGTGGATAAAGGAACATCATGAGGGAATTAAACAACTTAAGGATGTTTGCAAGAAGCTTCCAAAGTTGGAAATCCCAAATGACGATGATGAGCTGACCTTGTATACAGATGCCAGTGATTACAGGTGGACTGCGATTCTTACTAAAGTAACACCAAAAGGAGAAGTGTCATGCAGATATTATAGTGGATTATTTTCAGATAGTGAATGAAATTGATGGCTTGTTAATGAGAAAGAGTTCTTTGCAGTGAGATAGGCGTTTAATAAATGGCCTTTATTTAGATATCTAAAAAGTTCACCTTAAAAATCAATAATTCTAGCGTTAAATCTTTTCTAAAAAATAAAACTGAATCTAAACAGAAAAGGCTAGATTACTTAGATGGAAGGTTGAATGTCAATATTATGATTATAATATTATCGTTATAAACTCTCGTGAGAATAATCTTGCATATTTCTTAACAAAAGATGGAGGGATAGAGACTGGTTCATTCCTCAAAATGGTGAGTCATATAAGAGAACATCTAAAGATGCTTCAACGCGAGTTTAATGCATTGACTCTCAATGCAAGGGTAGCCGGAAGGTACAACAAAATGATTGGGAAACAGTTTCCTATCAAATACGAGGTTGCTTACAAGCCAATGAACAATTATGGTCTGTAATGAGAAAGCCACTTCTCTGGGCTATATCTTCAATAGTACAAAATGAGACACTTCAACTACATGGTTCTAAACCTGTAGCAGGGGATTCAAATACCCCTAGCACAAGAGTAGATGTGGAATCATCTTCGGACGAGCTGTCTCAAGTTAAAATCGAAATTTTGGAGTTGAATCCCGTATCTTTGAGTCAACCCATAATCTTAAGAGTTAATGAGGAAGAGGTCGATCTTAGGCCCCAGACATGAAAATCTAAGATCGATACTCACGAGATTTTGAAAACTTCTCATTTTCAGATTTATCAGTAAAGATGGGAGAAGTTGATAAATGGAGTAGGAATCAATCCAACTAAATGCCTAGTTGATGTATTGAGAAAATACCCAAGAATGTAGATGATGCCAGAATTTTACTCACAAGACGTCAAATGTTGGTATGAATTTGGAGCTCTAGCACCGGTTCATACAAGATCACCAAGGTTCTCGTAAATATCAAAACTTTCAAAATGGATACTAGATAGAGTGCATGAGACATGGCCAAATAACCCTCATCTTGCACAGGGTGATGTCCTTGAGTTATTTTTGTAGCGCAATCCCAGAACCAGCTGAAAAGGTAATACATGACGTATTCCATTTTATCAAGCTTAGACGACTGATACAAAAGTTACGAAAGGAATCAAGGCATCAGCATCGGAAGGAATTCCGTTAGTAACATCTCTCACGGAAGACGATATGTCCACAAGAAGGACATGGGATTTTTTCTATCTCACGGAGATGAACAAAGTTAAGTTCCCTTTCAAATTCTTCCAAAATACAGTGAACGGGTCTTTCCTGATAAATACAGTGACAAGAAATACAATACAGCTTGCAAAAGACCTATTCGAGAAAAAGAGAGCTCTTCTCTGTAATAACAAACCATCAAGGAGTAAAGAAACTCGCCTCAAAAGAGCAATATGGCTCACGTTTGGATATGGACAGATAAATCAGTTAGAAATGTCCAAACCAAATTGGTACCAAATCCAAATAAAGTAGGACAGAAACAAGTGGTCAAGGACCACCAAAACACGTTTTGTCGGGGGACCGCACAAACCAAAAAAGTATAAGGCTCCCCGTTAGTAATAAAGAGACCATGTTACCTCCGGGTCCCAAAGGAACGTGATTCTACAAAGAGAAAATTTCAACAACTACCAGAATGACAAGAATACAAGAATTGACGTATGCAGTGACGTCAACAAAATTATAAAAGTTGTGAAGTCCGAATTTCATATCCGCGGGACTTCTATAAATTAAGAAGTTAGAGGACGTAGAAGACGTCGCTCATTTTCCATTCATTTTCTCATATATAAAAGTAAGTGTGAGTATTGATGAAAAAGAGTGTTTCTATCAAGAGTTTGTAATAATTTAGTTAAAAACAAAAGGAGTTTATGTATCTACGAGTGCAAACCTTCTCTATGAGAGGGTAAAAGCTTTTCTCCTCCCAAAAGAAGATTACTGATGTAATAAATTTCCTTTTAAATTCTTAAGAAAAAGAGATTTTTGCTTAAACACGTGTTCATAATATCTTATTAATTTATCTTTATAAATTAAAGTATCTCGTACGCATAGAGTAGGTAACAAATTAATGTTGTGCTGATTAGTTGCTGAAAGTGCTAGATAACTTGAGTTCAACTTCTTTTATGTAGAAGATGTAGATAGATCGTTTGTATAACAAAGTAGGGGCGCTAATTTTCCGACTAGTGACGCCGTAACCCATCTCAACCAGGGCTATTTTGGTCAAAGAAATTTATGAAATTACAGAGATTATTTAATTTTACAAACATATGTTGGACCTGATATGATCGTAATGGATTATGTCCATTTAAAAGTCATAAAATAAATTAGGTATTATAATATGGGTTGAAATCAATATTTTAAAAATGGGACTGGTGGGCGAATCGGACAAATCGGACACCATACCGGTTCACGGTCAATCGATTAAACCGAGGAATCGGTTTTCAAATATATATATATTATTAGGCAATATATTAATATAAAAGGAAATTATATGTGTAGAATCTTTCTTTTTTGTATAAAAGAAAAACTAACTACTTGATTGATAATTTACTATCCAGGTGTAGAATATGTAAATGGACTATAATTCTTAATTGGTTTGGTTAAAATAAGAAATAAATGATTTAATTTAGTATATAACACACCTTATTTATTTAAACTCTTATGTTCCATATATATTACACTAAGTTATTTTCAAATAACACTAATTTTTTCACAAGTAATTATCATCATGTAATATGTTATAAAACTATATATATAACGTGCTTTATGAAAATCTGTTAATGCATTTATATTTATTTCGTTAAATTAATAACATGTCTTACACATCGTACCATTATTGTTAGCTAATATATCTCTCTGTTTAAAAAAAAAAGGGAAAATAGTTGTACATATAGAATAGATTTTAATGCTTTCTATTCATTCAAAATAATAATCCCTCCTATTTAAAATAAATATCATTTTAAAGACTCAATTTTATTACAAATTAAGTGGCGTTTTAGAACCTTTTATCACTTTATTCAAATTTTATCCTCATTTATTATAAAAAATATAAATAAATTTATAGTAATAGAATAACTAATGGGAAGAAATTAAATAAAAATATTAATTGATTGAGGGTTTGTTGGTCAATATTTATTTTCTCTAATTTTTATAAAAAAATTTAGGACACACGCCCCAACATAAGATGTCTCAAGGGGTTCCAAAAATAATCAATTCTGTGCAAACAGTACAAAGCCGGTTTTTCTCACCGACTTTTTCACGGTTTGAACAGTTTTGACCGGTTTAACTACTTAGACGGTTTTCTAGAAGTGCTCGGACCGGATCAATGGCCGTTCAAGATCGAACCGGTTAGACTGGTTGGTCCTGTCTGGTTTTTAAAACATTGGTTTAAATAGCAAAATTTGGATAATTTGAAGTAAAATGGCATGAGTGCACCCAGCATTGAATGTAACCTAAAGACGATATATTCGATTTCTCAGTTATTTATTAAGAAAATAAATAAAGAGAAACACTTAGATTTTTGCAGTAAATTAACTCTACATTTTGAAAGGTCCTTTAAATAAAAAAAATTTGTGCTATAAAAGTTCATCCACACATGATTTGGTAATTTGATCGTGTACAATCTCTCAAGAAAAAAGTTCCAGAAACAAAAGTACTTTAC
The DNA here is from genome assembly GCA_014905375.1 of Phtheirospermum japonicum. Classification (NCBI taxonomy): domain Eukaryota; kingdom Viridiplantae; phylum Streptophyta; class Magnoliopsida; order Lamiales; family Orobanchaceae; genus Phtheirospermum; species Phtheirospermum japonicum. The sequence goes on along the minus strand of BMAC01000521.1, from coordinate 844,397 downwards.
TCGATCAATTTCATATTCACTGTCACTACAATACAAGCATTTCAAGAATCATGGCCATGTGTATCTCTCAGTAATGGTATATGTGATCAGTGTACATATGAGCAGTCATATTCAAGGATTGAAGCATAGCTTCCCCTTGTTTATTGAAACTGAAAACGGACAATCCACCATTGTTCACATCGACTGCTCGAAACCTGGAAAATATAACAAACTTAAAATGCTATAAAAGCTTATTTAGCTAAATATTACACAACATTTCATTTGAATTAACACGCTGCTCAATACGCTGAGCTCTTTTTCCGATTTTTGGGCAGAAAAGTTCGATTCTTTCCTAATTTGCAGTTCTTGTGAGAATTTGTTTGAGGCAACTATTCAATTAGTTATTACATTATGTTTCCTAAAATTAAAAATAAATTAAAAAAAATCGACAAAATGGAAACGCGTTGAGATTTTTGGTGTACCTCTCTGGGCTGAGACCAAGAGCTGTGCAGATCAAAGCCCTCAAGATTGATTTGTGAGTGACAACCAAGAAATTTTCTCCCTGCACGTTGAAAAAGGCCATGAAATGACTGCAAAAATATCCACGTGGAGAGTAAAGAATCAACGGAATATTTTTAATTTTTTTAAACCATACCGGTGTAAATAATATTTCTAACCAAGCTTGACGAGCTGTTTCCCACAGTTTTCTTGTGGGATAAACGCCGTTAATGCAAAAATTCGACGGGTCTTCTCGCCATTGATTAAACTCCTTCGGATATCTCTTCTTGGCATCCACTGCCTCCAAACACTAAACGTGATTTACAAAGTGACCACGGAAAGATGTATCAAATTATGGCTAAAATTCATTGTTAAGCCTGTTGCATTGTCATTTATATTACACCTTCCATCCCAGACACGTTACTATATCGGGAGTCCCGAAAAGATAGTTTGGTAAACATATAGTGTGTAGTTAATTTTTCATTTCCATGTATACCCCTATCTAATTGTATTAAAATTCCACTACTCCATTTATCTATATTAACTTTTACAGAAACCGAGTAGACAATGAATAAATAAGCAATTAACTATTTAACACACATTTTCTTAATTGTGTGAAATAACCTTAAATCTATCTTTTTGGGACGGAGGGAGTAAGAGATAATTACAAAAATCACCCCTGATGTTTAGCCTAATTACAAAAAGGGTTCAATTGTCTTTCAAATTAATGATCACCCCTTAAAGTACTACAAACACCCCTATTGAGGGGGTAATTTGTAAAACAGAAGCAGAATGTCAACGGGTATTAACTTTTTTTTAATTATTATAATGACCAAATTTCTATGCATGGAACATCTAAGGGACAAAAGAGTCGGACCATTTTTCAAGCCTTCGAGATAATACAAATGAGCCTCTTTCAGCGAATCGAGATACACCAAAGGCTCCTCGCGCCCACGCCATAAAATTTCAGCAGTAGACTGCATAATTAATAACTTTTTCCGTTTGAGAAAGTTAAGTAATAAAGAATTTGAGGGAATAACAGGATTAATCATAAATAAACAACAAAACCTTGGCACGAGATATTGGGCTTGAAAAACACTGGTCAAAGTGCATCTCAGATAAGGCTACCCGACATCTTTCTGCTTGTGCAATACCGGCTTCTGTTAGGACCGATAGGTCCGAGCTGCCCTACAAGGTTAACAACACAATTAGCAGCTACAAAATTCAGGATCCGTTTATCTAATTAGGGTTTTCGAAGCACGATTAGCTGAATCTCTATGTTTGATGACACATTGATATTCAGTGTTGTCTTCCTTAAGCACTTTTGTTGACAGTGTCCCAATATGGTGCTAAAAATCATATACATGTATCCAATGGCGTAGCCGTGCACTGGGTCAGAATTCTTTTTTCCTTAGAACTAAATAAGTTCATCATTATTTATTTTCTTAAATTTAACATTATTTGGATAAAAATGAGTCTGAGTTTGAGGAATTTTAAAAAAATATATCATATAAGTCCACAATTTTCTTTTTTAACATTACTATTTGCAATGGCTCGAACGAAGATGGGTGGCCACCCCTTTTGTCTACGCCATTGCATATATCCAGTTTGACTAGATGACACTAACGTATTTGTTTTTGTTCTGATTTCAAATGGAAACAACAGCAATTAGCAACAGAATTTTATTATTATTTTTTAGGGCAAACAATTAAAAAAAAAAAGAAAAAGAAATAAGAGGAAGCAATTCTCAGCTTTTTCCCCCTAAAAGCTGATAATAACTTTTTTTTTCCAGCTCAGAGACAAGGAACTTGACAATCCAGAAACAAACCTGAACTCGGCCTTCTTTATTCCAAGAGCTAAGACCATGCCGCACAATAGTCACCTTCTTTGGTGAAGACAACAATTTCTCAGAAAGCGAAGTAGTTGCTTTCTCGAAATCATACGCCCCGCCAGTCAACGAAGCATTGTTCCCAGATATCTCTGTGGTAAATTAATCACGAAATCGTTCAAATGTATTGAATAAATGAAAATCTGGAGAAATCGGAGAGAAAGATAGGATAGAGCAAGAAATTGGCTGTGAATCAGAAATTCAGCAGAATTTATCCAATACCGATATTATGAGTTTCTATCGATTTTAGACCACAGTGAAAAAATAAAATAAAAAACGCCATTAATATGAATACCAGTTGCGATGGAATGATCAGGAGCGGACGATGAACACAGAATTCGAAGAGATGAGCCTGAGCAGGCGATAAGCTTTGGAGGTTTTGTTGATTCTCTAATGGTGGGGTTGGGGAAGAAGGGACTGAACACAAGTGTACTACTACTCATTGCGGACGCTGTTCGTGTTTGTACTTTTCTGGTAATTACTACAAATTGCCTGAAGCTTTGAGTGATGGTGTGAAAATATCGCCATTCGAGTGGTTGTAGACTTATCTCCAATTCGAAGATGAGGATTTTTCTTTTTCTGTTTGACTATATATAATTGGATTATTTATTTTGAGTAAATTTATAGTTGGTTTTGATAGTTTGAAAAAAGTAATTATAAGAAAGATAAATAAAATATCACTCTTATATATTAATGCAAAATTCTCCTAATTTATACGTAAATTTTAGATTGACGAATAAAAAATTATCGCGCTTCGTTTGTTTATGTATCATCCGAACCTAGTATTTACCTAATTTAATATTTTTATTTTTATTGTATTTTACCTAATTTAATTCTTTAATTATTTTTCCTTATTCAATACTTTCCTTTGATTCTCCTAATATAAAAATAGAAATAAGTCATATATAATTATTTAATAATATCTAAATTAGTTATTTTAATTAAAATAAAAAAATACATATGAAATTATTTTAATTAATAAAACTTTATTGTGAAAATAATTAGATAATATAATTTAAAATAATTTTATTTTTGGAGTTTCAAATTTAATTTAAACATCAAATACAAAATTATTTAATATATAATAATTAATAAATAGATTTAGACATGTACAAGGCACGGGTTGAGAATACATTATTTTAGTATTTTATTTTAGATTTAAAATTAAATAATTATCATAAATATTTTTTATATTTATCTTTTGATAAGTCCCGTATAATACACGGGTGTTAAATAAGTATATTTATGCAAAATCTTCATAATGTATGTGTCAGTTTCGTATGCTTCTCTTGGATAAAAAAAAATTGGTGTTTCAGTTGCTTATGTGTCATCCGAGCCTAATTATACCTAATTTAATTGTATCTTGTCTAATTTAATATTTTATTTTTATTATATTTAGCATAACGTAATAGTTTTTTTCTTATATTTTGTCTAATTCAATAATTTTCTTTTATACTTCTAAAATAATAACATAAATAAGCCATATATAATTAGTAGAAAGAAATCTAAATTAATTATTTTAATTAAAAGACAAGTTACATATGAAATAATTTTAATTACAAAAAAGTTTATTTATGAAAATAATTAATATATTGTATTTATAATAAAAGTTGAAATAATTTAATTTTAAAATTTTGAATATTATATATATATATTGTAATATATTTGCGATAATTGGATTATGTAACTAAATGTTAATAATGAACTCAATATAAATATATAAAAAATAAAATTATATAATAATAATTAATTATTATTTATTAGAAAATGACACAATACGAGAAGTCTCGAGAGTATGACACATTTTGAATTTTTCAAAGTATATAAGTGTAATTACTAATAAAATTAATCTAAACATAAATATAAAGTAATTTAATAATAATTAATTAATATAGATTAGAGACGGGTTGGAAATGTGACATTTTTTGAATCTTTATAATTTTCACAAATATTTTTCATATTTAATTTTTTATAAATTTCGTGTAATACAATGGTATTAAACTTATATATCCTTTAAAACGAAAATAAAAAAATCGAACGAATAAATAAGTGTATCTTTCCTTCTCCAATCGAAATAAGTAGACGATGACAACTTTGCCACATCGTTCTCCCAATCCTTTCCAAACTCAAACATCTATATGTTTGTAACTTTGTATATATACCGTATCATAGGGAAAAAATAAATTTCCGCATACTTGTATAAGAATCTGAATAAACTCGAGCAGAAAGAAAAATCGCATGCTAAAAGCTAGTAAGATGGGCAGTAGATCAGGATATGAACATCGTTATGGTTTTTCGACAGAGGATGAGTTAATCTCATTGTACAACAGAGAAGCTTTAGTGTATTTCGACAATGCGCTTCGCAAGCACCGATTCAAGGGCTTCGTCTTCGAGATCAGAACAAGATTCTTACTAAAAACAATCCTTGGTGATGATGAGATCATGGACTCGGAGATGTTTGCGTCGGGTGTGCCGGTACAAGCCCACGACTGTGGGGGTTGGCTTGAGTTGGACATATATTACAGACTATTCGAATATTGGATGGCCGAGGACGAGATTTACAATCTCGCCCGCGAAGCGTTTGATTTCGCCAAACGAACGGCGGCCGATAACCCTAAGTACGCCTCCCTCGACGTGGTCCCAGTCGTCATCGGCCTTGATGTTCTGACGGTGCAGCTGGAGGGCGAAACGGTCAATGACGCCCATGGCCGGGCGATCCGCCCGGAATGCCTGATCCCGATGAATATGTGTCCCATGGCCCCTTTTCTGAGCCCCTTTCGCCCTCCCCCGCCGAGGGAGGTCAGAGCGATGGGCTGTAATTTCCTCAATTTTTTGCTAGAACTACCGACGGTTAGGGTTAGAGTGGAAGATGTCGACCATGGGTTGGCATTGATGGAAGCCTGTCCGATTTGTTTCCGTGTTCCCACGATCGGGGCTCAAATGTCGTCGCTCCCTTGCAAACATGTTTTTCATAACCACTGTGTTGTGCACTGGTTGCTAATGAGCAAATCGTGCCCGTTGTGTCGTTACGAAATTGTGGTTTAGGAGGGGATTAAAGGAACTAGCATTGTTTGTGTCGACCAACTTTTCGTACAAATTAATGTAAGTTATTTTTTAACGGTAGGAATATTTGTTTCAAAAGTAGGTTGTACCACGAAACTGACGATCACACACGACGGACCAACTAGGGAACTTAGACGGCTTAAATATACATTCGTCTCTGACTCGTATAATTTTATTCAGAAAAAAGTGCCTCCGTCGTGTTAGCTACACTATTGTTTATTTTAGTTTGCTCCGTAACTACAAAATTTTGTCTCTGCTACTGGTGCGGGTGCGGGTGACCCGTGATATTATGGTTATTCACTTATATTTGTTCTCCTCAGTCAAGTTTTTGCTTTCATTATACGAAGAACTGACTGATTAAACTTTACATTCTTGTTTGTTATTGCACTATTGATAGTGAACTATATAGTTCGATTTTTCCCGAACGTTTATTATCTTGATTCTTTTTCTGCACTAAAGAAGTCAACAAATTATGCTTATAAAAGAAATATGATACACACTTTCACCCATGCAATCAAATAGAATATGAAATACCTTATTGAAAATTTGAAATTGAAATATCCTAATATCAGATGCATCGTTAGCCTGAACGACACATCTTTACCAAGAAGTCAATTTCTCATTCCAACTCATAAAACTATACGATTTTACGACTCAAACCCCAAAAATTGATTCGAATTATATATTCAAAAACTATCGTACAAAATATGCAAAACAACGATTTGAGCTAAGTCATCCTATTCTACTAAAGTATGAGAATTGGACCACCTTTTCTTTAATTTATTGAGAACAAGGTAAAGAGTTCTGGTTATATAATCTTCTTCTTCTTCTTTACCAGGCTTAACTAAATACCTAGAAAAAAAAAGGAAAAAATCTCATTTCCGTTCTATAGTATACTAAGAAAAAAAACTTATTTGATTTAGAAGGGAGATTTTTACAAAAATGTGATTGTTTATGATTTATTTTTTAATATTTGTTTGGCCCCATTTAGTAAAGGAAGACAAAATTAGAGGATTTGACTTAATTGAGAGGATTGGAGGATTGGTCAGTCAAATCCTCTAATTGATATGTTTGGTAACAGACGTTACAATTAGATTTTTGAGTCTAAAAAATTAATTTTGAAAAAACTCCATATAGGAGCTTTTTGAGAAGAGAGGTTTTGAAAATGAATTGAAATAACAATTTTGTCCTCAAATTACCAAAAAAAAATTATTAATTTACATACAAAAATTTGTTACAATTAAATAATAGTAATTGACATGAGATCTAACTTATTTTTACTTTAAAAATACTAGTGCAATATATTGAGATAGTTTTGGAAATGAAAAGTGTTTTTTCCTAATTAATTTAATTATTAGACTAGGTCGACCTTACAATATAAACCATGTCAAGTGGCGTAACAAATTACTATTATCTATTACGGGACACTAGTACGATACAATACGGGTACGCAGATACGTCATGTGTTGAAATTTTAAGGATACGGGTACGGTAGATATATATATATATATATTTATTTATTTATTTATTTATTTATATTAACTAAAAAAACTAAAATTTCATAAATATTTAAATTTTAAATGTGATAAGTTTAAAAAATACGTGAAACGAGTAAATTATTTATACAATAAAAAAACTATTTTATTTTTTTTCCTGAAACTATCTCTCACAATTTGTGGTTTCATATTAGGATGAATTAAAATTCTTATTACGTTTTATTCATTAAATCTAGGAGTTAGGACGGTTAAAATTTTCTTTAAAACACCGACACTTTATGAGTACGTATTGATACGTGTCCGCAGAAGTGTCGTATCCGGTGCGGGTACGACATCCTCGTAGAAGTATCCGTGCTTCATAGCTTATAAAGAGGATCCTTTTATTCTACTTTATATATATTATATTATATATACATTTAATTTTATTACAGGTAATATTCATACTTAGTTTTTTTTGATATATATTTGCAATAAATAATTTTAACATTCCTAAATATTTATGGTAAATAGTATATTTGGTAACCAATTCATAACTGGACAACTAATAAATTAGAGTTGCCAATTTAAAAAAGTTGGCTAATGTTATGTAACTTGCAAAAGGGGATTAAAAGCGGACATGCCCTTATCCTAATCCTTTCCAAACTCAAATTCTACACCATATCTGTATATACAAGCTGACGTATCATCATGGGACAAAAAAAATAAAAATTCGGGGTAAAGAAGATGGGCAGTAGATCGGGATATGCACATCAATATGGTTTCTCGAGCGATGATGACGAGATAATCTCGTCGTACAACAGAGAACCCTTGTTCGAGGATAGCGACGCGCCTTTCAAGAACCGATTCAAGGGCTTCGCCTTCGAGATCATAACAAACTTCATACTCAAAACGAGCCTCGATCACGATGAGCTCATGGACTCGGAGAAGCTGGTGTCACCCGTGCCAGTATACGCTCCCGACCATGAATATTGGCTGTATGTGGACATCGAATACAGGTTGTCCAGATACTGGATGTCCAAGGACGAGATTCTCAAGCTCGCCCGCCAAGCGTTCGAGACCGCCAAACGAGCGGCGGCCGGGGGTAACCCTAAGTACGCCTCCCTCGACGTGATCCCCGTCGTCATCGGCCTTGATGTTCTGACGGTGCAGCTGGAGGGCGAAACGGTTGATGACGCCCGTGGCCGGGCGATCCGTCCGGAATGCTTGATCCCGTTGAATATGTGTCCTGTGGGCCCTGTAATAATTTTGAGCCCGTTGAGTATGTGTCCCACGGGCCTACTGAATTTGCCGAGGGAGGTTAGGGAACTCGACTTTGACCTTGAGTTCGTGGATTTTTTGCTAAGACTACCGACGGTTAGAGTTGGAGTGGAGGGTGTCGACAAGGGGTTGGCTCTGATGGACGTCTGCCCTATATGTTTGCGTGGGCCCACGGCCGGGGCTGAGATTTCGTCGCTTCCTTGCAAACATGCCTTTCATAACCATTGTGTTGTGCACTGGCTGCTAAAGAGCAGGTCGTGCCCGTTGTGCCGTTTCGAAATTGTGGTTAATCGACGAGGGGTGTCATAGCTAGACGGCTTTGCATGGGGGTGAGTTTATGGTTATTCAATGATTTGCTCTCCTTACTGATTGAACTTAATTGTTTACATTCTTGTTTGTTGCACCATTGATAATGAGCTATATATAGTTTTGTGTTAGAGAAATTAAGAATTGATGCTCGAATTCATATTTAATTGTATTTGACAGGTTCCTGAAACCTAATGTACTATTATTAGTTACTTATTGGATATTATTTTAGGCAACAAGTTAATACTTTCATTATTTCTCTTATTTCGATGCCATGCATGAACAAAGAGAGAAGATTGCTGCTATGGACTGAAATTTGAATTAGAAAAACTTGAAAAGAAAAGGAAATCACAAAACAAAACTAAGTATATATATATAGTACTAATAACCGGATGGATACAGGTGACTATATGTTAAGGAAAAAGAGCATGAATCCAAACAAGGAAAGTTTCTAAGTATTGGAAGTGAAAAGATTCATAACATTGTGAAGAGAGTAGAGAAACATAAGGAAATAAGCCACTGCAGCCACAAAACCCGCGATCAAAGCTCCTCCAACATGCTCACAAAACTTAGGAACTTGGCCGCAAATAGGCAGCCAACCGGCATGGCTGTTCCCATTCTTCCCCACTAGTCCTATTGCTAAACAAGCCGATATGCTTGAATCCAAAAGCAATGTGATAATCTACTTTGAGTTATAAACCAAAAAAAAAAAAAAAAGAAGAGAATTTTAAATAATATAATTATACTAGTTTTAGTCAAGGAAAGAGAATGCAATTAAAGATGCAGCTTACAAAATCTGAAACCAAGATCAAGTGCCCCCATGAACTCTTAGAAGGGAAAAAGAGAAGTATGAGGGTGTAACCACTTGCAATCGCATTCATCAATACAAAGTACCTGCAATAAGATACATATATAAAATGTCAATCATTAAACATGTTTATGATTATTAATTTTATTTTTTTACACAAGGGAAATGGTGAAAAGTGACGCACATGAAAGTTGGCGAATTTGTATATTTGGCTTCAAATTTCAAGTTGAAGACTTGAGCCGAGTCGTGGCTGGTGACCATGACCACGGTTGCAGAAACAGTGGCTCCCAAGGCCAAGAGCCTCAACAGCAACATCGTGGTCCTCTTAGACAAACCCATAGGTTGTGTAATATAAACAATGCGTTGTTTCAAGACAAATGAATATAAATAGTTTGTGTTGTGAAATGTTTTGAGAAGTAGATATAAGAAGCTGGCTTGATTTTATGGTGTGTGGAAATTAAGGGTACGTAAAATCATGTGAGCAATTAGAGTTAGGAAAGGCAGATAGGTGGGGGAGGTAAGCTTTGTCAACTCGTGGACAATCTTGGCAGGGTCATATGTTCTAGGTAACCTAATGAGGGCTCATGATATATATGGTACAGCCATTTGTGACCTTTGTGTGAACTCATAGTAATCAAGACACTCTTTTTACTATTTAATTTTTACTCGGGCAACTCCAAATTATAAAATATTCAAGACGATGTCTTTTTTTTTTTTTTTTTGTGTGTGTATGTGTTAGGTTGAATAAAAGTAGACGACATTTAAATACACTTGATCTTGATGCGTTGAATAAGAAATACAAAAGCCACCGTTGAATTTGGCTTCCCAATGGACCCTAAGTGATGCGCTGCCTCAATGCTGGGCAGAGCAATTGCTTTGTATTCCAAAATTTGCTTTGTTCTTTCTTCGTAATTGGTATTTAAAAAAAAAAATCTTTTTCTTATCCATGGTTGAACTGTTAAAGTAACTAAACCAAGAAAACATAAACAAATCAATTAAAATGAATAAAGTAATATTCAAAATTTTAATTTAGAATAATATTTATTCAATTTATTATTGAGAAACCATTTGTTCAATATTATTAAGTTTACTGAACTTCAATGAAATTTCAGCTGAGTCGAGTGCATATAAACATCAAGTTGTTCGCTATTTTAAAATAACTTTATTTTTCTTAGCTAGATGAGTTTGAAACTAAGTAAGCTTTTTCAAACAAAAAGTATATATAAGCTCAATGTGCTCCAAGCTTAACAAAGCCTTGGAACACCAAGTTAAAGCTAAGTATCTACCAGTTTTAATTTACTTTAACTATCATCGGACCTAAAGAAAAGTCATTAAATTTGTTTTGAATATTAAACGAATTAAATATGACGAGCCTTAATTTAGCCAAACATGGATTAAACTCGAATAGTTCATTGAGGAATATCAAGCCGCGTGCATTTTTACTGGTATTCTAAGAATATATAGTGCCAGTGCAGTTTCGATGAAGCTATGTCATATAAACCATATAGTACTTAATCATCAAACATTAGACAAACTAACCACGACGTATACCGTAACAGAAAATTACAGGCGACATGCGGCAGGTGAAGCAAATGACCACAACCATTAACTTGATACAATACTGAAATGCAGTTTAAGAACATAGAAACTTGAACATAGTAAATGAACTAAAAAGTTTGTCGATGGCAAAAGATTACAATTGCTATACTAGTGGAAATATATTGCTTTTAAGCATCAGTTGAGGTGAAAAAGAGACAATTTTATATAAACAGACTGACCACTAGGAAAATATCTTTCATTCATCAGGCGGGAAATCTTCATCTGAAGCGTTTCCAAGAAACGAGCCAAGGGTCTTTCTCAGAATGCTGAAGGTTTTATCATCCTAACAAGAAAGTATGTCAACAAAACAGCTTTTGTCTCAAGTAAGAATGGACACAGTAGAAAAGTAAGAAGATTTATTCACCTGCTTTTTCTTCTCCAGGGACTCCTCCAGTTGAGCTATTTTTGCAGCATTAGCTTTCTCAAGTTCAGATAACATGCTCTTCTCTTTCTTCCCTAAGAGCAATTTTAATATTAAGAATTATTATTCTTCATTTTCTCCAATATGCAGAGTAGGAAATATAAGGAAAAGGTTTCCCTTGCTCACTTAGTTGTTCATAGCGCACGAATAACATTTCCTTCTGTTCTTCATATTTGGCAATGATATCTGTCAAAACCAAAGTAAGATGTATAACATCAATATAGCATAATAAATTCAAGAAATATATTTCTTCACTCAGTATATTACAGTTACGTTCTTGCATGAGCTAATATACCGTGTCCAACACTTCAACAGTCAAATTATAAGACATTGGTGTTAACTCAGACTTCAGATAGACCATCGTATCAAAACATCACATGAAAATCAATTTGCTAGCAAGGAAGAAGCAGAATATTTGAACATCCCTGGCGCCTTATCTTTTTACAATTTGATGTAAAGAGTGCTAAAATTGGAAGACCAGAAAAATATGATCTCTTAAGATGAACATTACTTCGTTTAATTTCTAGACCAGTCATTAGAAAGTACGCAAACTTGACATTTCCAAACAAATTTATATTCTCCCAAATGCAGTGATCCCAATCTTCTGAAACATGAACTTCGGAGATTGTTTCTCAGACAGAGTATCTAGCTGTGATTGAATTAATGCCGCCCAGAAATCAAAAGGTCCATCAATGATCAAACGAGTGAGGGAAAAAAAGTATGAGATGTATGATTACCTTTCAAGGCCTGCAGATGTCCAGATTTCTCCTTGGAGAACTTCTCATAAACTTCTTGGAACTTGGCAGTCTCACTCTTCAGTAAATTTTCACACTGAACAGATGCAAATACACCAAGTCAAACTCTCAAGCAGCAAAGTGGTATGAGATTACTAGATCCAACAACAGTTCTCTTTCATAGAATCATTGTAAGAGACCTCTTTTGAGCTCTTTAACAGTCCCTTGGCAAAGCTTTGCCTGTCAATTATTGTGAAGAAACACGAGAAAAAAAAAACACTAAGTCAGTATAATGACCATACTTGTAATATGTAGATCGGGAAATATCATTTCACCTATCTTTCTCAAGCTTTACTTTCAACTCATCCAAACTCGATTTCATCTCTGAAGCCACACTGTCAGCAAAACAACATCAGAGGTTATAATTAAGCAACCTATATAAATTGTGGTCTTAATAACATAGCAGCACATGCCATAATAAGAAACCCATACAACACCCTCAGAAGAAGCCATTTAGCTCTGGTTAACTTATCTCTGCCCCTTCAAATTTCTCAAAAGGCTTCCATTAATCAACACTTCGAAGAAATTAATATGAAAGTGATAATGCATGAGCCTGCAGATCCAGTCTCCCTATTGCCTGTCTGTTCACATTACAGCCCGTTTTTACCATTATCTTCCAATTTTTACCTCGGAGTAACGGCATTCAATTTTCAATCAGCTTCAAACACGAAATTTGTATCAAAAACTCACTACGCTAAAGAAGATAACCGATAATAAAAATATTTCCAAGCCTAAGTGCCTTATTAATGAGTTTCCTTAGGCATGCAACAGCTGCAACACATGACTAAAGTGACCAGGTAACAAACTTCCATGTTTTAGTTTCGTAGTTATAAATCTGATGATGATAATGTATGTAGAGATTGATCAACATGCAAACAAAATCAGTGACAAATTAAATTTGCTGACAGAAATTAGACTGTCAATTCCACACAATTCCAATTATACAGTGTGAATTCGTAAAAATACAGATCAGGATCATATTCTCCACAATGCGAACTAAGTGAAACTTCTTTTTGAGATTAAAATAGATTCTAAAAGGATGAAAGTAAATACACACGCTGACAGACAGTCAAGTCAAATAAATCGGTCTAGATCTGAGAAAGATGCAGAGTAATTCACCTAGAAATTGTCTCTTCGTTCTTCTTCCGACCATCGATCTGCGCCTTCTCCTTGATCTGCTGAAGAGCGCTCATTATACCTTTCAGATCGCTGCATTTGTAGCAGAACTTTATCAATTTTATGAGAAAAAAAAATGAAATAGAAACAGAAATTATATTAAATCAACAATAAATGAAAAATTTTGGCGGCGGAATGTTAACCTGGAGATGGCGGCGTCGAAATCATCATCAGCGATGACTCGCTTTTGCCGTTTGGGCTTCGGATTCTCCGACTCCGAAACTCGCTTCGCGCTTGCTTTTGCGGCCGACATTGTTCAAGATCTTCAGGCTTCAATTTGTTACGAATTCTTCAGATAAGCACGTTGTGCACTCAGTTTCTGCGACTGTGTATCAACGAGTGAGTGAGAGCGAGCGAGAGAAAGAGAGGAGAGAGTGACGAAACTGATGCTGGATTCGAAATTAGGGCGATATAAGTACTTTGTTTTTTGGCGGGAAACAAATATTTTATGCCCTTAGGGCGTGGACCTCTAAACATATAGTCTGGAGATGGGGTTTAAGTTAACACTTTAAACCAGGCCCAGTGGGCCTAAGTTTATAGTTTTAGAAAATAAACAAGTATTCTCAAATGGGCCCATGCTGTCTCATTTTAGTATTATAACATGTTGAAAATCTTATTTTGCCCTTTATCTTATACGAAAATGTTATGCTTCAGATTATTTTTATGTAATTTTTATGATTTGTTTTGAGATTTTTCTGTAATTAATTGAGAAATTGTGGAAACTTGGAGAAGAAGAATGGATAGGTTAGAGGAGAGAGAAAGATGAGATTCTTGTAACTGTTTGCGTTTTTCATGCTGATGTTCCCATACAAATTGCAAAAATGTGGCAGCACTACTTAATATAAGAAAAGATCCTTAACTCCCTGAGCTAAAACATAATTGGGCTTTGTTTTAACTAACAATTAATTCGGCCCAAAATAAATAACTCCTTCCTTAGACCCAACAATTTGAGCATCATGTGCATTTCTCGTACGGGTCGGCTACTATACCCGCTCCATCCTCTTTCTTCTCGGTTTCACCCTCATGATTTGTCCCCAAGATTTTATTTTTTTCTTCTTCTACCTTCGAATTAGGGTTTGTATCCAACCCCTTGCCTCTTCCTATTCCTGATAAACCCATACTCATGACAATACCCTCCCGATCTATAGATCCTTGACCCCAAGGATCAAACTCTGAGATTTTATTCTTTATGAATTTCAAATCCTCCCAGGTAGCGTCTTGAGGAGCCGAATTCATCCACTAAACCAAAATTTGTTCAATTTCCACCCCTTTCCGGTTGATAGTGCGTGTGTCGAGGACGGCGATCAGTTCCACTGGAAATTTTCCTTCTGGTGTGGTGGCAGGTAGGTCAGTAGTGGTTGTGACGCCCAGCCCCAACTTTGGCTTTAGCAAAGAGACGTGGAACACTAGATGTATGCGCGACCCTTCCGACAAGTCCAATCGGTAAGCCACCCTCCCTACCTTCTCTGTGGTTGTATAGGGTCCATATTATTTTGCTGCCAATTTGAGATTTCTTCTCAGTGTAACCGAATTCTGTCTAAAAGGTTGTAATTTTAAAAATACCTTATCTCCAATTTCAAAGCTGCGTTCTTGCCTGTGTTTGTTTGCATACATTTGCAATCTCTGTTGTACCTGTAACAAATTTTCTCTGATTATGTGCTTAGCTGCTTCTCTCTGTTGCATTAGTTGTTTGTCATCTTCATTCATATGTCCTGCATATTGCACTATTGACCCTATTGGTGGAGTGTGCCCATACAATGCTTCAAAGGGAGTAGTTTTCAACCCTGTATGATAGTTTGTGTTGTACTAAAACTCAGCCAAACCCAGCCATTTAACCCACTTCTTTAGACTGTGATGTACCATGTATCTTAGATAATTCTCTAGTCATTGGTTAACCCTCTCAGTCTGCCCATCTGTTTGGGGGTGATATGCAGTTGACAAACTCAACTGTACCCCCATCAGCTTGAGAAGCTCCTTCCAAAAAGAACTGGTGAAGATTTTGTCCCTATCTAAAACTATGTGCACTGGTAATCCATGTAACTTATAGATTGTGTCAAGGAATAGGGTAGCCACAGTGAGAGAAGTGAAAGAATGTGATAGAGCTGAGAAATGTGCATACTTAGTTAACCTGTCCACAATCACTAGTATGACATCCTTCTCCTGTGACTTAGGTAAACCTTCTATAAAATCTATGGAGATGTGACTCCAAGCTTGCTCAGGGATGAGAAGTGGTTGTAATAACCCTGGGTATCCTCCATGATCTGGCTTATTTCTTTGGCAAACCTCACATTCTCTTACCCAATTTGTAATGTCTATCTTCATGTTGGGCCAGTAGAACATCCTCTTTGTCCTCATATAAGTGCCTAGCATCCCTGAGTGCCCCCCATAAGATGAGTTGTGCATAGCTGTAAGATTTACTCTCCTAAGGCCTTAGTCAAATCCTCTGTGATAGCAGATTCTGGTAATGTGGTAAGGTCTAGGGTTTTAGCTGCCTTCACTTTGTGAAACAACTCATCAGTGGTATAGCTGTGGGCAACCTCTCTCATCCATTCTGGGACCAATGTAGTAATTGTAGTACAAGTGGCCTCATCAGGCCCCCTTCTTTATAGTGTATCATCTGCCCTGTTTTCCACCCCTTTCTTGTAGTGTATCTCATAATCTAAACCCAGTAACTTGGTCATCCATTTCTGTTGGAGTGGTGTCATCACCTTCTGATCCAACAAGTATTTGAGTGCTTGTTGATCAGTTTTGATTACAAATTTACCTCCATGCAAATAATGTTTCCATCTGTTTACAACCATGAGAACTGCTAGGAACTCCCTTTCATAGACAGATAGTGCTTGATTTCTTGGGCACATTTTGCTCAAATGCTAAGGGCTTTCCCTCCTGCATCAGTACTGCACCTACTCCTTTCCCACTTGCATCTGTTTCCACAACAAACCTCTTTGAGAAGTAAGGCAAAGCTAAGACAAGTGTTATCACCATGGCCTGTTTCAAATTTTCAAAGGATGTCTGAGCCTTCTCACTCCATTTAAACTGATCTTTCTTCAAAAGATCAGTTAGTGGTCTACTTATGATCTCATACCCCCTAATAAATTTTCTGTAATACACTGTCAACCCTAGAAATCCCCTCAATTGCTTTACTGTCCTAGGAATAGGCCACAGGACCACACTTGTTATTTCCTGGGGATCAGTGGATACCCCCTCTTTGGAAATGAGGTGCCCCAAGTACTCCACCTCTGTTTTCCCAAAACTGCACTTACTAGCTTTAGCATATAGCTTGTTCTCCCTCAATAGCACTAATACCTCCTCCAAATGCCCCAAATGTTCCTCCCAATTCTTGTTGTAAATCAGGATGTCATCAAAGAACACCAAGACACTCCTCCTTAACTGTTTCCTGAAAACCCTGTTCATGAGTGACTGAAAGGTGGCAGGAGCATTGCATAGCCCAAAAAGCATGACTATAAATTCATAGTGATCATTGTGAGTGCTAAAAGTAGTTAGGAATATGGGTTTTGGCTTCATTAGGATCTGAAAATAGCCACTCCTTAGGTCAATTTTGGAAAAGCACCTTGCTCATTGTAATTCATCTATAAATTCATCAATCACAAGTATAGGATAGTCATGTTTGACTGTCAGCCCATTTAGGTACCTGTAGTCAACACACAATGTCCAAGTTGCATCCTTCTTCTTCACTAAAATCACTGGTGATGCAAAAGGACTTCTGCTATCCTGAATAACCCCTGCCTCTAACATGCCTTTAACATTGTTCAATAGCCTCCTTGTGGTCATGTGTGGTTCTATATGGATACTGGTGCTTGGGAATGCTCCCAGGTTTAAGAACAATCTGATGTTCAATACCCCTTCCTAGTGGTAGCCCTTTGGGTTCTTCAAAATTATCCTTGTATTTTTCTAGTAGCGCCTCCATGTTCACAATGGGTTCCTGATCTGTCTTGTCAATGGTTACCCAGTACACTTCCTCCACTTGGGAACAATGTTCCTCGTGTACCAGTTTGTATAGGGAAGGACTAGAAATGAACTTGCATTCTGTTGTGGATGTCATATCTTGAATATTCACTCTCTTGCCCTTTAGTGTGACTGTAAAAACCATCTTAGCATAGTCCAGCTCAATATGGGTACAAGACTTGAGAAAATCCCCTCCTAGAATGAGGTCACACCCCTCATTTGCAACACCCTTAGGGAGTACCTGAATTGTTGTCCCTGCATTTTCCAACTGAAATTAGGGGTGGGAAAAATACAGAAAATATCGGTATACCGTCAATACCATACCGAAATTTATCGAAAATACCATAATTTTCGGTATACCGTAATTTTCGGAACGGTATGATACCATACCGAAAATCTTGGTATGATAACGGTATGATATTTTCAAAATTGACGGTATACCGGTATGTACCGATTACCGAAAAAAATACAAAACAAACAAAAAAATACATATCTAAAATTCGGTATACCGTTACCGTACCCCAAAAAATACAAAACAAACTCGGTATACCGTTACCGTACTGAAAATTTCGGTATACCGAAATCTTGGCATGGTATCGGTATCTGATTTTTCATACCGAAATTTTCGGTATACCGAAGATCGGTATACCGGAAATTTCGGTATGGTAACGGTATGACATTTTCTCATACCGAAAATTTCGGTATGGTATGCGGTATGGTATAAATATCACGATATACCGTACCGACCCACCCCTAACTGAAATCCTCTACACACTGATTACTAACCATCTTATGGCCATTTGCCACTTTCACAAGTAAGGTTTAGCTGAATTGAAGTGGTAACCTAGCTGTTTTGCAGTTTTTTCCTGGATGAAACTCAGGGTGCTACCAGAATCAATTAACATGTGTAACCTGTGCTCCCCATATTATCCAAATACCCTCATAGTAGTAACCCCATCCTCTCCTGAAACTGCATTTACAGACATCTGTATCTCATCCATGATGTCATGTGCATCAATGTTTGTTTCTTCATCAGGTTGTAAGTAGCTCATTTCTTCCTCTTTAGTCATAATCGTGTAACTTACTATGTTCTTGCACCTATGACCTAGTATGAACTTCTCATCACAATTGTAACATAATACCTTCTCCCTCCTAATTGCAATCTCACCTGAGGTCAAAAGTTTGGTAGGAGGTTTCTGGCTGTAATTATTTGCTGCTTTCCCATAGGTTGGACTGTCTGTACTCTTAGGGTTTAGAAAACTATTGTATCTGATGGTCGCCTTTAATTCCTTTGTGATAGTATAGGGTAGTCATTGGGTTTCTGCCCAGATATATGGCCTACTGGAAGGTAGTGGGCTCAAACATGGTGATGAAATCATGTACATCTTCTTATAGGCCACTGACAAAACTGACTATAAAATACTCCTCTAAATATCCTTGATTAAGCATTAGCATACAAGCTCTGAGTTCTTCAAAATTTTCAACATAATCCATGTAAGAGCCTGTGTGTTTAAGCTTATTAAACTCAACAATGATTATAGTTTCCTTAAGTTGCTCAAATCTGGCAGAAATGATGTCTAAAAAATGGACTCAAGATATCTCACTTTGATTATTGCTGAAATTCTGGTACCACTGGGCTGCTTTCCCCTCAAAATGCATAGCAACTAGGGTAACTTTCTGTGTATCAGACACATGTATGACCAACTTGAAATAACCATTACACTTTAGAATCCATGATCTGGGTTTTGTACCATCAAAACAAGCGAAATCAATTTTTGGCAGTGGATTTGTGGTGTGAGTACCTGGGTAATCAATTTTTGGTCTAATCCTTGTTGTTGTAGGTGATCTGGTTCCTATATCTGTTGCAGGTGTAGATAGTGGTTTGCCCAAAATGGAATCTCCATCATTTTGACCCTTTCCCTTTTCTGGGTTCAAGAGCTGTATCTGGATGGTGGCCAGAGCAGCATTGAGATGCTCCATCTTGCTAGTAAGGTTCTGTGTTTGTTCATGTATATCTGACCTGATGTGTGGAATCTGGGCTTTAGTTTCAGAGTTGATATCTGTTATTTGTTCCTGCAACTTCAGCTCTAAAGCCTCTCATTTCTGGGATTCTGCTTGCAGCACTTGATCGAGGCATTTTTGAGCTTCCTGGAGGTCTTTGAAATGGGTGATTTCAGCCATATCCGAGGTTCGACGGCTCTGGTGCCAATTGTTATGCTTCATATTATTTTTATGTAATTTTTATGATTTATTTTGAGATTTTTCTGTAATTAATTGAGAAGTTGTGGAAACTTGGAGAAGAATAATGGATAGGTTAGAGGACAGAGAGAGAGAGATGAGAGAAAGATGAGATTCTTGTAACTACTTGCGTTTTTCATGCTGACGTTCCCATACAAATAGCACAAATGTGGCAGGACCACTTAATATAAGAAAATACCCTTAACTCCCTAAGCTAAAACATAACTCAGCTTTGTTTTAACTAACAATTAATTCGGCCCAAAATAAATAAATCCTTCCTTAGGCCCAGCAATTTGAGCATCATGTGCATTTCTCGTACAAGTCGGCTCTTATACCCGCTCCATCCTCTTTCTTTTCGGTTTCACCCTCACGATTTGTCCACAAGATCTTATTTTTATCTTCTTCTACCTTCGACTTAGGGTTTGTATCTAGCCCCTTGCCTCTTCCTATTCCTGCTAAACCCATACTCATGACAGAAAACTCTGCGGTCCTATCACTTTACCATACCCATGTATAGTAATCCAATAAACTTTTTACACATCATCTATATTAATAAATTAAAATCTTTTTAAGTAAATCTATTGGTCAATAGAGTTTGAGGTATCATACAGTCACTGTATTGTAGAAGCCCCCTCTCTTATAAAATATGACGGCATGCTCTGGATGAGTTTGATTGAAATATCTCCACACCTCTAAATATGACGTGTGACGCATCACACCATCATCTACTACGTATTTTGCATGCCATCTCATGTCCTTAGTAATTTATGTAGATGCATACAACCTTTGCAAAGGGAAAGTTAATGGAAAATAAAACATCTTATTCTATGCAGTGTTGGCCTTCTATCGTTTTGCTTTTTCCTTGCTTTGAGAGTTTAAACTGAGGTTGATTATAAACCTTGCAACTATTCAGATTAGAATCGTCTACCTAGAAGATCATATAATTGTTCGGGCAATAATCTATCTTCTTGGTCGGTAGGCCCATGGCCCTCAATAACTTATTGCTATTGTAGAAGTTATCTAGTACACGATTAACTTTTAACACAATCTCTTTGATTAGATCAAGTACTTGATCATAATATTTTCGAGACATGCAATTTTCTAACTTTAGATTCATGAGACGGGTAACTGGAAACAATTAAGATTGTTCTCTCACTCGGAATACAAAGGTTGATATCTAACTCTCAACATATCGTACAACATCTGGGCCCCAGGATTCAGCGGTTCTTGTACATCAGCAACCACATCAAGGTTGGGACCGACTGCATCGTAAACCATATTGATGTACATATTTAAGGATTCTTTAGAAGAGACGTAAGATGATCCTTTAACGTGAACATTAGGGTCGACATGATACGTGAGTCAAGGTTTGTTTTACCATGAAATTTTCATATGTATTAATTTTGTATGAATTCATTCTTATCAAGGTGATACTTTATCTCATTTACTTCGTGCTAACTACAATTCCTACATTTAGTATGACTACAAGGAAACTTCAGTTTTTCCTGTCCTTCATTGCATGATGCATGAGTACAAGTTTAATGAAATTCTTCACCCCTTCTATCAACGTGTTGGACAAGTAACCCTCCATCCTCCGTCTGTACATCCAACTATGATCAGAACCTATCCTATGATATCCTAATTATGATTATTAATACAAATGAAAGTTCTTTTTTTTTTTTTCAATTGCTGACAGGCAAACACCGTCGGTGAACTAGGTCGTCGATGACCCATCAACATATTTAGAAATTATAACTTAGCGGCAAGCCCCAATCGTCAGTATTTGAAGCCGTCGGTATATTCGTTGCTAATTTGTAGTGCTTACATTTGGCGTCAATTTGTCGAAGGAAAGCTAATAAAGTGCTCGCCGACGATCTACACCTGTTGAGAGCCCGTCGATATTATCAAGATAATCAACAAGTTGTTGGTATTATACCGACAGTGCGGTATTTCTTAATTTTTTTTGTAGTGTAATAGTAATTATGAGGTATATAAATATTTTTAAATGTAGTCAGTTTTTGGAATTGCGATGCAAGCTAAGTTGCACCGACACGAACACGGGACACGACACGACTCGTACACGAAGACACTCTTATTTTTAAAAATATAGGACACGACACGACTCGAACACGTTTATAATATAAATAATTATTAATATATTTATTTATAAATATTAAATTATAATAATTTTCATTTCTAATAAATCATCTAAAATAATTACAAACTCATTCACAATAATTTATAAAACCCCAAATAAAATAAAAAATGATATATATTAAATTAAAAATTTTAAAAAAAATAAAGATTTTGAAAAATAAAAAAAAAAAAACGATCGGGGACGTGTACGGGCCCGTGTACCCTATGTCCCGCCGTGTCTCCTGTCAAAAATTCAAAAGAAAAAAAATAAAAAATAGGACACGCACCCAACACGTGTCGAACGCATGTCCACATCCCCAAAATGTCCGACTCATCTTGAAAGTAAAATATGAAGTGTCCGTGCATCATAGGATACAAGTAATAAAACACACGTAGATCCCACCACCTCAATGGAAGGAGTGGTTTTATTATGTCTAAGATGCCTATGCGGCATAGGGCCTAATCACATGAAAATACACGTAGATCCCACCACCTCAATGGGGCATGAGTGGGTTTATTATGTATAAAGATGCCCTGTGCACCTAAGTCTTAGAAAAAATAGATTTTCGAATGAAAAATATTATGTATGTAATCATTTTTATTCTATTTTATACAATTTTCATCTGATCCAGAAAATGCAACAAATTTGTTTAATCTGTTTTTATCAAAAATTGTACTATTTTTACTTTCTATATTTTTTTAAATAAAATTTGAAAATATATATAATTTACCAAATAATTTAACATTATAATATTAAAAAACTCTAAATCTCACAGATTATTTGAGATTTATATTTTACTTTCCAATCATTCGACCTGTCTTATTAAAAAAACTTGTAGTTTGCACAAAATACATTTTTTTTTTTTATCACTTATGGATCTCTCACTAGCGAGGACTATACATGTGATGAATGGAAACTTTTTAATAAGTTGGAGTGGTAGTATACATCATATGTCATGAAAACTTTTCATGCATCACATGTATACTCATCGCAGGTACGTCATTATTTGAATCAATTAATATATAAGAAAGAGTTGTTCTCCTAACCTGAGATCAATTATATACCAAATCTTTATATATTTTTCATTTAATAAAAAATATTATAATTATATAATAAAATATTGCTAGTATATATAACTGATCTATTAGAAATATTATAATCATATAATAAAAATACTATTATTATAAATAACTCAACCAAAATATCACCACCATATTCAAATTTTTTTATAAATATAAATTTATATCACTAAAACTTTCATTCTTCCGAACTATATACTACTTTCTAATAAATTCCATTAAGAACCAAAGGAATAAATCCCACCACTAAGAACCAAAGCCCTCCCGCCAAGTGTCCCAATCTCTGCCGACCGCACAGAAGGTTACAATGAAACAGAAGAATAGAACGGTGTCGTTATCCAGAAAATTGGTGCATCAAAGCCATCGCACACGATATGTTGCATGCACGTCAACGCGTGCACTTGAACAAAGAATTTTCCTTTCCTTTTTCTTTTACTTGAATAATTCAATTCGTGGGGAATTGATTATATTATTTGCCCAAGGTCCAGATTCGAGATGATTCCATAGATAAGGTGTATCATTACGCTCAAAGAAAATTACATTTTTGAAATCAAATTGTAGATTTCAATCTTATGATTGGTCAATATTGCGAAGTGAGTGAGCGTGGGCAATTTATCATGCGTGGGGATTTTTGGTCATGATTGTGAATCTCATTGTTCATATTTTATTGGTAGAAATTGCCACATAAAGATTAACTTGTGCAGCCACTTAATTATATAATTTACAAGTTATTTGATCGAATCGAAAAATTATGAGCATGTTTGCGGTTCGAATGTATTTCTAATAATAATGGATTATAATACTTAAAAATTAAATAACTAACTTACCATTTTTCACATCCATGTTTATTATATATATTATTCTATTAACAAATATAATTAAATTGTATTAATACAAATAATATTTTTTACTATTTATAAAATTTTGAATATCGAGAATTTGAATATCAGAATTTAAGATTCCAACTAATGCTAATATAAACACAGGCTCCACCTTGTATATGAGAAGAAAATGTAAAAATTAATATGAAGTATAAATTTGCAATAACCATTTAACTATTTAATATCATATACGTTGAAATATAAACTGTAACATTTTTTGATCAAGAGCGATTTTCTATTGCAACATATAATTAATTTATAAACATAACTATATTTAAAGAGTGCCTATTAATAAAAAATATATATAATATTATAATGGGATCGTTGATGGTATTACTGATGCTACTTGTTTGAGAATAGAAAATGGGATGCTTTTAGTCCTCTCGCATTTAATTGTCATTCAAATTGGAAAAATAGACTTGAAAATGGTATCCAGTGATCAATTTTTACTTTTTCAAATCATTACCAATTCAAGGAAAGAATATTCTAGAATGTAATTAGAGCATATTATCGCAAAATTTGTATCCAGTGATCAATTTTTACTTTTCAATTTTTACCAATTCAAGGAAAGAATATTCTAGAATGTAATTAGAGCATATTATCGCAAAATTTGTATGCTTGAATTTTCAAGACTATTTTGGAGTGAAGTTAATTTCCAGAGAACATTTACGAAAACCACTTTAGGCTAAAACTATCATTTTGCATTAATCTAATCACTGATGTGAGCATTTCAAATGTGACCCCAAAATTATCAACTCTGACCCCAAAATTAAATTTATAACTATCCTATATAATTTAATTTGATGTAAGTCAATTGTGACCAATTAGGATTCCATTATTTTTTTTTTTTAAGCGTAGCTAGGTATAGCATGGATCATGCTGGTGGTACAATAGTCACAATACTGACAAAAACAAGTGCACTGGACGTGTTAGCCACTTATTTAATTTTAAGGTATCTTTTGAATAATTAATATATATTCCAAAAAAGGTTAGATATTTGATATTTCATGAATTCTTTAAAAGAACCAGTTGATAATACGTGTACTACACTTAATATGTAATTACGAAAATCACTTTCGGTACTAATTAATAATGTCACTCTCATAATGTCACCAACACCTTACAAGACCATCCACTCAGAAATTTATTTTTGAATTAATATCAGTTGGTCTCCTAGTCAAATTACACTATATTATTCTCCTTTAAATTTTATTAAATCAAATTCCTGACTACTATAGCTACTATAGTTCTCCTAGTCAAATTTCTGTTTTAATAACTCACACCAAATAAATTAGTAATTAAATTATGTAACTCCCAATTAATTTAACTTTTGGAAAGCAAATAAAGGCTCTGATCAAAGCGTGCCCATTTACCGAGCTATGACCACGTGATAAACTCATCACCTAATATAATAAACTATTAAACCTTTTAACATTTTCATGCAATAAATAAATTAGTACAATTAATATAATAACGTGCTGACTAATGACAAGAAAAGAATTGTAGCTATATAAAATTTGTCTAATTCAAGAGAACTTTGTTTTTTAAGGTTTCAACTCGGAAAAGGGAATAACTTTATAAACATGATAGTAAGTAATAACAATGACATTTTGTATTTTGTTGGTTGAAAGCAAATTACAAAGCAACACAACTTAACTCGTCATACTAAAAAAAAGATGAATTTCAGAAATTTAAATTTGATAATTTAGCTCTAACTTCGTAAGTTCTCATAGTCATAGAGCACCTAATGCAACCTCCAAAAGAGGTAGGAGGATTTTCTTGTATTTTCGGTCTCTAAAATTTACTTTTTTTTTTTTTGAATTAATATTAAAAATACAGTTTTAGGTATTTACTAAAGTAAATACTCTTCAAAATTATAATATATAAAATATATAAACGGGTGGAATGATGACTTGGTAAAAGCCTGCTTTTGTTTCTTGAGTTTTGGGGCTTAATTATTATTCCACCAATCTTTATTTTAGTTTTAAAGTTAACACGTGATTAACTTTGTCCAATCCGCGACGGCCGCTAGTAATGGTGCATTTTACTAATGACTTGGCAGCCATCTAGAAGAGCGGCTTAAAAAAATCGGGATTTAATTGGCATTTGGGTCAAGATAACAATCTAGAAGCGACAAATATGGACATAAGACAAAAGTTGCTGTGCCCATACTTTTCTTTTTTTTTTCTTTCTTTTTTTTGGCCCATAACAATCGGGAGTATTTGATTTGTTGATATAATAATATGCTTTCTTTAAAAAAAAACGGAGTCAATAATTTTCAGTGTCATTCATATTTTGTTTTACAATATATTATATCAAAATACATATTTGTGAAATATTTTATATAAGAACAGCCTGAAGATAACAAAAAATATGTGATCTAAATTTATTGAATTCACACCTTCCTCTGTACTAATCCACCAATTAAGAATAGATAGAAAATAATTAATTTTTAATTTCAAGTTATGGTTTTATAACATTATTTTTGTTTCTTATTTTCTAACTTTATTATTATTATTATTATTATTATTATTATTATTATTGAATGAATAATATTTTGGATTGTCTACAATATATATTGAGAAAACTAATTAATTTTATTGCTAATAACTTAACATTCATTTATTTGGTTCACGATCCTTTAATTAGTAAATATTTGAAACAATTTATTCGAGTACAACATCCTGTTATTGACAACACTAACAGATAACAAACCCTAATAAACTGCGTGTGAACTATGAAGTTCAATAAATTATTAAATTGTAATGATTAAAATTCAGTGTGTGTAGCACATTAGACCTGAGTCAGATCTATGCAATTGCGTCACATATGTTATCATCATATTCATCCTGTCGTTTTGTAGAATGCCCGTAATCTTAATATGTCAATATTTACAATTATTTTTCTTTGAGTAGGTCTATGCACATAATCATTATTGTTACGGTGGATTCACATATTATAATTATTTTTTGTTAATATTACTATTTTTAACTAAAATATGATATTTTTTTTAGAAAACGTGTTACTTTATATATTATAACAGGACCACTCTCACGAAAAAAAAAAATCACTTTACATATTGGGAACTTCTACGGTCACTTAATTAGAACTCTTAGATCTAAAATAGTTATAAATAATGATAAAATCTAAGGAATGTAAATGTAGGGGGTTAGGAGGTATGGTACCTTCACGGTACTGTAGTCATTTCCTTACATATTAATCCATCATTAACTAACCGTAAGATAATATTTATTTTACATATTTAAAAAAATTATCCATTTTTTTACGACAATTATTATTTATGATTTTAAAATGATAACTTATAACTGTCACTATTAGAGAAAATAAACTTTTTCGTCCTTCATGTTCCTACTTTGCAATTTAATCCTTTTTTTTTACTTGTTTTCAATTTCGTCCGTATTATTTTAAAAACTCTGCAATTTAGTTCGATTATCGCCGGAAAAACTCAATTTTACCGGACTTTGCTGATTAGGCGCCGGCTTATGATGAGTTCTCTTTTATATTGAGGGAAATTAGACCACGTGGAAATAAATTAAAAGAAATTATTTTTATTTGCCATGTAGGCCATTGATCCTCTCTATCACCGTCACAATACCCTGCGTCCCCAGTTTTCCGTCCCCGTTGGCCACCATCCCGGAAAATAACTGCTTCGACAGTGAAGCTCCGGGCAACACCACCGCCGCCGCCGCCTCATCTTCCAGATCCACCGCCATCCCCAAATCCTTCACCATATACTCCGCAAAACCTCCTAGCTCAAACCTCCCAATCATCCTCTTCCCAAACAGTTCCATCACCATCGACCCGGCGGCGCCGCCCCTCACCGCCTCGAGAAACCTATCCTTATCCAATCCCGATTTCCCGGCAAACACCAATCCCTCACTCAATCCAAACAAACTCCCCCCAACCGTGATTTGATTCACGATTTTACAACTCTGTCCTTTCCCAGCGCTCCCCATATAATTCACTTTCCCTAAAATATCAAACAAAGGCCTCAGCAACCGCACCACGTCACAGTTCCTTTCTTCCACTACAAAAAAACAGCGATTTTTCGAGGGAAAATTCGAGGGAATTGACTTCCCTCGGAAATTTTCGAAGGAAAACCGAGGGACAGTTAATTCCCTCGGTTTCTTCCGAGGGAATATCAATCCCTCGGAATTTCCTTCGGAAATACGTGCGCCAAAATATGCCGCCATAATTTTCGAAGGACAAACCGAAGGATGACCGACGGAATTGTTTTCGAGGGAAGACTTCCCTCGGAAAATCGAGGGATCTTCCCTTCCCTCGGTTTGAAACCGAGAAAAATATCATTCCCTCGGTTTTATTTTTTTATTTTTTAAAAAAATTAATTAAATTTTCGAAGGAATACGATTTCCCTCGGAATCATTCCGAGGGATTATGTATTCCCTCGGAATGATGCCGAGGGAAATTGAATTCCCTCGGAAATTTAATTAATATTTTTAAAAAATAAAAAAAGATCGAAAAAAATAATTAAAAAATAGTATTTATTTCCGGGATGTCGAGGCGCACCCCTCCTCTCCCCGGTGGTAATTTTTTGGGTTTTATTTCTATTTATTTCTATTTTTTCTGGGTTTTTTCCATTTTTCATCTAAAATCGTAAAAAATAGAAAAATCATAAAAACGAAACCAATCCTATCATTTTAGGCACGTGGGGGTGGTTTTGACCCCAAATTTGATCGAAAAATACCAACGATCACGTGCGTGTCCACACGTGTCGTGGAATTCGACCAACAACAAGATACGATCGATCGATGAACTCCTTCGGTTGGAAACGCGAAGGGACGCAGCATCGTAATTTTTCCATATTGGAGGAGGGGTGAGTCTCGGCGTCGTGGAACCACGGAGGTCGGACGTCGATTGTTTAGGACACGTTTCGTATTTTTTTTCGATTAAAAAAAAGGAAGAAAACTCGAAAAAATAGAAGAATTAGTAAAAAATAGAAACGAATCCCATCATTTCACGACCGGGGCGGGGAGGGGTGCACCTCGGCGTCTTGGAACCACGGGCGTCGGGCGTCGATCTTTCCGCACGCGTTTTCTATTTTTTTCGATTTACATGAGTAATTGAAAAAAACCCGAAAAAATAGAAGAAATAGTAAAAAATAGTAGGAAGACCCAAAAAATTACGACCGGGACGGTGAAGGGCGCGCCTCGGCGTCCCGGAAACAAATCATTTTTTTTTTCAATTTTTTCAATTATTTTCTATTTTTTACGATTTTTTTTTTGAAATTTTCGAGGGAATAAAAAATCCCTCGGAATTCCGAGGGAATATAGTAATCCCTCGGTTTTCCGAGGGAAATAATCCCTCGGAATTCCGAGGGATTTTTGATTCCCTCAAAAATTTCAAAAAAAAAAAATCGTAAAAAATAGAAAAATAGAAAAATCGTAAAAATGAAACAGATCCTATCATATTAGGTACGTGGGGTGGTTTTGACCCCAAATTTGATCGAAAAATACCAACGATCACGTGCGTGTCCACACGTGTAGTGGGATTCGACCAACAACAAGATACGATCGATCGATGAACTCCTTCGGTTGGAAACGCGAAGCGACGTAGCGTCGTGATTTTTCCATATTGGAGAAGGGGTGCGTCTCGGCGTCGTGGAACCACGGGGTCGGGTGTCGATCGTTTATGACGCGTTTTTCTATTTTTTTTTATTTTAAATAAAAAAAGGAAAAAACTCGAAAAAATAGAAGAATTAGTAAAAAAATAGAAACAAATCCCATAATTTCACGACCGGGGCGGGGAGGGGTGCGCCTCGACGTCGTGGAACCACGGGCGTCGGGCGTCGATCTTTCCGCACGCGTTTTTCTATTTTTTTTCGATTTTAGATGAGTAATGGAAAAAAAACCCGAAAAAATAGAAGAAATAGTAAAAAATAGTAGAAAGACCCAAGAAATTACGACCGGGGCGGGGAGGGGTGCGCCTCGGCGCTCCGGAAACAAATCATTTTTTTTTTTCAATTTTTTCTATATTTTTTCTATTTTTTACGATTCTTTTTTTTGAGATTTTCGAGGAATAAGAAATCCCTCGGAATTTCGAGGGAATATAGTAATCCCTCGAAATTCCGAGGGATTACGTCCCTCGGAATGCTTGCCCTAATTAAATCAGCAGGCCGCTGTTCCTCCATTCCGCGCAGACAGAAAGAAAAAGAAAGAAGAAGAGGAAGCTCACCTGCCGTCGCCGTTCAGTTGCCAAGCCCTGCCGTTCGCGTCGCGCTTGCCGTTCGTCCACTGCCCGCCACCCCAGCCCATCCGTTCGCTCGCCGCCCGCCAGAAGCCGCCCGTCGCAGTAGCCGTCCGCCAGGCTCGCCGTCCGCCAGGGCTCGCCGTCCGCCAGGCTCGGCGACCGCCAGAAGCCGTCGTCCCGCTCGCCGCAGAAGCTGCTCGCCGTCGTACACAGCCCCAAAGTAAGTTTCATTTTTTTTATTTTTGTATATTAATTTTTATTTAGGGTTTCAGTTTAAGTTTTAATTTTCAATTAGGGTTTTAATTTAGGTTTTATGGTTAATTTTAGAATTATGGTTCAATTTAGGGTTAGTTTTAGGGTTCAATTTGGTAATAATTAATTAATTAGGGTTCAATTTAGGAATAATCACTAAATTAGGGGTCAGTTTAGTAATAACTTCATAATTAGGGTTCAATGCTAGGAAGGAGCCGATTGATTTTTGGAGCAGACATGGTGAGGGTGGTCGAGGAAAGCGATCACCTGTATTCGAGTGTTGTGTGGCTCTTTATCGACAACGTGTCTATTTCAAAATCTACCTAACTAGAAGTTATCTTGTATTAGGGTTTATCATTAGATTATTAGGGTTTGCTTTCAAATTTAGTGTTTATTCACCCATTATATTGTATATATAATTCATGCATGGGAGGCCGTGGTGATCGGACGATGTTTAATTTTGTTTATATATATTATTGTCATTGGTGTTGTTGGTTGTATACCGTCGGATGTTGACGTGGGTTACGGCGCCGGTCGGGAGGTTTTGTCCCTCCAATAGCGGGTTTTCAAAATTTTTTCTAAAAACGTGATAGGGTGTCACGTGGTTTTATTTATGTTTTCAAAATATTTTTCAAAAATGTGACGGTGGTAATTGCTTATTTGGAACCTTGGCGAAGTGACGCGATTCATATAGATCACTTGTTTGAGAATGAATATCAAATAGAAAAATTTGAAAATAAGTTTTGAATTATTTCAATATTCCTTAGACCCGTTTGAGATTTAATATCAAATATAGAGTTTGATACTAAATTTCGAATTGTCCCATTTTTGGACAGTTTGAGAATGTGACTTGTAATATGGTTATCTTATGTGTATGTTTTTTTTTTTAGTTTTGAAGTTTCGATTTCTGCATCTCTCTAATTGTTCTCGGGTGCACTGAAATATACGTGCACTACGAGAACTGGGGGGAGATGCTGCCGAAATCTTGAATCTAAGAAAAATACATATGTTAAGATAATACATACTACTAAAATGTCACGTTCTTCAATGGGTAGAAGCTTTACCAAATATAACTCGAGTTCCCCATTCTTCTCGTAATGCTGCCGAAATTTTGCCACCTTCTTTGATTCTAGAACACACTTAACACTCAAAAATCTTAGGATGGTAAATGATCGTAATTGGATATACAAACGGAATATTTTCAGATTTCTAGAACACGCTTCAGACTCAAAAATCTGACAATCGTGAAATGTTAGGATGAGTTCCGATCGTAGTTGGATGTACGAGCGAATCGAAGACAGCTATTGGATGTTAGGATGAGTTCCGATCGTATCCGGGGTGCGAAGCACATACTCAGTTGTCATTAGTTTCTCGTCTCATGAATTTGAAATCAGAGAATCACATGTCTCAAAAGTGTTATGATCAATAGAATGAATTAATCAAGGAGATTGTACCGAAAGACAATCTCGTACCCGATAACTTCTACAACAGTAAGAAGTTGTTAAGGGGTATGGGCTTACCGGTCGAGAAGATAGACTGCTGCAAGAATAATTGTATGATCTACTGGGGAGACGATTCTGATTTGACAAGTTGCAAATTTTGCAACGAACCTCGGTTCAAACCTGTTCCTCATGGAAAAACAAAACGACAGAAGGCTCGTGTCGCGTACAAGAAGATGTATTGTTTTCCATTAACTCCTCGTCTGCAGAGGTTGTACGCATCTAATGCCACAGCGAAAGATATGAGATGGCATGCTGAACACGTGGTTGAAGACAATGTTATGCGCCACCCATCCGACTGAGAAGTTTGGAAACATTTCAACGACACTAATCCAAGCTTTGCGGCTGAAAGTCAAAACGTGAGACTGGGTCTTTGTACAGATGGTTTTCAACCATTTGGAAGCTTTGAAGCACAATACTCATCGTGGCCCGTCATAGAGTCACCCTACAACTTGCCTCCTTGGATGTGCATGAAAGAACAGTTCATGTTCCTGAGCTTTCTTGTACCGGGGCCAAAGAATCCAAAAGACAAACTTGATGTGTTTCTGCAACCCCTAATCCATGAATTGAATCAGTTGTGGACGGTTGGGGCTCCCTCGTACGATATATCTAAGAAACAAAATTTTCAATTACGAGCAGCCCTTATGTGGACAATCAYRGATTTRCCTGCGTWTTCTATGTTGTCCGGATGGAGTACGGCCGYTCAAAAAGRMTGTCCTTACTGTATGGAACGGTCYGACGCCTTCACTCTTAAGTGCAGTGGGAAGCAATCATGGTTCGACAATCACCGAAAATTCCTTGAGCATGATCACCGTTTTCGAAAAGATAAACGACGATTTCGAAAAGAAGATCTGTCAAGACTCCACCACCAGAAGTGCGCTCAGGGATAGAAGTTTTGGCAGAAATAGAAAGATTGGGGCTTCTGAAAGTCACTGAACTAGATGCAGCACGAGTTAACGCGCAAATATCCCGAACGTCTGGTTGGAGAAAACGAAGCATTTTCTGGGATCTGCCATATTGGAGGACAAATCTAATTCTTCATAATTTAGATGTTATGCATATCGAAAAGAATGTGTTTGACAATGTTTTCAATACGGTGATGAATATCAAAGGGAAGACCAAGGACACGCTTAAATCTAGGGAAGAGTTGAATGAGTATTGTAATCGCCCAGAGTTGGCGCCAGATGGATCAGGAAAGTGTCCTAAAGCCTATTACACACTTGACAAGCCATCGAAAGCTGCAGTTTGCGATTGGGTGAAATCTCTTCGATTTCCAGATGGGTACGCATCAAATTTGGGGCGTTGCGTCGACAAGAAGGAATCTCGTTTGATCGGGATGAAGAGTTATGATTGTCATGTATTCATGCAGAGGTTGATACCAATAGCCTTTCGTGAACTACTTCCTCCGAACGTGTGGAAGGCTCTAACCGAATTGAGTTTATTTTTCAAAGATCTCACATCAACAGTCATTCGCACCGAAGATATGATTCGACTTGAGCGTGACATTCCGTTAATATTGTGCCAAATGGAACTGATCTTCCCTCCAAGTTTTTTTGACTCGATTTTAGCATCTGTCCGTTCATCTTGCGTATGAAGTGAGAATTGCTGGCCCAGTACAGTATAGATGGATGTACCCGTTCGAGAGGTATCTTAGCAAACTAAAGAACAGCGTGAAAAATAAGGCGAGTGTGGAAGGGTCGATAGAAAACGCATATCTGGTCGACGAGGCTTCAAATTTTAGTTCGTACTATTTTGAAGATCACTTTTCAACTAAAAGAACAAATATGCCTAGAAATGGCGACGGTCAGAATTGTGTCGATGACGGCGATGAAACTCCCTCGGTGTTTAAAAAATGTGGAGAGACGTTAGGTATGAATACTCATTCCAATTTATACATATACATAAATGTACTAATACTTTTTCTTCAATTGTGTAACGTTATATGTAGTATTTACACGAAGAGGATTCAACGTCTCCACCCAAACATTAATGAAGATCGGATCAACGAATAATTGGAAAATGAATTTGCCAATTGGTTCAAACATTATGTAAGACGTTCGATACCGAGATGCATATCATATAATTATGGTATCTATTTATATAATATATTTCCAAAATTAAAAATAATTTGTCAATGTCACAGGCTAGAGATCATTCGAACAATGTGATCGACGAGAACATTAGGAGTCTAGCTGAGGGTCCATCAAGATATGTGAAAACGTATACTGGATGTAAGATAAATGGTTATAGATTTCACACATTGGAGCACGGATCTAACAAAGCAACATCGAGCAGTGGAGTATGTATTAAGGGGTCAACTATTGGGGCCACCGAATATGATTATTACGGTCGTCTCATAGAAATTGTGCAGCTCGAATACACCGGCCGAATGAAGGAAAACACACTATTGTTCAATTGCGAATGGTTTGATCCAACAAGTGCAGCCACAAAAGTCCATCCAAATTATAAGATTGTTGATATCAATCATAAGCGTAGGTTCAACCGATATGAACCTTTTGTACTTGCTTCCCAAGCTGTACAAGTATGCTACTGTGCATACCCAAGCTTGAGACGAGACAAATTGGACTGGTGGGCAACATGTAAGATCAAGGCGAGATCAAATGTTGAGTTTATCGAGCCTCTACCAGAAGAATCATTTCAAGAGGAAGCTATAGATACGCGCAGTCCGATTCAACTCGATGATGTCGATTTTCAGTTGCACGACCTCAATGATAATTACGTGGAGGAACTTGGTAATAATGAGACAAATGATGATACAGAAGAAGAGTTACTTACCGATCAAGATACAAATCAAGATACGGATGAAGATGAGTTTGATGATACATTTAATAGCGAAAGTGATTGGTTTGGTTGAAATATATGTAATTTATTCTTATTGTAAAACACACTTTTTTTTATAACTACTTTTTTTGTATACTGGTATTATGTAAAATGCTCGTATTATTATCTAATAATTTTATTAGATGTCATTGCGTCGAGGATCCGGTAGCGTATGTCGATCAGATATGGGATCGGCTAATCGTTTAGCTGATTTCGACACCGACTACATGGGTCTCGGTAGTGATCATCCGGCGACGCAGACCCCGATGCAGACCTCGACGCAGACACCGACGTCGCGTACACCATCACAGACCTCGTCCGACGCGGGTACATCATGAACCCGACGGCAGTTGGTCGCACCGCATAGGGGTATGGTTCAGGTTTATATTGCAGGGGCGAAGTAAATTAATCAATGATTTTTAATTATCATTATGATTAAATTTATTCGTCAAAAAATAAATACACAATTGAATACAGGCTGCACAGCACAGGGGGGAGGGTGGCCACTATATTCCGTACGATCTTTGAGAGGGATCTCCACCCCGACGGGTGGTGCTATAATGCGGTCCCTAAGGAGACTAAGACGTTATGGTGGGAGATGTTTAAGGTAATTATTATTTTGTGTCCAAATTTGTTAGTATTTACCGTAAAAACACAATCATATGTTTCAATTGAATTGTAATTATTGTTTTATTTTGTAGGAGGTTTGTTATTGGGACTCGGAGGAGTACAGTGAGAAAGACATATGTAAGGTATTTTTTTCGATGATCGGGGACCTTTACGGGAAGAAGTTTAACGAGTATAAGCAGCATATTGCCTCCCATGGTGGTGGTCGGCCGGAGTGCCTGACCGAGGAGGTTCTGAGGTAAACGATTCTGTTATGTGTTTTCTTATTAAATTAGAAATTTTCATTTATAGAATATAAATTGTATCGTATCTTATATATCATCCATTTCAACTAGTGCTTGGAAGGTTGAGTTGAATATGCTCGAGAACAAGGCCAAATCCGAGCAGTGCAGCAAGAACAGGAGGAGCGAGCCTGCTGGGCCGGGGACTGGGATATCGAAGCACACGGGGGGTGCTAGATCTACTACCGACCATGCTTTGGATATAGTAAGTGATTTTAGAATATAATAATATAATATTTATTTGTTTAATTTTAATGTTAATTATTTGAGAATTCTATTTGAATACAGGAGCGGGAGACGCGTGCGCCGGCTACGTGCTACGATCTTTTTAAACGTACGCACCAAAAGAAAGATGGCGCGTGGGTCGATAGGAGATCTACTAATATTAATGTGAGTCTTTTTCTTATTTTTAACTTATTCTTTGATTTTAACGTAAAATTTTAATAACGAGTTGTATTTCAGGAGGAGTACGAGGGACATCTGACCCAGGAACAGGAACGTGTGTCTTCCCAGGAGGAGAGTAACGAGGGTGACCAGGACCAAGTTTTCCTCGGCATCGCCGGGTTGAGCAAGGGACGGCTTTACGACACCGACGCGTATGAGAAGATAGTGGCTGCTACGAAGGGTTTATTGAAGGGCGGCTCTTCCACCTCCTCCCAGGCTGATAGGAGCCACATGAGAGAGCTCGAGGAGCAGGTCGAGGCTCAGAGGGAGCAGCTCGAGCCGTTGCAGCAGCAGGCAGATGAGGAGAGGCGACAACGTGCGGAGGAGGCAGTCGAGGAAAGTCGACAACGTGCGGAGGAGCGTCGGCAGCAGGAGTAACTTCGGGCGCGCATGGCTGCCCAGATGGCATAGATGGCTGAGATGTATGCTCGTGTCCAGTAGCAGTTGCCCCCTCCCCATCAGCAGCAGCAGTACCCCCCTCCCCATCGATAGAACATTTTTACGGTTCATATAAACTTTGTTACTGTGTCGATCGAACACATGTAATTATTCTTAAATTTTTAAATATTTTTTTATAATAATTGGTTTATTTATTTGTATTTTCTTTAATTACTTTTTTCAATTTTTGGGAATTTTAATAATTGAACAGACATTAAAATTAAAAATTAATAAAAAAAATTAAATCCGAGGGAAAAATCCCTCGAAAACTAAAAAATATAATAAAAAACAAAACAAAAAAGAAACCGAGGGGATATTCCCTCGGAAATCCCTCGGAAATAGAAAAATTCGAGGGCAACAAATCCCTCGGATTTTCGAGGGAACAATTTTCCTCGGATATTTCCTATTTACGAAGGAAACAAATCCCTCGGAATTCCGAGGGAAAAAAGATCCCTCGAAATTTCGAGAGATATGTTTCCCTCGAAAATAGGAAATATCCGAGGGAAACATTCCCTCGAATTTCCCTCGGAATTCTGAGGGATTGCACGGAGATGTTTATGAGGGAAAATATCCCTCGAAATTCCCTCGATTTCATATTTTCGAGGGAAATATTCCCTCGGAACAAAGTTCCGAGGAGTATTTTTTCGAGGGAGATTTTCTCTCGGTTTTGGAAAAATCGAGGGATTTTCCCTTAAAACCGAGGGAAAAATCCCTCGAAAATTTCGATTTTTTTTGTAGTGTTCTTTCTTTTCCAAAAACCAGAAATCGGTGGGAAGCCAACCCTTGAGCCGAAAATAGCGGGACTAGAAAACTCAAGCTTTAGACACTAACTCAAACAAATCGAACCAATTCCAGAAACTAGATTCAAACCCAGAAATCATTTGAGGCAAGGTAGCCTGAGTCAATCGAGTTAAGCTGAGCCACCCCTGTTGCAGCCGAGCCAACATAGTCGAACAGTAGCCAAACCCCTTTCACAGTCAAGTTAACCCGATAGAAATTTCAGTCTAACCGGACTCAAATTGAAACCGAGAATCTGCAATTCCACTCACCTCAATCGGAAACAGCTGGGCCCCGTAACCCATCTGAGAGTGTGGCAGGCGAGACGCATCGTCTGACTTCCTTCGTGTTTGTTCTTGAGTTTAAAAATTTGGGGACTTTTAATTGAGAGTTTGATTTTCAAAATCTGGGTTTGATTTTCAAAGAGGGGTTGGGGTTTATATTTTTGGTGTTGTTTGTTGTTTGTTGTTTTTGCCTTCGTGGGTGTGTACTGTGAGCATATTTCTAAGAGGGAGAGAGAGGGGTTGGGTTTTTTTCTTTTCATGCCAACAAGGCAAATAAAAAATAATCCAAATTCTTTTATCTCCACGTGGCCAAGAAACCCCAAAATTGAAACCAAATCAGCAAATAACCGGCGCCAACTTAGCAAATTCGGGTGCGATCCAATTTTCCGGCGATAACCGGACTAAATTGCATAGTTTTAAAATAAAACAAACGAAACTGAAAATAGGCAAAAAAAAAGGACTAAATGTCAAAGTAGGCCAACATGAAGGACGAAAAAGTTCATTTTCCCTCACTATTATTCATAAAAGTACCAACTTTTATATCATAAATTATCTCTCGTATATATTAATGCAGAATTATCTATCCTACATGTCTGCTTTCCATACTTTGTTAGCTTCAAAAAGAAAATCTGGTGTTTCGGTCACCGAACCTAATATCTACTTAATTTAATATTTTTATTTTATAAATTTTTACCCATTATTTTTAATTATGTATTTTTCCTAATTTAATACTTTTCTTTTATTATATGTTACATGATTCAATATTTTTTTTATCATATTTTGTCTGATTTAATATCTTACTTTTATTATAATAAGACAAAAAAATTCATATTTAATTAAAATAAATCTATATAAGTTGAATTAATTTTTATTTATAATAGAAATTGAAATAAATTTATTTTTATAATTTGAAATTCTATTTTAAAATGAATACGAGTTATATAAATTTATTACAAAAGGGAAATAAATATAAAATATATAAACTTAAATTTGGATATTTAATCCTAATATAATGCACTGAGAATAACATTTTATATATAAAAAACTATTATGCCAAAAAAGAAAAGAGAGATAGAGCGAGAGAAACAACGACAACAAAATATAATAATAAATTCTACACCTAGAAAAATAAATATTAAATAAATTATAAATCTCATTATATAACTCCAATGTAATGCATTGATAAACAAATTATTTATCTTCATGAACAATTAATGTCTTACACAGTAAATAAAAAAAAAATATATAAAACAATAGTACATATACTACAAGTTAGATATATACGACGTTTTTTTAATAGAATTATCAGTGCCTTATATATTTTAATTTTTTATATCACATATTTGCATGCAACACGCGAGTGTTGTATATTATATATTTTGACAAACTCAGTTTTAAATAAGTCATATTTAATTAGAAAAAATCTATATAAGTTGAATTAATTTTTATTTATAATAAAAATCGAAATAATTGTATTTTACAATTTGAAATTCTATTATAAAAAAATATGAGTTATATAAAGTTATTACAAAAAGAAATAAATATAAAATATATAAACTTAAATTTGGATATCTAATCCTAATATAATGCATTGAGAATAACATTTTATATATGAAAAATCATTATGCCAAAAAATACTCAATTTTATACGGGTTTTCTTTCAAGTTTAGGGTGTTTTACTATATTTTATAACTAATTCCGTGATTCCCGAGTAAAAAACTCAAATAATTTTTATTGTGAAAACTAGTCTTACTGTAATTAGAACAAATAATAATGTTCCGATTTGAGTGTAAAATTATTTATTTTGAAGAATAATCTTTGTGTAAATAGAAAAACAATATTACGTGTTGTGCGTACTATTTTCAATATTATTCGTTTATTATTTTTAATGACTGTTACTCCTTTTCAAATCTCGCATAATATGCGTGTGTTAAACTAGTTATATATATAATATAGGGGCATTGACCATATGCTCCAATAGGTAAATATATCATTCCAAATAGTCTATTGGTATTTTCACCTACCATTTAATCTAAAATACTACATAAGATTACTAATTTAACCTTATTAACCAATTTTTTTGTTCAATATTTTTTCTTCTTTCAAGTTTAATTCAACCAAAAATTTATATTATTTTATACTTATTTCATACTACCCACCATTCAACCAAATCCATACCCGACACTATTCAGCCAAAATCCATACTACTTCATATTAATTTCATACTACAAAATCCATACTACTTCATATTAATTTAATTTCATACCACAAAATCCATACTACTTATTAATTAATTTCATACTACAAAATTCATACTACTAATTAATTTCATACTACTTATTAATTAAAATGAACATTTTTTTTTATATTAATAATTTACTTTTTGACTTTAATATTTGTTTTCTAATTAATTAAATGATAAAGGAGTTAATCCGTTTGCTCCGACCCATGTGAACCTCACTACTTTATTTCTTTAAAATCACTATAATTGACTGAAAAATCCGTGGAACAGTGAAGGAATCCATTTTCCATTAATCAAACATGAAAAACATTTAAACTACTTGATACTATAACTTAATAATTCATAGGATGATTTATATCATCATGTCAGTGCGTTTGGTGTGTGAGAGCGAGAGACAGGTGTGAATAAATTACTAGAGAGGTTATTGTAGATAATTTATATCATGATTTTTGATTGAATGGTAAATATTTGACTTAAATGGGATAAATTTTAATTAGGTGACTATATGGCAATTAAGTGATATTAATGCGTATCAAATGGGAATTATCCCTATAATATATATACAAGTTGATACTTTTTTGTGAGGAAACTATATTAACACAAAAATTAGTTAAGATACGTGCATACAAGTTTTTGTTTTTTATTTTTTTAAATATATTATCGAGTTGATCGTCAAAAGTAGAGTGTGCATTTGGTCAGTTCGGCCGAAAACCGAACCGAACAAAAAAAAAATCGAAACCGAATTTTGTATAAAATTTAAAGTCTAACCGAAATCAGGTTTAAAACCGAATTAATCGAAAAATCGAAATATTTATAAAATTACAAATCGAACTAAATCGAAAATATGCTTAAAATCGAATTAACCAAATTGAAACGAATTAATAAAAATAACAATAAGTAATGTAAATTTTTTATTTTTTAATTATATTTCGGTTAAAATCGAAGCGAAATTTATTTGCAAAACCGAATCGAGCCAAAATAATCGATTTTTTTGGAACTTTCAAACTGAAATTCGAATTGAATTTACATAAAATCGAACCAAATCAAAAATTACGGTCGTTTTCAGCCGATTTTTGGATTTTTTTTTCTCAACCCTAGTCAAAAAGTATCCATGCACACGATTGATTGAGATCCCTAAATATAATCTTCTGCGTGTGGCGGTCATGACTAGTTGAATTTATTAAGTTTAATTATTGTTTATTTGGAAAATAGCATTTGAGAAAATCTAACTTATAGGCAAAAGCTTTTAAAGTTCAAGGGTATTAACTCACCGTCTGCAAACGTGTTAATCAAGGTTTGGACTTTTATCAATTCATTTCTTAAAGATTAACCAACCCTTATATTCCACTAATTCTCCGGATAATAAAAATAATAATCTTATTTTTATTAAATGAAAAAACACCAAATTAAACTATATAGGTTAACTTTGGAAACGGGAAATAAATTCTATAAATTACCGAGCATGATTTAATCCCATAAACTTATATTTATATCAATTTAACTATGCGTATCGGTAAGAATCGATGTTAACCCGAGGGATAAAACCATAAAGGCACGTTACAACTCAGCCTTAAGACCTAAGATCAAATTTTGATCCCATCCTCTCAACTCTATCCATCTACTTGATAAAGTTTCTTTATTGGATCCATGGGGCTAAAAGTCTACACCACCTAATAGTACAATATAATATTAATTTCACAAAGCCTCATAAAAATCTCTTACGAATGATTTTTCAAAGATACCTTATTCATTTTGATTTTCAGCATATTTGATTTTGACTTTAACGCGATTTTAATTCGTTTTGATTTCCATCATATCTGATTTTTTTTTTTTATTTTACCTTATTTCAAAAATATCTCAACTCTCGTGTAATAAATATTTATAATTAAATGATTAGAGAATGAAAATGATACTTAGATATGAAAAAAGTATTAGGAAATTCATAATACTGACATTTCTATCATAAATTACCTTAGTAGCATTTCCCAAATAATTACATTACATGGTACGTCTAGAAGCGGGTGTGGGGACCTAATTTACACGCTAAAATTTAAATTAAAGACTGCTTGTCTGCTAAGAGCTGCCACGTCAGCAAGCGTCGTTTTCGTAGTGGGGTTTTCTGAAATGTCTTCCCAATTTATAAAAACCCCTCAACCACCGCTCTTAATGTTCGTCATCAATTTCTCTTATTAATCTATCCCAAGTCCCATCCCATCCCTTATCCCAACCATACATAGTTCACGAAGAAAATTCATTGAAGCATCTGATATTGATCGAGCTGGTAAGTTTTTTAAGCTCCTTTTAATTGTACAAGCTCATCTATGCTGTTAATTTTCATCTCATTATTATTTGTTTTTTTTGGGGGAAGAAGAAGCAATTTTTTCAAAAAAAATTTCGGATCGCAGTTGTTTTCATGATTCCAAATCTGTATCCGATGACATATTTCCATTTTTTTTTCTTCAATTTATTGGGATTTTATCTGAATCTGAGGTTTTATTAGTTCTATTTCACTTTCTCATTCTTTTGGAGAAATAAGTTCCTTCGTGATCTAGAGTCTGGAAGTTCGTTTCTTCGGATGATGATTGTGCTTAATTGCTGATCATAAAACTGAGCTACTATAAAGGGAAATTAACTGAGATTTCGAGAAGCACCTAATTTTTAAGGAGTATTTTGCAATCTCTAAAAGTAATTTTTTATTTTGCTAGCACCAAACTTTTCAAAATAGTAAACCTTGTTTCAGTGTGATCAATTGGGATGTATTATTGCTCGCATGGGTTTCTGATTTACGATTTCTTGCCATCATATTTTGGGACTTTCTGATGCTGAAAACAGATTTTTCTTCATTACTATTGATACCTGACTGATTGAATAAATATCTCTTTGAATTAATTAATTTATTAATATTTTTTTTATATATAATTTCTCAGATCAAGCAATCAAAACCACAGCAAATTCTCAGAACAACACACATGGAATTCCAGCAGTATTTTGCTCAGGAATGGCAACCCATTCCCACTCAATCCACCGAACCCGAAAAAAATACCGCCTGCTTCGATTGCAGTATATGCCTAGACTTTGCACGTGATCCAGTCGTTACCCTCTGTGGCCATCTCTACTGTTGGCCGTGTATATACAAATGGTTCGACTCCCAAAGCACATCAAACGAACTCCCTCAGTGCCCTGTTTGCAAGGCCGAAATATCCGAGAAAACCATGGTCCCTCTTTACGGCCGAGGACAATCCTTTTCCGAAACCGAACCCGAAGGCAAAGTTATACCTCCTCGGCCACCGGCGTGTAACATCAAAGCGCTCACAAACTTGTTCAATCAAGAACAACAGCAGCAAATCCCACCCCGTGATCCTTATTATTATCAGAACCGGAATAATTTCTCAAACCCTAATCCAAATTACTTGGACGATACGTTTTCTCCATTTAACCTTCGTGGGACCGCGGCGATGTCTCTTTTCCACCCGACGGCGGGGGTATTTGGGGAAATGATTTACGCGAGGGTGTTTGGTAATTCTCAGAGTCTGTACACGTATCCGAATTCGTATCACTCGGTGGGGAGTAGAAGCCCGAGGATGAGGAGGAGGGAGTTACGGGCCGAGGAGTCGCTGAATAGGGTTACGCTTTTCTTGTTCTGTTTCTTTCTCTTGTGCCTTCTTGTGTTTTGATTTTGTTTTTGGAATAAGGTTTTTTCTTCCTAATTTTGTATACTCTGTATAAATGTCATGCGGTATGTTCTTGTTGTACCCATCAAATACGAGATAATACGACGTCCGATTTTTGCCGGATACTTGAGCCTTTTTTTCTTTTCTTCAAACTGAATGTTTGTTTATTTGACTTTGATCTGGTGCAACAAAATCTGTAGATGTGGTTGGATTTTGCCTCAGAGATCTAAGAAAGAAGGAACAGTTGTGCTTGATGAGATATGATGAAACTAATAACATAAATTCAAATATGAAAAATATTCAGCCAAAAAAAAGCCTCGTTGATTATATAAATTCCAATCAAATACAATAAAATG
This sequence comes from Phtheirospermum japonicum, assembly GCA_014905375.1. Classification (NCBI taxonomy): domain Eukaryota; kingdom Viridiplantae; phylum Streptophyta; class Magnoliopsida; order Lamiales; family Orobanchaceae; genus Phtheirospermum; species Phtheirospermum japonicum. Next base: position 800,871 of record BMAC01000521.1, on the reverse strand, counting down.
AAAAGCAGTTACATTTTTCACTTAAAACATCACTCTTATTGTTTCTTGGAAGCAAATGCCAATATTAGGCTTTCATTACCAAGTTTCTCAGCTCTACATTTGTTAAAACCCTACGTCATATCCTTGACCTCTAATATTATCAACCGCCAACGACTCAAGATTGTTCAATTATTACTGGTTTTTTCTAATTATTACTTATATAATTGAATTTTAAAGAGATCTTAGACTATGGTATTATGAACCTGGGGGAAAATAAAAAATATCTACAAACATGAAAATGACATCACAGTCAAAACTTGCTATATATTTTAATAACTTGCGGCAAGAATGCAAAAGGCCATTTGTATGATCAGAAATTTATAGACAACAACAGGCCACAATACAAAACTATGTCAAATATCTTAAACTTCACATTCTTAAACACATTATTAGCATATCACTCATCTAGACAAGTCACATCCCTAGTTCCATATTTCCCTTCTCATCAACAATTTCATCCTCACTCCCAAACACCCCTTCCAAATCCCGATTTGCCCCACCCGATTCAAACCCCGCATCCTTAATCACATTCCACGTGCCAACATCCGAAGCATCACCTACCCTCATCCAAACGCCCCTCGCCCTAACCAACTTTATCAACTCCTCCGCCTTCTCCGTCCCCTCCCCTTTCTCCAAATACTCCAAACAACTCGTCAACGAGTCCCTAACCCTAATTTTAGCCGGACACAACGAGATAGCCTTCTTCAACGCCTCAACAGCCTCACCCACTCGTTTTTCCCCGAGATACCCTCCAACCAAATGACACCACGTCATCGCCTGCGGATAACAACCCCTCGATACCTCTCTCGCTATTACATCCTCGGCCTTCTCCAAAAAACCACCCGTACAATACGCGTCGATCAATAAATTGGGGACCCGGAAATCATGCGACAACCCACTCAAATCCCACTCCTTGATTATCTTCTCCATTCCCTCGATGTCGCCGAACTTGGTAAGCGCTCGCATCATGCTGATGTAAACCTTATTGGAAACTTTGCCCCTATTCTTACACCGGTTCCAAATCCGGTACACGGCCCCCTTTTTCCCGGCCTCGGCGTACAATTTCAAAAGGAAAATGAATAAGATGTCTTTTTTATCGGGGGTTGTCTTGTTGTTCTCGAGTTTATTCAGTATCGTTAAGGCTTTGTCGACTAGGCCCATTTTTAGGTAACCCTCGGCCGCGGTAGCGTACGTTTTCCAATCCCCGAGGGTCGGGTCGGACTCGACGATTTTTACGATTCTGTCCATCCCCGCGGCGTCGGATGACATGGCGCACGTGTTTAGGCAGATGAAGAGGGTGAATGGGTCGGGGGCGATACCGTCATTATCCATTTGGGTTAACATTTGGCTCAGCTTTTCGCTGTTTCCTAAATGGTAATGTAGGTTCATGACAAGGTTGTACCATATTGCTTTGCTGACGTACCCTAAATCCCGAGCTTTCTGCATAACAGACTCGGCTTTATCGACGGATTTAGCCATGGTGTAGCAGTTGAGAAGGGCGAGATAGACATGAAATGTTTTCATGTTTTGGGGGATTTTATTGAAGTGATCCTCGACTTGTTCCAAGCCAAACATTTTGTAAATTAATTTCAATCGTACAGCAATATCAAAAGGACCAATAGGGTGGCCTCTGTTATTCGTCATCCAGAGAGATACCTGAAAATTATAGGAAAAATAAAATAAAATCAAACAAAAAGTCAAATCACATAAAAACCCTAGATAATACTTACACAAATAATACAAAAAAATAAAAATAAAATAGCTTAATAATGGGAGAATGAGCTAGACGGAGAAAATAAATAGCCATTAAGGTAAATGCAATTAAATTCAGTAATCAAATAAAGCGCAAAAAAAAATAAAAAATAAAAAATAAAATTGAAACCTCAAGGGCGTGTTTGAATCTCCTATGAACCATCAACCAGTGAATAACTTTCTGAAGCTCCCATCTGAATGTATGCTTTCCTTCTCCAATCCACTGGTCAAGCGCGGGGACCACGGACAGATTCGGGTCACCCAAAGGAAAGATTCTACTGCACAGAGAGTCCGAGGCTGATTTGGTTTTTGCTAAACGGGTTCGGGTCGGCGTGGCAGAAAAGAAACGTAATTGGGTTTTCTGATAGAAATAATGAAGTGAAGAGGAATTTGATAAGAGCTTCATTGGAGAAACAATGGCGTCGCTCTGCAGGGGTAATGTGTTGTCTGAAGAGAGTGACTAATAAAAATAAGCGACATTAGTTAAAAATTTTGGAAATTAGAGAGTTGTTTGTTTTATTGGAGAGAAATTTGTGGGTGATTTGTTTAAAAGGATAGTCAAAGTGTAAATTTGTTTAAAGACATGAACTTTATCACATATGAATAGTTGTCAAACTTTACGAGCTTCTGAACCGTATTGTAAAGCTCCAAGTACGAAACATTGCTGGGAACAGAAATCGGGTTCACATTCTCGACTGTGTTCTTTACGTATCTCCATATTCAAGTGCATTCGCTACTCTTTTCGAACTCAACAAAGTGACATACTTGTATCCACACCATTTTTGTAGATTCCATGACTGCAAATAAGAAAAAAAATCATAAATATTATTTTGACGAACTAAAAATAATATCTAATTATGTGACATACTAACTAAGTAATTAAAAACAAGTAAAAAAAATTAACGGATAGCGAAACAATGTACAGACGATTGCACCATCGTTATGCATAAAACCAGTAAGTAAAAACAAGTAATAAAAAATATCCTTAAATGTAAAATAATTAAATTATCTTTTATCTTTTTTACTGTTTTTACACTTCGTAGACCCCAAAAAACTGATCCCTCTTCATATTCCTCCCGTAAACCCAAAAGTCCATCTGTTTCCGTTTATAAAATCTTAAAAAAAAACCAAAAATTTTGTTATCTTATTTAGGATAAGCAAAGCGGTGTATGTTAAATATCATCAAATGATTTTCTTTTAGCATTTTGCAAAAAATGGTGAAAGATGTGAAAAAACAAGCTTAAACGTAGGTTTGTTTTTTTGTTTTGTTTTTATTACCATCTTTATTTCATCTTTACTTGTTTTTACTTACTGGTTTTATGCATAACGATGGTGCAATCGTCTGTACATTGTTTCGCTATCCGTTAATTTTTTTTACTTGTTTTTAATTACTTAGTTAGTATGTCACATAATTAGATATTATTTTTAGTTCGTCAAAATAATATTTATGATTTTTTTTCTTATTTGCAGTCATGGAATCTACAAAAATGGTGTGGATACAAGTATGTCACTTTGTTGAGTTCGAAAAGAGTAGCGAATGCACTTGGATATGGAGATACGTAAAGAACACAGRCGYGAATGTGAGCCCGATTTCTGTTCCCAGCAATGTTTCGTATTTGGAGCTTTACAATACGGTTCAGAAGCTCGTAAAGTTTGACAACAATTCATATGTGATAAAGTTCATGTCTTTGAACCTAAAGATGACTAGATTTCTCCCCGTGAAGATTGACTCTGATGAAAAAGTAAAGTGGTATTTATCCATTTGCGATGAACATCCTCTTTGTGTGACAGTTATAAAAAAAGTCGTTGAAGGAGTGAGTGATCATAGTTTGTCGGAGATTAAAAGAATTACAGAGATAGCCCGATCGACGGTCAATTTATTGATCGTAGTGATGGTGGATTTGTTAATCAAGAACGAGTGGAAGTTGAATATTTGGATAGCGTGTCGGATTTTATGCAGAATACTGATGACCCTGGGAATGCACATGAAGATGGAAATCTTGTCGATTGAGGTACGTTGAATGTGATTGAAGAAAGTCCTGAGATCGAGAACGTGATTGAAGAAAGTCCTGGGATTGAAGATGTAAGAGGAACAGTTTCAATGATAGAAGAGGATCGCCCGATTTTTCCAACACAACATGCTACGGTTACAAATGCAAGTCAATTTATTAGTTCACCCCTTCCTCCTTGTGCATCTTCAGTACGAATTCCAGAGAGCGAGGACCTCAAATGTAATGATCTCTTTCCGACCAAACTACATTTAGTTGTAAAACTTTCAATGTTGTCAGTGAAGTGCCATTTCGAATTTAAAGTAGTAAAAGCAACTAAGAGCTTGTATGTAATTACGTGTATTGATAAGAATTGTGGTTGGCGTTTGAGAGCAGTGAAGATCAAATGTGCTGAAATCTTTAAAATTCGGAAGTATGTTGGTCATCACACTTGCTCGATGAGTGTACGTCGTAAAGATCACAAACATGCGACATATAAGCTAATTGGGAGGCACATCTCTGAAAGATTTAAGGATGCCAATAGGATTTATAGACCTAATGACATTATCAGTGACATTCAAAGTGAGTTCCATATAACTATAAGCTATACTAAGGCACATATGGCGATGCACTATGGATTTGGCTTGATTCGAGGATGGCCTGAAGATAGTTATGCAAAACTCCCGCAATATTGTTATGTGCTGGAGGAGAAAAATCCAGGGACGTTGACATTCATTGAAACAAGTGGACGGACATTTCAAGTATTTTTTCATGGCTCTAGGACCATGTATTCGTGAATATTGCTCTTCAATTAGAAGAGTAATATCAGTTGATGGAACATTCTTATCATCAAGATACGGAGGTACCTTACTTATTGCAACCAGTCAAGATGCCAATCGCCAAATTTATCCGCTTGCATGGGCCATAGTTGACTCAGAGAATAATGCTTCTTGGTCATTTTTCTTTCAGAAGTTGAGAGATATTACAGGCGATATCTGACCTGGTTATTATTTCTGATAGGGGAACCAGTATTCCTGGTGCTTTTCATGAAGTGTTTCAGCATGCACATCATGGATATTGTAATTATCACCTACTGAAAAATCTAAAAACTGTATTTCCGAGGCTCCAATTGGATGGATTGTATTGGGCAACAGCTGAAGCTTATTCGCTGCCTCATTTCGAAACAAATATGGTAGCATTATGCAGTAAGCACGAGGGTATTAGAGGATACCTGGATAAAGCCGGTTTACATCATTGGGCTAGAGCATATTTCAAAGCAACTCGTTTCAATATAATGACAACCAACAACACTGAATCAATGAACTCTACGCTAAAGAGACCACGAGAATTTCCTATTCTTGGTTTGATTGAGCATATTAGAGAGACATTGCAGAGGTGGTTCCATGAAAGACAAGTTGCTTCAGAAAAATGTTCTAGTTTTCTTACCCCACCTTTAGAGAGGAGATACGCATGAGGTACGATGAGTCCAATGGTTTAGTCGTGAAACATATCGCACCGACTATTTTGCAAGTTAGTGGGCATTCAAGGAATCACGTTGTTAACTTAGAGGAAGGGATATGTACTTGCAGAAAATTTGAAATGGACCAGTTTCCATGTGCACATGCTATTTCCGCGATAAGGTTTTTGAATGATAATGGCTACAAGTTTTGCTCTGCGTTGTATACGAGCTCTTGTTGGAGAAATGCATATTCGGAATCAATTCACCCTTTGCCAAGTCAGAATGAATGGATAGTTCCAGAGGAAGTTATGTCGAGAATTGTGTTGCCTCCATTATCACAGCGTGCAAGGGGCCGACCCACAACAGAAAGAAAGAAATCAGCTGGTGAACCTCGAAAAAAAAAAATCTAATAGACCTCACCAAATGCGTAAGTGTAGTAAATGTGGAGGTCATGGTCATAATCGTGGTACATGTAAACAAGTTCCAACCAATGAAACAAATATTTAGCCACTTAGATATATTTTGAATTATCACATTTTGAGGTGCTTCTATTGCGTCAAAATAATAACATTTGGAGCAATGTATTTCATGTAGTATAATGTGTGATAATTATTAAAATATTTTTATATATATT
>BMAC01000521.1:761102-788512 GCA_014905375.1 Phtheirospermum japonicum | reverse complement strand
TATACCAAAACAATAAGGAAAACGAACTAAAAACTAAATAAAATCAAGACAAATCCGTGCTAATCAGATAACGTTTAGTGTCACAAATAAGGTTCAGAAAACTAGGCCGATTATCGAACTGTTAAAGCTACAGGTTCAACCATTGTTCAACCGTGGTCGAACAGTAATAATTAATTAATAGTCTTTAATTTTATAAGTAATAAATAAATATAAAAATCCAAAAATAAATAGTTTAGAAATTATAAGTTAATATAAATGACTAAATTAATAGAAAAAATAGTTGATACATATGTGAAGTATTTAAATATATATTTTTATTTATGTTAGAAAATATTAAATTACATTAAACACTAAAAAAGAAATTAAAAAATTAAAATTGGTCGGTTCAACACTACTGCAGAAAGTAAGATACAAAGGCGCCTCATCCACGGCGGTTCTGGAAAAACCGCCGTTAAATACTTTTTTACGGCGGTTTTCTAAAAAAACCGCCGTTAAATCGGTCATTTAACAGCGGTTTTCACAAAACCGCCGTAGGAATCGTACATTTTACGGCGGTTTTATGACAACCGACGTTAAAACTGAACTAAATTAACGGCAGTTTTTAAGAAAACGCCGTGAATTAACAAGTATTTTACGACGGTTCCTTAAAAACCGACGTTAATTTCTTCATACGTTAATTATTGCGGTAGATTTAACGTCGGTTCTATTAGAACCGCCGTGAATAAGATGACATTTAACGGCGGTTTCATAGGAACCGCCGTAGAATAGTAAGCTGCCATGTCATCAATCCTCGTTCTTATCAAGAAAAAATTCTGGGCCGTTGATCCGTGTCTCATCCGACGATCTGGATTAAATATTAAATTAAAAAAAATATTAAATAAAAAAACAATAAATTAAAATAAAAAACCCTAATATGCATTGTGGCCACCAAACCCAAAATATCCTTCATCTGCTGTCGCCGAAGCGAAAGTCCGTCGCTGTCGCCAAAGCTCCTCAGGAACCCGAACCGGTTCAGATCGAAGAGCCCGAGCCGGTGCCGGAGCTGGAGCTCGACGTATTCATCGTGCTTCTGTGTTCGTTGGCGATCCTCGGTCTCCTCTTCTGGCACATGAACATCGCCGTCCCCGTTGACCCGCTCCACTGGAAGATCTCTCAAGACGCTGCTACATCCCTCTTCGCCTGCCTCGCCAATACCCTCGGCGCCGCCGAGTCCGTCCTCCGTGTCGCCGCCACCGGCCATGACAAGCGCCTTTTCCTCAAGGTCAATTACTTCATCCATCCGCCAATTGCTTGATTTTTGCCATTTATTTTCTGCCTACAGAAATAAATCCTCATTTTTTTTTTTTAAATTCCATCTGCACAGGTGGTTTTCCTGTCTTTATGTGCAAGTTTGTGGATGTTTAAGCATCCTTTTTTCCGTAATTCCATTTTCATTAGACAATCTTTATTGACAAAATTGAGTGTTTTTTTTAAATTAGAAATTGGTTGGGATAAGTGATTTCTTGCTGCAGGATTGTGTTTATTTATGTCTCTACATGGTTATTGAGAATTCAGCAATGAATAATAGCCACATGTTTAGCAAGGATTAACGGCGGTTCTATCCCTCCCACTGTCGACGGCGACGAGCTCTCCGTCGAGGAGCGCAACCTACTCTCCGTCGCCTACAAGAATGTCATCAGTGCCCGTCGCGCCCTCCTGGAGCATCATCTCCTCGATTGAGCAGAAAGAGGAGAGCCGCGGCAACGAGAGCCACGTGTCCGCCATCAAGAGCTACAGATCCAAGATCGAGACAGAGCTCTCCAACATCTGCGACGGCATCCTCAAGCAAAAACCGCCCAAGTAGCGGCCCGCAATCATTGGTTATAATGTTTATAATGGTTATAATGTCCGCAGCCCGACATTATTGGGCACCACAGAACAATGATTTCAGAAACCCTAGTAGCGGCCTCCGCGAAGGTCACCTCAAGATCGACACTCGTCTCCTGCATAAACCCGTCGGCATTGATCTCATCTGCAATGGCTGCCAACATCACGTCCCCGGATCCCAAGAGCTCTCGATTTTGTGCCATTCCTCTCACTATTTGTATGGTTTTCCTTTTATTTACGCGTGCCCTAATTCCCGATTTATTTATTTATTTTTATCTTTAATCCGATATCCTTTGACAAATAATTAGGGTTCTATGAACATATATTAATTTCTTTTGGGAATCGAGAATAGCTTTCGAATATATAGTATCTGCTTGCCGGGAATCTGTTTGGCACCTTTTGCTTGAGGGATCGTCAAATTTTTATGAGTTTAACCCTATTTCTATTCTAATGGAACAATTGAGAATAATATAGTGTTCTATTTTGATTTGGCTCATAAGTTCGTTATTCTTATAAATGGCAGGCGAATTAAATCCTTCTGTAATGGAAGAGGATACCAGGGAAATCAACGGGTTGAGGAGTGGCTCTGTAATTTGTATGAGTCTGGTCTAAAGTGACGGGCTGCGAAGTAGTTAGAGTGTGACCCGGAATACCCGAGTCCATCACGAAAAAAGCAGTCGAGCCGTGAGTAGCGGAGATCGCCAACACAATGGAGGAAGAGAGGAGCAGTCAGCGCTGAAGGATCCTCTACGAACCATTTTTGAAGCTTTCGATGAAGTAATGATCTTTTTAACATAGGGAAAAAAAAAAAAAAAATCAAGTGGCTAATCATTGGTCTTTTGGTGCAGTTACTTTTGATGAAGAGGGGAGGGCAGGTCATCTATTCGGGCCCGCTTGGTCGACACTCTCAGAAGCTGATAGAATATTTTAAGGGATGGAAACTATTATCGTTCTTTGCCAATCGGAATAAGTTCATGTTTCGTCTGATTCAAAGAGAGTTTATGCAAACACATAAAAAAAAAGTGATTGTCAGCTTTTGGTTTTTGTCAGGCTGTTCACGGGGTTCCTAAAATCGAAGAAGATATAACCCAGCAACATGGATGCTGGATATAAGCACTCCAGCAGCTGAGGTTCAACTCGGAGTCGGTTTCGCAGATATTTATGCCGAGTCGTCCCTTTATCAGTGAGTAGTGAAAGAGGCAACACTTGACCACTTCTTGCTCAAAAAAATAAAGTAGTTAGTTCAAGTTCTGCGCTTCTTAAACCACTATGAATCTAACAATCCCTCTAAATTATATATTTCATTTTTTCAGGAGAAATCAAGAACTTATAAAGGAAATTAGCTCACCTCCACCGGGTTCCAAGGACTTATATTTCCCTACAAAGTACTCTCAACCGTTTCCCGGTCAGTTCAAAGCTTGTTTCTGGAAGCAGTATGGTCTTACTGGAGACATTCACAATATAACGCCATTCGTTTCTTCGTGACAATCATGATCGGCATTATATTCGGTATCGTTTACTGGAACAAGGGCAAAAAAGACGTAAGTCCTATTTTACGAATTCCACCCTCAAGGGGTTGTTTGTAATTTGGAAAAATAATTGGGTTTTATCGTATTTAGGACGAATGTGCTCTAATCTTATAAACTGATCAATCTTAAAGCCGTGTTCATAATATAAAGCTGTAATTTCAACTAAAAATGGGCATTGACATTCTTTTGATAGCTCAAAACCAACAGGATCTTCAAAACCTGTTGGGAGCTATGTATGCTGGCTGTTCTATTCCTCGGAGCCACAAACAGTAATTCCGTTCAAGGCGTCGTCTCTGTAGAGAGAACAGTTTTTTATCGCGAAAGAGCAGCTGGTATGTATTCTGCACTGCCTTATGCATTCGCTCAGGTATATGCAATATTTTTACTTTAAGAATTCATTGTTAAAAATCCCTTCATTTAAAAAAAAAATCAAATTTATTAACATTGTTTGAAAAACAATTTACAGAAATCATATGACGATTTTGTGCAGGTGGCCATAGAGACAATATATGTTGCAGTTCTGGCCGCAATATTCACAATTGTGCTCTAGTCCATGATCGGCTTCGAATGGACAGTTGTCAAATTCGTTTGGTTCTATTATTACATTTTCACGAGCTTCGTCTACTTATAATATTGATAATTGCATTTGTACTTGTCGTCGGGGGAATAGTATATAAACTAATTTAGCTATCTGTAGGTTCCCCGAAGGGAAAATGTTTTTTTTATCACAGCTTGCGAATTTGCTTTTGTAATTTTTTTAATCTGGTGTTACGGTTAAAAAGGTCTAATATTTTTGGAATTTGATCTGCACAGGGCTACTTATGAATACGAGAAGAAAGTTATACAGTGACCACCTTGAATCTCTTCAGGTGATGGAGACGAACTATATGACAATGTCGAGAGAGGTGGAGAAGTTGAGGTGGAGCAGAACAAACTGGCCAGTGTGCTTCAACTTTGTTGATGTTGGCTTGTGCGCAGGAGCAAGAGGTGGCAGAGGAAGGTTTAGCTCCTACTCGACATGAAAGGGTTTACTCGCCTAACCAACAAGGATTCGAGGAATGAACAATGCTCATATTGAAACTCAGGAAGAACGATCCTCAAACACTTGTCCTGGCAATCACATTTTACAATTTTCTTTTCATTTTATAAATTAATCTGCAGATTTGTCGAGAAAGGTTAATAATTGAGAAATTATCAATGTTTTAAATAGTTATAAGTAGTACATTGGTTGGATTGTTAGAAAGATGATCCTGGTTGTTTGGAATAATCAATCTTCAAGTAGTCGATACAAAGGCGGTTCAAAAACCGCCGTTAAAAGCCAGAAAAAACCGCCGTTAATTAGGCAGTTTGCAGTAGTGATCCTTAAAGTATGAGGAATTAACTTCATCATTAGTTGGATCTAATGTGCGTCGAACTACCTAATTAGTGAGGTAAAAAGTTAATTTATTGGAGAATATAAACAAGAAATAAATAAAAAATGAATGATTTGATTTTTCATATTAGAGTAACTTGTGTGTATTTTTGGCGTGAATTAGTGTTTATTTGTAAGCCGATTTCAAATAAATCAAAAAATAAAAAAACTACCTCGGCACCATTAAAAAGCAGGTTGATAATATCACTCCTTAGTTGTTTTTTCATACTCCAACCATTTATTCTCGGACCAGGATGAAAAGAATTCAATTTGGCATACTTCATTCCTAACTCGAGAATAGCTTCAAGTGCCCAAACCTGCTTAGCCAGAACATTTAATAACAGTAAGCATTAATAGAAATAAATAAATAAATAAATAACAAAAATAGACTTTAAAATTATAATTACCATGATTGCGAAGGGAAATCCATGCAATGAATACGCGATTTGCTTATCTTCTGTTTTTATCTTGAATGTGTCTCGCTTGAAAACCTTAACAGTATGTTTATAGGATAAATTTCCCCATGGATACTCGTTGAATTTCTCTAAATCTTCGACTAGGTAAAACCACATTTCATCAATATCCGTCTCACATTCCACAGCTAAAATAACATATTGCGAAACTGTAAGAAGCCCTAACTTGTATTTTATTTCCGGATCTGTATTAACCTTATAAAATTCTGCGAGCAGGTCTCCTTGAGTTTTCTTTCCTCGAGTTTTATGTCCTTTCTTATTCTTAAATCTATTTAGAATCAAGTTATTCTCCTTCAATATTCTAAACTCACCTACTTCATCGACAACCTTCAAACCTGTCACCAGACTAAACTATTGCAAACCAAATCTCGTCGGCTTGTTGTTTATTTTGAACCATACACCTCTACTCTCCGGTGATTTTACTGTCCTACGAAGAAGCTGGTGAATCATTTGCGATGCCAATTTTATCTTCTTCTCGATCATCAATAGGTGTCCAAAGCAAGATTGCCGATTCCTTATGTGTACCATCTAATTTCTCGAATACATAGTCGACAATATTAATTTGACATTTATTGCTCACGGTTGCTTGAAAGGTGCAATCTATATCGAAAGCATACTCCATTTGCCTTACAGGAAAAATTGCAAGAAACACTAATTAGAAATAAGTTTAAATTAAACGGTAGGTACAAAAAAGAAAAAAAGACATCAAACATGATCATTCGTTGTCTTATGGGTCCAAGATAAAGAAACTTGTATCGTTATTTGTTTGGTACTTGAAATCACAACTTTCTTCATGCTCTTTTTTATAAGTCATCTTTTTCCAAAGAAAAGAAATCAAGAGGACATAAATCTCTGCCAAAATAAATCAAAACTTGAAGTTTTGGAAAAATCAACACGTTCTTTTCTCAAAATCACGAGTAACTGCAGAATTACATTTTAAAAGCAAGAAAAATGCATGAAAACAAAATTAAGCTTTTTAGCAGCATAATCACATACAAGCCCACCAAGAAACTAATAAATAAACGTAAACCAAATTGGATGATACGGATATTTTAAATCATGAGAATTAGTAATCGCTGCTAAATAAATCAAGATACTGGATTTTTGGACTCAAATTCAAGTTAACAGCAGAATTACATCGAAGAGGGAGAAAATTCCACAAAAACAAAACCCAAGAAAAGAAATTATGAATCTTTACAAAGTATCTTGATTTTTTTTTCAAGTTTCTTCTTTTTTCAAAGTAGTCTGTGTATTGTCATCTAATGTAGAAACAAGAAATGTTGATGAATTAAAGGGTATTGAAACTAATTAATTACCTTAATTTGAGTTATGGTCATCCTAGGTTCTTACTTCTTACCCGTGAGTTCAAAGACTAAAAACTCCTCTTTATGGTTACTAATTCGTACCAATATGCATTTCACTATCTTTTTAGTACATCCCACCAAGTATTTCTCAGTTGCTAGTTAGGGACTGCAAATTTCAACTTTTACGGTAAAATACACTTAACTTTTCTTAGAAATTATTTATTTATTTGCCTTTTTAGTGTTTCGTAGACATTCCCTTATAGTTCAAACTACTTAGAAATTTATCACATCAAATTTATCACTTTCATATCATCATTCAATACGATAAAAAATATTGAACTAGTTTGCAGAATTGATTAACACACTTAAACTATTCATTAAATAAATATGGCCCTGAATTCGTAAATTTTAAAATTAAAAATCTGACCAAAAAATAAAAAACCCTCAAAATCCTTTTATGATAACCTAAATTTGCACTGCTAAGATTAAGATCTTGAATCGAAATTCCACTTTCAATGGAAGGTTTCAAAACAAATGATGGGATTAAGTAAAGAAATAGGGTTTACCTAATTAATTGGGTTTGCAGAAATAGGATGAAGATGATTTGACAGGTGGGTTAACCCCACCGGTACCACTTGAAAGGGAGCTACGGCCTTGAATTGTAATTGCTCTGAGTAAGAATCTTCCTTTCTCCTGCTTTGTCTTGTCAAATGGGGTTCAATTTTACAGAGCTTGCAGTAATGGAGCATCTGCAGATTCGGTTTTGAGTAAGAATTCTAAAGCGTGAATTTTGTGAATGAAAATAGAAAAAATTCGAGAGTCTCAAATGAAACAAGCGGTGGTTATATGAGGGTATATTTGTCATCTTGTTTTTTTAATTATATATTAAGTATTTATACGTATTTTTGGGTCAATGGTTATTTGGCCAATTTAATGTCTTGGGAGGTTACCTGAGGCAATTTCCTGCTTTTAGTTCCTATATTGGGCTGATGATGATGACGCCCAATAGCAATAAGCCGTGGAATTTACTTTACCTAAAGCTCAATGGTCCTTTTATAACTACTCACAAGCCCATATATTTGACAGAATAAGCTGACAAATGTTTTAATTTCTTTCAAGAAAAGCCGTCCAGGCCGAAAATATAAAAAGAAAAATGTTTGAGATCACCCGCTCTCATAAATTTGGGTATAAGATTTAAAAAATATCTTTAAATATTGGTCTTATATTTAAATATGATTTGAGAACACTCGCTCTCAAATTTGAGATTAATTTTTAAAGGGCCAAATCTCAGATTTATTTGATAGGATACACCAAAAAAAATAAAAATAAAACATCCATTTGAGAATAAGATAAAAAGACAATAATAATTACTTTTAAACAAAGTTAATTTTTTATCTTATAATAAAATTATAAGATTTAATATTTGAAGTTGAAAAAAAATTAAAATCTAAAAATATAAGGTTTCGAGTTTTTTAAATTTGAAACCTATTGTTGGTGAGATAGCCTTAGAAGTTACGATACTTTTATTTTCTTTAACGAATGAAAAAAGGCCTAAATCACAACGCACGTGGTGCGTGGTCGGCTGGACTTTGGAATGCCTCAACCGCGTGTGTAATTTTTTTTTTTGGAATTTATATTTATTAAGTAAACATTTCGGTTGATTGGGGTAGTGTTGTAAAACGAATTTTCAATTCTTTATAATCATCTTATGTTTTCCAAAACCGACAACCTTTATAACTAATTAAAACGAGTTAACTCAATAACTCAACATAAGAACCTTACAAATCGTGGTCTAATGACTAGCAACTATTCCTAATCATTTTAAACGGAAGGATAAAGGGTAATGTGGATTTACCTAATATCCTTCTAAATTTATACTACAAATCAACAAAATTCGATTCCCTCTATTTTGGATGCACATTCAATACAAAACAATTTTACTTAATTTTCACTCTCCTAACCTTATGGGTTGAGAAATCAATAACTAAGTTGTTACAATCACTGTTTTTCAATAGAAATCAAATGAAATAATAATTCTAAAATATAATAAATGAAATGATTACATTTTAAAATTTTCAATTTTGGTAATTAAATGCTAATATCATTCATTCAAACAAAAAAAGATTATTAAACATCAAAAAAGTTCAACTAAACAGTTAAAACTTACCAAGTTCTAATGTTTTAATAATTTGAATCTCTCACATTCGGCTGAGATAGTACAAAAAAGACAACACCTATTGAATGAGATTTACAACTAAAACTTAAATACTAATGTGTCAAATTGAGTTTACAATATGAGCAAATGAGTTCTTAATTCTTAAATTGGAATAAAATATAATTCTGGAAATAGAGTGACGCTTCAATTATTATATTTAGGTAAAATTAGGTGTCGAGATTAATTGTTGGAATCATTATCGCGAGACTTTCTTCAACATGACGAGTCACTTCGCCACGGCCCACCTGTTGCGGCTAGGTTCCCACAAAGCGCACATTTTCAATTCAAATCAATTTTTTATTTCCTGTTCAATTAATTAGTTAATTATTAAGCAGAAATCCTTGAATTTTTATTAGTAATGATATCATCACTTTCTCAGTTTTATTAAAAGACAGACCCATAAAGAATTGATCCAAGACAAAAAGTTGCTGGCACCATCCAGAGTCCAAACCCAATTTTTCAAAAAGCGAAATAAAGGGAAAAAAAAGAAAAAAAGCACTAGTAGTTTCCTAGAAGATTAGCAACTAGTAGTAGTATATAAGTATGTAAGTAGAAAACAACATGCGATTTGGTTAATTTATCATCAGACACATATAATAATATAGGCTATAGCTACTCTACTACTAATAATACCCAAGATCTCGGCCGGGTTGAAGGATCCATGACCCGGAAAACCAACAACCCGGCTCCATTTCTGTTAAAGACTTATGATCTCTTGGAGGCGGAGGAACAAAATCGACGCGATGGCGAAAGGATTGTTTCTTGGAACTTGGAGGGCAATGGGTTTGTTGTGTGGGACCCGCCTGAGTTCTCTGAGCTTATGTTGCCTAATTACTTCAAGCACAATAATTTCTCCAGCTTCATTAGACAGCTTAATACTTATGTGAGTTTCTTAATTTTATTTTTCTAATTCCCCTTTTCATATAATAATTTATTTCTTGATTGATATTTTCATTTTGTATTTTTACGAGCGATGTGAATGTCATGTGTATTAAAATAATATTATCATATATCTTTAAATTAAAATACCTACGATACTCTAAATGTAATAGTGGCACATACCAATTAGTTGGTTTATCGAATATCTATCGAGTATGAGTTCTACTTTTCTTAAGAGTCAAAATAGTGCTGCTGTTGCCTTAATTTGACTATATGTGATTAAAAATTGAGTTTTTGACTGACTCAAAGATGACTAACATTAACATAAACAGAAGTTGGTAATATTTTCTTACCATTGATTAGTTTTCAAAAAGCAGTATTATATAAAACTATTGGAAATGAGACTTGATCATCATTATGATTATGTAATCATAATTCAAGCAACAATTGCATCATTTAGAAAAGGGCACGTGCAACCCAAAACTTTATTTATTTAATGTAATTAAAAAATAAGTTTATAAAAAATCTCAAAATATTCATATATCCTACACCTAAAAATATATTTTATCTTCTTCAATTATTCATCGCAATCACCCTGCCGCTGCAGTCGTCACCACCTCTGTCATCGTCTTCGTCACCCCATCTGTCACCACCTTCGTTGTCGTCGCCTCCATGTCACCATTGCACGAAAACATATCGAAACATGCGTTCGGACCAGGTTTTCAAACGTGTTCGGAAACCAGTCATGAACATTCTCATGGCGTTCAAGTTTGTGTTCTGAAAGTGTTCCAACGTATATGTTTTCCTTTTCCTTTTTTCTTTTTGTGGAGATGACGACGGCAGCGGCAGCAGGGAGACAGTGATAACGACGACGAATCATTTTTCTTTCACGAATAATAATAATAATAATAATAAAATAAGATGTCAAAATATGTGTTCGGTTAATTTTTGACATTTTAATAAAATTTTTATTTTAATGGAGTGAATAAAATAATAAAATAATGTCACCCCCTTTAAAAAAAAATCATTGGATGCATTGCACATGTTACATATTTAGGTTAATTAAATGCACTAATTACAATCATTATATTAATTAATGATACATATATATAGGGTTTCAAGAAAACGGCATCAAAAAGATGGGAATTCCAGCATGAAAAATTCCGGCGAGGGTGCAGGCATCTTCTGGTGGGGATCAGCCGCAAGAAGTGTGAACCCAATGTCTTCCCATCATTTCTAAGAGCTTCATCAGCTAATCGAGAGGATATTAATAGTTCCAATAATAATAATAATAATAATAACAGTAATAATAATAATCTAACATTATTAATGGAGGAGAACAATAAATTGAGAAGAGAAAAGATGGAATTGGAAATGCAGATAGCACATTTCAAGACACTGGAAATGAGGTTGCTTGAATGCCTTTCTCAGTACAACACTAATCATTAATTAATTGCCTCCCAATGAACAGAGTCAGGAGGCCAAGTTAATTAGAGATCATGTCTGTTTATGAATTACTGGTTGGTTTAATTAAAAGTTCATTGGAAATATGCATTTTCACTTATTAAGTGAATGTTATGCATTTTACCCACTTAGAACTTAAAAAAAAACACAAAAAAAACTCTTTTGTACTTGAGAAAACATTTTTTCTACCCATTTGCCATTTGGAAGGATAAAAAAACTGAAATGCCTTCTATTGGATGGAGATTTGGTATTTGGCCCGAGCTATTTGTAATTTTTACCATTGTATAGTTATTTCAAATTCATTCCTCATAACTAATTAAGGCGAGGGTATTTGAGTCTTTCAATCTCTAAAAAGGGATTTATAAGATGCTTACTTAACTAATATCATTCACAATGAAGCTTCGGTGAGCTTTTTCTTTCTTTTATATATATATATATATATATATATATATATATATATATATATATATATACACACACACACTAGTGTAACACCCGTGCATTTCGAATTGTAATAATAAATATTAATTTTGCATTCTCGAAAACATATTAAAACCATGGCATAAATTGTTCAACTCTAATTGTGAAAAACTTATTTGGAAACAGTTTTTTTGTTCCCCTCCTGTTATACGCGGGATTTGTACACATTTTGCTTCAATTTCTAAATATATTATATGTAAAACTGTTATTATTTTTACGTTCATTTTGGGGAGTTTGTGAAAAAATAACATATTTTCAACTTGGTCATATATTACCGATTACAAACTTATGACTTTCATTTTAAATGCCGTAGAATTTCTTTGTTAACTACATTTCTCGTCTTATTCACAGTTAAACCATTTTCGTCGCAGCATACAATATTCAATCCTTTTCTTCTTTTGACTCTCGAGATAGCCACATAAAGTTGACCATAACTGAATACCGGTCTTGGCAGATAAAGGACAACATATAAGAGTATTTGTCCTTAACTCTTATTTATAGTCATTGCAAAGGAAACAATAATTGGAAACTGCCTCATTTGAAATTTAAACGACAGTCTGCTATCAGAAGGGCTCAATACCATACGTGGAATAAAATTTTGGTCCCGATATTGTCTCCTGATAGAATCTTCGCTTCAATGATTCTTTCGCCAAGCTGTGTCACAACCAATCGCATGCCATTGCATAATCCTGAGACTTGATTCGTATTCCGTATTAGCATCACTGGAACTCCCACCTTCAACTTCAATATGTGGTTTGGTATTCCTGAACACTTGATCGTGTTCAAGAAATTGGCCGAGTAAACCTCATTCTGATTTTCTGAATCCGCAAATGTTTTGCATATGCTGTCAGAATTAAGATATTCCCATTCCTCTCCTGGAATCATAGACATCACATAATCATTCACCTCCTCCACAATACTATATTGGTTGGTGCCGGTATTTCTCTCTCTTCCAAAATGCAGGGGTCAAAAAATTGTCTAATAGTGAAGGATAAGTGCGCTAAATAATAGTTGCTACATGGTTATCTTCGGAAGAATGGATCAATAAATTTTCAGGAATATCAATTAAAGTTTCCCATCAACCTCTACGTCGATCTATCCATCTCCAATTTTGAGTATCCATTCGAAGAAATCTTTAATATCCTACGAAGTCATGATCGTCATTGATTGCCCGACACTCAATTTCATATTCCTTGTCAACAGTAGGACTTTGCAATGATCCCATCTAGAAGAACTTATACTCGAGTAAACAACATCCTCCCTACGTACTTTGGTATAACTGGAAGAATTTATCGAAAGTCTCCTCTAAGAACAATAACATTCCCCACAAACGGTAGGGACATTCGCGGCTCACTCGTGATATTCCTGAAACTTATGTCCAATGCTTCCAAGCAGAATCTATTCATCATTGGAGTTTCATCCCAAATTATCAGTTTTGTCTTGTGTATGAGAGTCGCTAAGTCTGTATCCGGTGTCAATCCACAAATTGATTGTTCTGATGTATTTATTGGTATTCCAAACATAGAATGAGCAGTTCGTCCCGACGGCAATAAAAGTGTCGCAACTCCACTTGAGGCAACATTAAGAACAATTTCTCCTTTGCATCGTAATGAAGTAGATAAAGTTCTCCATACGAATGCCTTTCCCGTTCCTCCAAATTCATAAACAAAAAAGACGCCACCTTTTCCAATGGTCGCCGCACTTAAAATTTCTTTATAAATAGTTCGTTGCTCATCCGTCAATGATGAACACAAATCATTGTGATCAGTCTCCAAGAGTCTTCTATCATAATTAAGTTCTTTCTGAATAAGTTTGTTATTTCTTTTCATAATCAAAGTATCATTCGAAAGAGGCATATCATTGAAGCTCTTAATTGTTTCTTCAACTGGTCATCACTAAGTTTCATATCTTCACGGATAATGCAAACATGTCATCTAATATACCCAATAAATCACTTAAATATTTTCTTATGCCTGAGTAACCTTTTAATTAGATACAGACTAACTGTACCACTTTTTATTATATTGTTATCCAGGATCAAAAATTCCCATATTGAGGGTGATATTCATTCCCTGCAAATGACTTAGCTATCCTAATATATAGATATCATTTAATATATAAATTTGAAGTAAATTTGATGATAAAAAATTACAAAAGATGCAGTCCCTGATGTATCCTTAGTCTTGACATGACTTTGTACCTACAATTACGGATACACTAAATATTAGACAACATGCACTTTTTCTTTCAAATATATATGCAACAGTTAATAAATTAAATTTAAGATGATTGAAATTAATTTGTTGTAACCGATCTTGGCGGACCGTCGCACTTCTCACACCAAAGAGAACTATTTTCATCAGTTACCTTTCTAAAACATTTGTTGCAAGAGATATAAAACCAATTGAAATTGGTCTGTATGCTTAGAATTCTACCAAGTACAACGCAAGAACACTCAAAGGATTTCATCAAAATCTTATTTGTTATTCATATATCTCAATCTATGTTTTAGATCTAAATGAGAAAAAAGGTTTGCTTATATAAGAAAAAGTTATAATTTGTATAGTTACCTCTGAAATTGAATCCAAATCAGCAATACTTGTATTCCAGCGAGCAAAAATCAGCAAACATTGTTTCGGAGCGATGTGATGTTGAATTTCTCGACGTACGGTAAGGTGAAGTTTTTATGAATTTCTCACTGTTGAGAGATAATTAAAAAACTTAACACAAAGTCTATGAAATACTTTGTAAAAATAATTCATTTTTGAATAATTTGATAATAATTATGTTCTTTTTCTTGCACTCATAACCCATTTTTAACTTTTAAAGTCAGCTCTAAATGTATATAAAAATTATCATGAAATACTTTATAAAAATCAGTCATATGTATTTTGAATAATTTGATAATAGTATGTTGTTTTTCTTGTATTCATAAGAACTCACTTTGATCATTTCAAAAACATATTAAAAGTAGAGAATGTTACCTCTTCCTAAATTCTGCAATCTCAAGAATATCATTAATCAACAATCTGCTAGCATAAATTGAGTRCTGTAGATACTTCTCAACTTCAAGAAAATTTATAGTATTAATATAATATTGAGTGAGGACTGAATGTATTGTTTACACCATCATAGTTCTTCGAAATTTAGAGATAAAGATGATATATATATATATATATATATATATATATATAGAGAGAGAGAGAGAGAGAGAGAGAGAGAGATTGATTAATATACTCACCATGATAGCTCTTAACCATTACATACTATAAAATTATTACTACTGTCTCTTGGTTATCGGGTTTACAATATTGACCCATTTGATCTGCAAACTTGTTCCACAGTGTACAATCCATCTTTTCACCACTTAAAATACAAAAATATATAGATAAGAGTTAGAATATAGCATACAAAAATAACTAATAAGTTCATTGACTCATGTAGTAAGTATTGATTACCTTGAATCTCGAAGGTAAAGTGTCATTCTTTTTGTTTTGTTGCCGTACCTATTACCCTCAACAACGTCATTCACAGATAGTACTTCCGCAATTACATCTACGCAAAGGAGTATACATTTCTAACTATAAAAAATCTGCTTTATTAATTTAAGACAACGATATAATTATTAAACAAATATAWTATTTCTTACCAAGTAACAACTTCTCGTAGCATGTATTCGTTTGATTTTAGCAAAACCCACGAAATTGAATCCATACAGAGGTATATCTAATGGTCCTGATGGTCTCAATCTAGTAAATTTGTGAAGCTGGAGTTTGTATGTATATCTTGTGGCGATGAAATATTCATTGTTTTGTCATAATTCAAAGTTTGTAAGGTTGTAAAAGCCACTTTCTTTAATATTTTCTTTCGTATTTTAAAAACTGATACTTTTTAATGGATGCTTGAATTTTTTCACCCTGAATTTACAATAAACATATTATATTAATAATAAGTTATAATTAAAAATCAATATCGCTCGTAACAAATAAGACATAAAACTAACCTTAAAAAAATAAAGAGACAGACAACTAACCTAAAAGAAATTAATTAAGAGGCGTTATATAATAAATAATTAAATCTCAAAATTTTAACAAATAATAACAAAATAATACATTACTTATATTATTCTAGTAATTACTCAAAGAATATATAAAAATATAAACAAAAACACACAAATAGTTCAGAATAAGATTATATCAAAGATTCAAGAATTCAATACTTTCATCACAAAATCACATGCTATTTTTATTAAGAAATATATAAGTCATAAATAAAAATCAATACCAATTTTTACAAAAGAGACAGATAACTAACCTAATAATAAAAAGAGACAGACAACTAACCTTACAAAAAAATTAAAACTATGATACTGATTTTGGCAGATAAGTGGGTCACTTTGTAAATAAATTAAAATTTCACGGGTAGTTTTTAAAAGATACAAAAAATTTGTAAATGTTGATAGATTGAAAGGTAAGTTGTACAATTTGTTATTGTGTTTTATATATATATATATATATATATATATATATATATATATATATATATATATTGGTCCACGATTGACTTTTTATTTTATTGAGGAGAAATATTAAATAGTTCAACTATCTTATAAAAGTTATATTTTCAGCCTCTTAATTTTGTCTTTCTTGCACAACCAATGGTAAAGGGTTATTGAGATTCTGAGATATAATTTGTATTGTTTATTATTATACATGTTGTGTGGGATAAATTTTAATTAAGCTGTAAATTTCAAGAAAAGAATTTGATCAGGAAAAACTTAAAAAAAGATAATTAGGCGAAATATTAATTTATAGTTTTAATACTAAAATATAAATAAATAATTCGATCTCTTTGTAATTCTGCAAAATTTTTAGGGTTATTTAAAAAATATTTGATAAACATATTTAAGAGAGATGCGAATCACATAAAAAACAGTCACTCATTTTGATATTAATAAACCTGATAACTATTGCTATGATTAATAATTATCTTAAGTTTAATTAGACTTAAGATAATTATGATAAACTTAAGATAAATATGGTACCGACAATTGTTATCAATATCTTAAGTTTATCAATTGATAATTATTGATATTTTCATTTTTTACCCGCTGCAATTATGGTACCAAATAATTGATACATATATGCTCTTGCTCGGGTCGTCCCTGTAAACTTAAGATAATTATGGTAAGTTTAAGATAATTATGATACATATATACTCCTACTCTGGGTACATATAATCCACATCCGGCTATCTTTATAATTATAGTAAACCGACAAAGTTTTTTTTTTTTGTTATTTGAATTATTTTAATTGATAGGTAAGTGATTCAAAAGAGACTGACATATATTTTTTTTCATATTATTAAAATTTTATTTTAGGTTATTTATGATTGTCTGCGTTGTCTTGTTTCCTTTTTCTTGTATGATTATGTTTTTTTTTTGTTTGTTTTCATATTATTAGAATTTTATTTTAGGTTGTTTAGGATTTTATTTTAGGTAATTTATTTGTGTTATTGAATTATGAAAAGGTAAGTACTATTAGGACAATAAATCCTATTTTAATAATTTATTGATTAATATATAAGAATATAGTGAGGCTCGGATGACACGTAAGCACCCGAAGCATCAGAATTTTTTATTTGTCAAATGAAGCATACGAAGCAGACACATAGGATATGAGAATTTTGCATTAATATATAGGGGATATACACCCCTTATATATTAATGCAAAATCCTCCTAAACTATGTGTCTGCTTCGTATGCTTCGTTAGAGAAATAAAAAATCCTGGTGCTTCGTTTGCTTATGTGTCATCCTAGCCTAATATTTACCTAATTTAATACTTTTTTTTGTTGTATCTTACCTAACTTGATTCTTTTATTATATTTTTCTTTATTCCATACTTTCCTTTGATTCTCCTAATATAAAAATATAAATAAGTCATATATAATTAATAGACAAGATCTAAATAAGTTATTTTAATTAAAAGACAATATACATATGAAATACTTTTAATTACAAAAAAGATTATTATGAAAATAATTAAATAAGTTTTAATGATAATAGAATTTGAAATAATTTTATTTTTGGAGTCTTAAATATTCCATATAGGTAAAATATGAGTTATTTACAATAATCTAAGTATGTAACTAAATATTAATAATGTATTCAATCTAAACATAAAAATATTAAATTATACTAATAATTAATAAATATTATTATACACCAGTACAATGCGACACGGGTTGAAGGTATGACATCTTTTAAATCTCTCGAAGTATGTAACTAATAATTATTAACGAATTTATTCTAAACATTAATATATAAAAATAAAATGATTTAATAATAATAATTAATAAAATAGATATTACACGGGATCAAAATGTGACGCCTTTTGAATTTTTGTAAGTATGTAACTAAGATTATTAATGAATTTAATTTAAACACCAAATACAAATTTATTTATTTATAATAATTAATAAATAGAATAGACATCTACAAGACACGGGTTGAGAATACATTATTTTAATTTTTTATATTAAATCTAAAATTTTATAATTATCACAAATTTTTTTCATATCTATCTTTTGATAAGTCCCGTGTAATACACGGGTGTTAAACAAGTATATATTAATACAAAATCCTCATAATCTGTGTCTGCTTCGTATGCTTCGTTTGGATAATAAAAATATTTTGTGCTTCGATTGCTTACGTGTCATCCAAGTCTAATATATACCTAATTTAATATTTCTCTTTTATTGTATCTTGCCTAATTTAATATTTTTTATTTATTATATTTAGCTTAACTTAATAGTTTTCTTTTATTATATTTTGTCTAATTCAATAATTTTCTTTTATACTCCTAATATTAAAATATAAATAAGTCATATATAATTAGTGTAAAAAATATAAATTAATTATTTTAATTAAAAGACAAGTTACATATGAAATAACTTTAATTACAATAAAACCTATTTATGAAAATAATTAAATAAATTGTATGTATAATAACAGTTGAATATTTTATTTTTGGAGTTTTAAATATTTTGTATAGTTAGATTATGATATATTTGTAATAAATTGAGTATGTAACTAAATATTAGCAAAGAATTCAACCTAAATATAAAAAGAATAAAATTCTAAAATAATTATTTAATATTTATTAGACAATGGCACAATGCGAGAAGGCTTGGAAGTATGACACATTTTGAAATTTTCAAAGTATGTAACTATAATTATTAATAAAATTAATCTAAACTTAAAAATATAAAATGAGTTAGTAATAATTAATTAATATAGATTGGAGACTGGTTGAAATGTGACATCTTTTGAATTTTATAAGTATGTAAATATAACCATTAATGAATTTAATCTAAATATTAAAATATAATATTATTTAATAATTGTAATAATTAATAAATTGAAAAGGGCACGGGTTGAGAACACATCATTTCAAATTTTATTTTAAATCTAAAACTTTTTACTTTGTAATTTTCACAAATATTTTTATATTTAGTTTTTTATAAATACCGTGTAATAAATGGGTGTTAAACTAGTACACACACACCACACACACACACCACACACACACACACACACATATATATATATATATATATATTATATATATATATATATATATAATAAATATAATAAAACTCAACTCTAAAAGATTTTTACCATAGTAAATTGATCAAAGAGTTGGCCCAACTGACAAAAATGCATGTCCGAATATATAAATAAAAAGAATGATATTATTTTGACAGTGAAACTCATAAAGAAGTTGTTACGAAGTTTTTATAGGATTTGTTCGGTATTAGTGGATAGTTGTTAGCTGATTGTATTAGCGGATAGTTGATAACTGATTCTATTAGCTGAGTTGACTAGCTGATTGTATTAGCTATTTGTATAGAAATGTTTGGTGAATAGTTGATAGCGGATAGTTATTTAAATGTATAAAATGACCAATAAGAACACGAACTTATTTATTGTTAATTTTTCTTGATAATAATATAAATTTATATGAGAAGTTAATTGAATAATTATATATATACTATTTATACTATATATATATAAGTATATATATATATATATATATAATATATATATATATATATATATATATATCACCACTATATATTAATGCAAAATCCTCCTAACCTATGTGTCTGCTTCGTATGCTTCGTTTGACAAATTAAAAAATTTGGTGCTTCGTTTGCTTATGTGTCATCCGAGCCTATTTACCTAATTTAATACTTTTCTTCTTATTGTATCTTACCTAATTAATTTAATTATTTTTTTATATTTTTCCTTATTCAGTACTTTCCTTTGATTTTTCTAATATAAAAATATAAATAAGTCGTATATAATTAGTAGACCAGATCTAAATTAGTTATTCTAATTAAAAGATAAATTACATATGAAATAATTTTAATTACAAAAAATCTTTATTATGAAAATAATTAAATAAGTTTTATTAATAATAGAATTTAAAATAATTTTATTTTAGGAGTTTCAAATATTCTATATAGGTAAAATATGAGTTATTTACAATAATCTAAGTATGTAACTAAATATTAGTAATGTGTTCAATCTAAACATAAAAATATTAAATTATATACTAATAATTAATAAACATTGATTCGACAGCAGCACAATGCGACACGGGTCAAGAGTATGACATATTTTGAATATCTCAAAGTATGTAACTAATAATTATTAACGAATTTATTCTAAATATTAATACATAAAATAATTTAATAATAATAATTAATAAAAATAGATATTAGACATGAGTTTAAAATGTGACGCCTTTTGAATTTTTCTAAGTATGTAACTAAGATTATTAATGAATTTAATTTAAACATCAAATACAAAATTATTTAATATTTATAATAATTAATAAATAGATTGGACATGTATAAGGAACGAGTTGAAATTACATTATTTTAATTTTTTATTTTAGATTTAAAATTCATATTTATCATAAATATTCTTTTATATTTATCTTTGATAAGTACTGTGTAATACACGGGTGTTAATCAAGTATATATTAATGCAAAATCCTCATAATCTATCTGTCTGCTTCGTATGCTTCGCTTGGATAGTAAAAAATTATGGTACTTCGATTGTTTATGTGTCATCCAAGCCTAATATATACCTAATTTAACATTTTCCATTTATTGTATATTACCTAATTTAATATTCTATTTTTATTATATTTAGCCTAACTTAATAGTTTTATTTTATTATATTTCGTCTAATTAAATAATCTTCTTTTATACTCCTAATATAAAAATATAAATAAGTCATATATAATTAGTGCAAAATAAATTATATATTAATCAATAAAAAACACAATTATTTATGAATATAATTAAATAAATTATATTTATAATAAAAGTTGAAATAATTTGAGATTTTAAATATTCTGTATAATTAAGTTATGATATGTTTTCAATAATTGGAGTATGTAATTAGTAATGAATTTAATACAAATATATAAAAAAATTATATAATAATAATTAATTAATATTTATAGACAATGGCACAATGCGAAAATATTTGAGAGTATGACACATTTGGAAATTTCAAAGTATGTAACTATATTATTAACAAAATCAATCTAAACATAAAATTTAAAATGGGTTAATAGTAATTAATTAATATAGGTTAGATACGGGTTGAAAATGTGACATCTTTTGAATTTTTATAAGTATGTAAATATAATTATTTACGAATTTAATCTAAATATTAAAATATAATATTACTTAATAATTATAATAATTAATAAATTGAACAGGGCACGGGTTGAAAACACATCCTTTAATTTTTTTTTAATTTAAATGTAAAATTTTATAATTTTTATAAATATTTTTTATATTTAATTTTTTATAAATCTCGTGTAATATACGAGTGTTAAACTAGTATATATATATATATATATAAAATTCAAGATTTCATAATTATCAAATATACAAATTCTTTGAGTTGCTAGATTGAAATTATATTTAACTTAATTTATGAATATGGATAAATATTAATCACTAAAAAGTAAAAACAAAGGATCTTCTAACCTCTCCTGTAACATTTCACGTGATTCATCTCCATAGTCCATAGACATATTATCTTCTAGCCTCCCGTGTAACATTTCACGTGATTCAAATCACAACAAAATTGAAGGAAAAAAGTGTGCTAATAATTATCATCTCGCTAATAATTACTTGGCAGATTAAAGTAATCAACCAATATTGGGCAACTACAAAGATTAAAGCAATCAACCCATATTGGGCACTATAATACAATACAGTAGTTGTGTAAATAAAAAAAAAAAAATCATTTATGAATAAGAAGAAAATAATCAAAACTCTCCAACATGCGTGGGTTTGGTTTGTGTAAATAATCAAACAAAAAAAATCACTTATGAATAAGAAGACAATAATCAAAACTCTCCAACATGCATGGGTCTGGTTTTCTAATTCATTGGTGTCTGATTATTTAACTACGTAAACAAGTATTTATAATTTGAGATTTGGAAGTGAATGAATGTAATTGAGAGGTTGAGAGGGAAGAAGAAAAAAATCCGAGATAGATGGAGGGAAGAGTTTTATTTTTTTGGATGAATTGGATATGGGAGGCGTGAGATATTTATGTGGTAGGTTAATTTAAGTATTAATTATAGAGGATAAATTTGTTATTTAACCCTATTTTTCAATCCTCTCTACCCAAGAGCTTTTTCTAAAAGAGCTTTTTGACCCAAAAAGTTAATTAAATCCTCTATTTACCAAACATATTGATTAGAGGATTTGGCTGGTCAACCCTTTCAAATGAGTCAAGTCCTCTAATTTTGCCCCAAACCGCTCATCACCTAACAAGGCCATAGTGAAAAAATTTGCGATTTTTCGTTTGAGTGGGTTTCATGTGTGACGGCCACACGAGTCTTTTATAATGTGACAGAGTCCAAATTCACATTCAATCCGCTAATTCAATTCGGGTTCATATATAAATTTTTAAAAAAAGCACCAGCCTCTCTCTCCTCTTCCGGATCCCTCTCTCCCCTCCAACTCCATCGTCTGCAAATCGCCCCTCCCGCCTCCACCCTCTGAAATTCCCTTGCCCCGCCGCCACATGAAGAAAAAATCTCACCTTCTTGCGCCACTGCCCCGCCGTGTCGGCCATGGCTTCTTCTGGTTGTTTCTCTCTCCTCGACCTACCCCCAGCCCTAAATCGAAACATAGGCATCGATAATCATTGTGCTTCAGCCGGACCTCCACCGTGCCTCGATCGTGCCTCCGCCATGGATGTATCGCCAATTGACACTAATTTAACGCAACATATATCATCATCGGTTTCTTATTAGTTCAGATTCTAATTATGCAACAAACATCATCGCCGATTTATTTGTGCCTCAACCACGACTCCACCGAGACCTTGCTATGGATTCATAGCTGATTGACGTAGATTCAACACTGGAGCATGAAAGCTTCAATCCAGAAATCACAGTTTATTTGGATGGAGATGATGCAGAAATCCCTAATATCAATACTTTAAATGAGCACGAAATTGAAGAAGGTAATTCTATACATGATTTGTTATCATTTTCGAAATTGTATTTTATTTTTTGTAGGGTAATTTTAAGCAGTAATTTATTAGTTGAAAACTGTCACTTTCTATACAAAACATTGTCACTTTCCTATATACACCCGTCACTTATTAGAGATGAGGTCTATTGCTGTAAATTAACTTTCATTATTCGATTTTTAAATATGTTGGTTGAAAACTGTCACTTTCTATGCGAAAAACTGTCACATTTCATATACCATCATCACTTTCACTCTATCTTTAAAAATCTTAATACTTATAAGTTTATTTACTGTGAATTGTGTAGATGTGACTAGTTCTCTCTTGAATTTGAGGAGAAAGACGATTAAAGATATGCGTGAAGAAACATGGTCGTGCGCTTGGCTTCAATGTTCGTAAATCAACTTTTATAAAAATTGACGATGGAGTTGTGATCGAGCATTAGTTTATGTACTCTTGTGAAGGATTTAGGAAATCATGGGCATCAAAGAAGAAATGTCCTGTCACGCGCACAGACTGTATTGCTTCAATGAGGGTAAAATTAAATGATGATGGGTAGTATGTCATTATTGAACATAAGACAATGCATAATCATCCGTTTACTAGAACCGAGTGGGGCCACCTACATCATTCTGAGAGAAAAATTACAATTGTGAAAGGTAAAGTTATACAAGATATGGTCTCTTCTGGAATGAGACCAACCGATTCTTATCGTTATATGGCCCATGAAGCAGGTGGAGATCAAAATATTGGTCACACGATAAAAAACCATTTGAATTTTGTTAATCGTTTAAAAATGAAAGAAATAGAAGGTGGGGATGCACAAACACTTGTTGAGATTTTACAGCAGCAACAAGCTGATGAGGACTTTTTTTTAAAGTTAAGTTGGATGAGGAGGCTAAATTGACTAATGTTTCTTGGAGGGATTCAATGATGAAAGAAGACTATGAATTATTGGGATGTTTTAATATTTGACAGGACCTATCGAACAAATAGATACAATCAGATTTGTGCTCCAATAGCTGGCATTAACCATCATCGGAGAATCGTTATGTTGGGTTGTCAATTTTTGTCGAATGAGAAGATATAATCATTTTGAGTGGCTTTTTGAAGTTTTTAAGATATCCATGGGAGGTAAATGTCCTGTCACTATATTCACTTACCAGGATCAAGTAATAGCTAATGCAATAGAAAATGTATACATTTCTTGTAATACTCACTATTCCATTTGTTTATCTGCTTTTATTTATGGAACTGTAACTTTTCCACTAATTTTAGTCACATTTATATCCAAAAGTGTCACTTTTGGTCTACACTTTCTCACTTTGTATTTTTATTTAAAATCATCATTTTTATGAAAAATAATTCTTTTACTAAAAAAGTGACACTTTCGAAGCTAAAAAGTGATTGTAATGATAGGAAAAGTGACAGTTTTAAAACCGATACTCATATGAAATAATTATTCTTTTCCCACATGTAGGTTTTTCCTCGGGCAAGCATTTATACCAGAATGCTATAAGTAGGTTTGGGCAGTTAAAGTTAAACAATGCCTTTAAAGAATCATTTATAAAAAGCTTATCTGGATGTATTAATGAGCATGAATTTGAGTCCTGTTGTAGTCATATGGTTTCAACATATGGATTGGAAGACAGATCATGGTTTCAGCGATTGTATGATCTAAGGGACAAATGGTGCACAACCTTGAACAAAGACTTCTTTTCTGCCGGGATGCTTTCCTCACAAAGAAGTGAGAGTACAAACAATGTAATTGTATTCAATTCAAGTAAGATAATGACTTTGATTAGTTTTTATGGGATTTTCAAGAACCTGATGAAGAATTGGAGGAAGAATGAAACAGATGACGAGTTCCAGTCATCAAGGTCAATTCCACCAACAGTCCTGCCATTAATCGGGATGTTGAAACATGCTTCTGAGGTGTACACATTGAGAGTGTTCGAAGAGTTTGAAGTTAAATATATTGCAATGTTGTCAACTAATTGTGAAAAGTTTGATAATGATGAGATAATAACTACTTATAAACTTTCTGCTCACAATGGAGATGGGGGTATCGTATATGTGATGTTTCCAGCTGCTAGTAACTTGATCACCTGCTCTTGCAAGAATTTTGAGGAACGTGTCATCTTGTCTTGTCATAGCTTAAGAATACTTCATAATCATAATTGTATGAAAATACCAGGAGCATATATACTTAAGAGGTGGACAAAAACTGCCAAATCTGATGTTTAGGACAGGTTAAAAAGCACAACTCGGGAAACTAGAGAGGAAAATGGAGAGCCTACTGGTGCCATTCCTTGGCGTCATGACATGTCGCGAAGGTATTACAATCTAGTGCTGGAGTGCGAAGGAAACAAGAAAAATCATGAAAGAGGGTTACGTTAGAGATTCTTTTGCAGTTTCTGCCTTGAAAAATTTACCACAACCAAATGAATCCTCTCATGTTTCAAGTTCATTGTCTATGTGTTTAGATCCTACTCTCTTTATTACAAAGGGAAGAAGTAAAAAGAAGTAGGGATATATTGAAAAGAGCAAGAATAAGAAGAAGACTATTAATGTTCCTGCTGACAATCAAGCCCGGGAGTTTGGTTCTAAGACTCCCAATGTTCGTTTATTTTAGTAGTGATTTTTTTTTTTGGGGGGGAAATTATTACTTTTGCTATTATCTTAAAAAGTGACACTTTTTATTTACAAAGTGACAGTAATATCTTAAGAAACACTAATACCTTTTGAGTTTTATTTTTTATTCGTCTTGGTCTAGCTGATCATGTTATAGGTGAAATGATTTGATTATAGTATAATAAAATTTATTCAAAAAGTTGCACATGTATGAGAGAAATTATATCTTGACTACTATAACTTGTGCAGTAACACTTTTCTATATAAAAAAAAAGTTACACAATTTGGTAGGAAAAAAATGTGACAAGTTTTTTTGCTTAAAAAAATAAATAATAAAAAATAGCGATGATTATCGGCTAGCTATTCCCGAATAGTACCCATGACACTTCTCTATTACAAGCTACTACCATTAACACCCCAAGACGAGTTAGCAAGAAAAGTGACACTTTTCTGCACAAACGTGACACATTTTGGTGCAAATGTGACAGTTTTTTGAAGGAAAAAAAACCAAAAAATAATGATTACTATCAACTAACTGCTCTCGAATAAAGCATAAATATAAATAACCTAACTGATTTTCAATAGCACCTGCAACGCTTCTTGATTATAAGCTACTAACACTAACATTCAAGATAAGTTAGTAAAAAAAAGACACTGTTCTACGAAAAGTGACACAATTCTTGAATAAAAATAAATAATGACAATAAACAATAATTATCGAATAATTGTTCTAGATTAAAGCATAAAACCTAAATCAGATAATTGTTCTCAAAATAGCACTTGCAACACTTCTCGATTTACAATCTACTATCATTAACTTCCAAGATAATTCAGCAAAAAAGTGACACTTTTCTGCACAAAAGTGACATAATTGGGTGCAAATGTGACAATTTTTCACACCATTAACATCCAAAAACTAGTTTTCCACATCAGAAAAAATATAACATGTTTTCACACCAGAAACAACAAAATATCATTCAAAGATCTAAAACTACTCTTTTGGTTTCTTATTCTTCTTTAACTCAGCAACACTCCTTTTCTTTTCTTGAATCGCCTTCTTCAAATTATCTTTCTTCAAGCAAAAATCTAGAATCTTCATCAAAACACCCAATCTTGCCACATTAAGATCGCTCAAACATCCTGAGACATATCTTCGTTCTCAAAAGTCTACGTACTAAAGCCTTCAGAAAAAAAAAAAATTCAATGAAAAGTTCATCACATTTTAAAATAATATGCAATTCATTGATATTACACGCACAAAATAATATAGAAAATTAAAGAGAAATCTTACCTTTGACAGATCGTCGGGGCTAGCATAAGGTTCACCTTTGAAATTCTTCATGCGGTGCATCAAAAACACACCACAATCGTTCGCCTCTAATGAAGATTGCCATGGGAAATTCACAAACTCTATTGTATAGTCACATACAAGCATGTCTTTTTTCTTGAAGAAATATAGCCATTTGCTTGTAAGAGGAGGACGTGGATCGGGACACAATTCTGGAAGGGGGAGAGGAAACGGACAATTTACGATTCGTGGTCGACCTGTCTACTCCGGCGATTGGCAGCCCCCCCG
>BMAC01000521.1:712056-760485 GCA_014905375.1 Phtheirospermum japonicum | reverse complement strand
ATTGGGGCAGTTTGGTGATACATTCTAGCTTTCTAGGGGCATGAGACAGGTTAGGAGCGCTCGTTCCGTCTAGATGGGTCTTCCCATTTGGATGCCTGCTGAAGCTCTTTATGATCTGGTTTGTCTTAAGACTCTTGTAAACCACTTTGGTGGTCTTGCCCGCATACTTTTGTATGTTCAATTTTTGATCAATCAAATTATTTACATTTCGATTAAAAAAAAAAGAAGAATTAAAATAAGCTGACTACTAATGCATACTAAAAATACTTTTTACATTTAGTTTTTTTTTTATAAATCCTATATAGCTGTCTCTTATACACATCTAGATGTGTATAAGAGACAGGCCTAAAGGTGAAGACAAGTTGTTCGACAAAATGCCTGAACCAAATGAAGAAGGTTATGAACAGTGTTTTTTGCGCACTGTTCCTCCGCGTGCGCCTGCCCACGCGTCTGTTGATGCGAATGTGCTAGCTGAATCGGAACAACTCACGGGCCTGAAACCCGACTCGTCTGCTCCGAAAAAACCCCAGATTAAATCATGGGCTTCAATGGTGGATAATCGGGACATCTCGAATGGTTTGAAGTTACGTCATATCCTTAATGAGGATGACTTGGTCAAAATTGATGCGCAAATGTTAGATAATGTGGAGGAATCTTGGGGCTTTTGCTTGGCGGGTCACTTTGCCTCAAAATTCCCAGGTAAACAGGCCCTCCGAACTATTTTCAACTTCTGGAATGTACCCTACAAGTTCTTTGTGCATGATTCTGGGTGGATAGTTTTCAAATTTGAAAAAGACGAGCATCGAGAACAAGTTTTGCTTCGGGGCCCTTACTTTATCTTTGGACAAGAACTGATGTTGAAAAATATGCCTCGATGTTTCGAGTTTGATAAGAATTTTTTCAGATTTATTCCAATTTGGATTAGGTCTGTCTCTTATACACATCTAGATGTGTATAAGAGACAGGGTTTGGGGGCTGGTGTTCGACAGTGGCGGAGATGGTGTGAAATTGATGCCAGGCCTACCACTTGATTGTTGGAATGAAGAAGTACTCAGCCGAATTGTGTCCAAAATTGGGAAGCCAATTGCTACGGATAAGCTCACTTATCAAAAGGAAAGAGTATCGTTTGCCCGGGTCCTTGTGGAAGTTGATGCAGCTTCCACCCTTTCCCACTCATGTGAAGATCCTTCTTCCTGATAATAATGTGCGAGAGCAGGTGATTGAATTTGACTTTAAACCGCATTATTGCACTGCTTGTAAGCTGTTGGGTCATTCAACAGCCCGTTGTCCTACCTTGACACAAACCCCCAAGGCTGCGTTTGGAAGCAAGCAAATGGTAAAAGGTGCTACAGCTTCCAGTGGAAAGCCAACAGATACAGCTACTCAGGCACCTACGCCAGCCGGACTAGTTGCCACCATGGCTGCATGGCGCACTAGTATTGAGAAAGACCTTGCTGCGAATACCAAGGTCAAGGAAAAGGTCATTCATGACCTACCAGTGATCGAAGATGCAATGCCCACGGCGAGTAAGGGACAAGCAAAGAGTCATGCCGAGAAAAAAGGAGCTCTAGTGGCCACAACATCTCCTTCAACTAAAACTGCACCTTCCATTTCCGACAAGGGGCAGCAAAAGAGTCAGCCTACAAAAAAGGGCACTACTCTTTTGGATGGGGCATCTTCTAGTAGGATGCTGAGTGAGAGGCAATCTGCCGATGAGGCCCCTAATATGCCTCCAGAATTCTCCTATGACCTGGACTTCATCCCAGTCAAGAAGTCGAAGAGGAAGAAAAAGAAGCAAGAATACGAACCAGCTTAGGATCGTTTTTATTGCGGAATTGTATTTTCTTTGTGTTTCAGCGTGTATTTTGATGTAATGACCTGTATTGGGGCAGTTTGGTGATACATTCTAGCTTTCTAGGGGCATGAGACAGGTTAGGAGCGCTCGTTCCGTCTAGATGGGTCTTCCCATTTGGATGCCTGTTGAAGCTCTTTAGGATCTGGTTTGTCTTAAGACTCTTGTAACCACTTTGGTGGTCTTGCCCGCATACTTTTGTATGTTCAATTTTTGATCAATCAAATTATTTACATTTCGATAAAAAAAAAAGAAGAATTAAAATAAGCTGACTACTAATGCATACTAAAAATACTTTTTACATTTAGTTTTTTTTATATAAATCTCACGGGTGTTAAACTAGTAAATAAATATTCTCTCTCTCTCCTCCCCCCCCCCCCTCTCTCTCTCCTCTCTTCTATCTATCTATCTATATATGTATATATATATATATATATATATATATATATATATAGGGGTGGGTTCAAATAGAAACATGTCATTATATGCGAACCTGCGAACTAGTACTTTTATTATATACCAGCAGTACTTTTATTATACAATCACAGTGCTTTATTAATATTTTCAGTTATATACACAATAGTGATTTTATTATACAATCATGATACTTTTAATTAAATAAGAAAATACACAAAAAACCTGATCCATCCATTTAATTAGATCTAAGGCCCATAATTGACCCTAGGTTCACATATAGGACATGGTTATCATTTGAACCTAATCATATATATATATATATATATATATATATATATATATATATATATATATATATATATAGGGTTGGGTTCAAATGAGAACCCGTCATTATATGTGAACCTAGGGACTCATCTTGACCATTAGATTGGATAATCTTGATGGTTGAGATCATGACATGTCAGCATGGTAATAATGTAAAAAAATGCATTAATTAATTAAAAATGGTATTTTGGACATATATCAACGTTTACAAAGAGCACTACATTGTTCTTTGGAAAGCACAATAGATTAAGAAAAAAAAACACTACGATTGTATACAAAAAGTATCGCAAATTTCGTCTATAAACTGCAAATTCAAAAATTTGAAATGAAACTCAAATCTTCAACAAACCATAACTTTTTCAAATTTTATTCGTTTTGAATGAAATATATATCAAATTAATCACATTCTCAAGATCTACAATTTAAGATACATATTGCATGTTTTAAAACGTAATATATATATATATATATATATATATATATATATATATATATATATATATATATTAATTGCACTGTGCAATATTAGATCTAAGGCCAGGATTAGTCCCTAGGTTCATATATAATGACGGGGTTCTCATTTGAACCCAATCCTATATATATATATATACTAGTTAACACCCATGTATTACACGTGATTTATAGAAAATCAAATATAAAAAATATTTGTTAAAATTAAAAAATTGAAAGGATGTGTTATCAAATAGTGCCCTGTTCAATTTATTAATTATTATTATTATTAATTAATATTATATTTCTATATTTAGATTAATTTTGTTAATAATTATAGTTATATACTTTAAAAAAATCAAAAGATGTCATACTCTCGAGCCTTCTCACATTATGCCATTGTTTAATAAATATTAAGTAATTATTATTATATAATTTTATTTATTTATATTTAGATTGAATTCATTACTAATATTTAGTTACATACTCCAATTATTGCAAATATATCATAATTTACTTATACCGAATATTTAAACTTTCAAAATTAAATTGTTTCAACTTTATTATAAATATAACTTATTTAATTATTTTCATAAATAATTTTATTTTGTAATTAAAATTATTTCACATATAACTTATCTTTTAATTAAAAAAATAATTTAGATTTTTTCTACTAATTATATATGACTTCTTTGTATTTTATATTAGGAGTATAAAAGAATATTATTGAATTAGATAAAACATAATAAAATAAAACTATTAAGTAATGATAAATATAATAAAAATAAAATATTAAATTAGGTAAGATACAATAAGAAAATATTAAATTAGGTATATATTAGACTCGGATGACACATAAGTAACCGAAGCACAAAATTTTTTTATTATCCAAGCAAAGCATACGAAGAAAACACATAGATTATGAAGATTTTGCATTAATATATATATTTGTTTAACACCCGTATTACACGGGACTTATCAAAAGATAATATAAAAACTATTCGTGATGATTACAGAATTTTAAATTTAAAATAAAAAATTAAAATAATGTGTTCTCACCCGTGCCTTGTACATGCCTAATCTATTTTTTAATTATTATAAATATTAAATAATTTTGTATCTGATGTTTAAATTAAATTCATTAATAATCTTAGTTACATACTTACAAAAATTTAAAAGGTGTCACATTTTAAACCCGTGTCTAATATCTATTTTATTAGTTATTATTATTAAATTATTTTATATATTAATATTTTGAATAAATTCGTTAATAATTATTAGTTACATACTTTTAGATATTTAAAAGATGTCATACTATCAACCTGTGTCGCATTGTACTGGTGTCTAATCAATGTTTATTAATTAGTATTATATAATTTAGTATTTTTATGCTTAGATTGAATACATTACTAATATTTAGTTACATACTTAGATTATTATAAATAAATCATATTTTACTCCAAAAATAAAATTATTTTAAATTCTATTATCAATAAAACACATTCAATTATTTTCATAATAATTTTTTTAATTAAAACTATTTTATAAGTAGTTTCCCTTTTAATTAAAATAACTAATTTAGATCTTATCTACTAATTATATATGACTTATTTATATTTTTATATTAGAGAATCAAAGGAAAGTATTGAATAAATAAAAATATAATAAACGAATTAAATTAGGTAAGATAAAATAAAAAGGAAAGTATTAAATTAGGTAAATATTTGGCTCGGATGACACACAAGCAAACGAAGCACCAGAATTTTTTATTTGTCAAACGAAGCATACGAATCAGACAAATAGGTTAAGGAAGTTTTGCATTAATATATAGGGGTGATATATATATATATATATATATATATATATATATATATATATATATATATATATATATATATATATATATATATATATATATATCATACTTAGATTTATGGGCATTAACCGTGGGTTTGAACATGTATAATGTTTAACAATAAATTTATTTCATACCTACTTAGAGATTTAATGGATTAGGTTTACATGTGTATGTCTTGTAATGGTTTAGATACAATTTGTAAAAGCTTCGAATTATCTGACCTTGGAACCCTGGTTCCAAATCAAATCCTAGTCAAACGAATTAGGAACTATACTGAAAAGTTATAATAGAAAAGCAACCCTATCAATATCAAACAAATAATATACGTCATTTTTCATGGGATTTGTTAAAAAGACTATTTTCAATGCAGGACTTAAGTGGGGTTCCTTGGTTGGTGTGGGGTGATTTCAACAAAATATGTTTGGATTGTGAGCAAATCAAAATAGAAAAACTCACATCGAATCGTAACTAAATTTTCCATTTTTTTCTCAAAATCCTTAATTCATCCACTTGAAAATTTCAAAATGAGAGGGATTAAGTGGAACAGAATTGGCTGGGAAAAATGCAAGCACGGCTTGGGGAGGGGTTTTTCCGGGGAAGAAGTAAGGCTTTAGATCGGTTAAAACGCCGTGCCTCGTGCTAATACACAAATGAAAGCCATGAGGGATATCTTAGAAATTTGTGAACTTGGAGACATTTTCTGTGGTGGTGACTTTTTTACTTGGGTTGGGAGAAATCTAGCTAAAGAGCTTGTCTTCGAGAAGTTTGATAGATTTGTATGCTCAGAAAGTTGGCGGGGACTTTATCCTTGTGCGAGAGCTTCTACTTTGGAGTTCTATAATTCAGGTCATCGCCCCATTGAGCTTATTTTGGGTTCCAAGCAGGTCTTGTCAGGGAGAATCAATCAGAAGAAGAATAATTGGTCTTTTAAATTTGAAACATGTTGGATGGCCGAGGAGGGATTCGATAGAACTGTTGAAGAGGCATGGTGTCTTGCTCCTCCGAACACCTCGCTACCTGAGCGTATTAAAATCTGTGGTGATTTCCTTAAAGAGTGGTCGAGTGATCAATTCCGAAAACTTTCAAAGAGAATCAGTGAAAAACGAAACCACTTGAACTCGCTTAAGACTCATCAAAAGTGGCAGAGGTGTGAGACACAAATTAAAGAGCTAGAAAATAATATCGAAAAATTGGTAGTGCAGGAAGAGGCTTATTGGAAACAGAGGAGTCGCAATACGTGGCTTGCAAAAGGGGATGCAAATACGAAATCTTTCCATGCTCAAGCGTCCACGAGAAGAACGCAAAATGAAATAAGGGGTTTGGTTTCAAGCCATGGGGATTTCTGTTCTGATTGGAAAGGAATGATGGAAATAATTGCAAATTACATTGAAATCCTTTTTCAAACGTCACAGCCTTCGTTAGGAGATTTACAACCAGTCCTGGAATGCATCCAACCAAGGGTCGATGATAATATGAACAAATTCTTGTGTTTACCGTTTACGATCAGCGAAGTTAAGAGAGCAATTTTTGAGATGGGATCAGAGAGAGCTCCGGGCCCTGATGGCTTCCCAGGAGCTTTCTTTCAATGTTATTGGAACATTGTGGGGCCCATGGTGTCTGAAGCTGTTCTTAAGGTCCTAGATGATAAGGAGCTGTTTGATGACTGGAACGAGATGATTATTACATTGATTTCTAAAATAAAAAATCGACTCACAGTCAAAGACTTTCGCCCCGATTAGTTTATGCAATTTTTGATATAAAATTATTTCGAAGATGTTGGCAAACAGATTGAAGACAGTCCTTGAGCAGATTATCGATGAATTCCAAAGTGCATTCTTATCAGGGCGGCTAATTTTCGATAATATTATTCTTGGAATTGAATGTATGCACCGGATAAAAAATCACCGACAAGGAAAAAAAGGATTTGCAGCTCTGAAATTGGGCATGAGTAAAGCTTACGATCGGGTGGAATGGTCCTTTCTGGAGGCCGTACTTCATAAATTGGGCTTTCACGTCTCTTGGATTGAAAAAATCATGAGCTGTGTCAAAACGGTCTCATTCTCCTTTTGTTTGAACCGGAAAGTGTTTGGTGAATTAAAACCACAGAGAGGAATTCGCCAAGGCGATCCGTTGTCTCCATATTTGTTCGTTATTTGCGCGCAAGGGCTTTCCTCTTTACTTACACATTTTTAAAACCAAAAATTTATCCATGGTGTCCGTATTGCGTCAGGGGCCCCCACAATCTCTCATCTCTTTTTGGCGGATGACAGCCTCATTTTCTTCAAAGCAGATCTTGCGGAGTGTAGGATGATTCAACACATTTTGGGCTGCTATGAAAGAGCCTCTGGTCAGTTGATCAACTTTGAAAAATCGGCGCTCTCGTTTAGCCCGAGCACTAAGAAAGAGGCTCAAGATGCGATTAAAATGTCCTTGTCAATCCCAGTTGTACACCATCATGATCTCTATCTCGGACTCCCTACTTATTCCTTGAGAAGCAAAACATTTCAATTTAGATATCTTAAGGAGAATGTGGTTAAAAAAATTCGTGGGTGGAGTAGTAAGTTTTTTTCGGATGGGGGTAGGGAGGTCCTTATTAAATCTGTTCTCCAGGCTATACCAACTTACGCCATGTCGTGTTTTCGTATTCCACTGAGTATATGCGAAGAAATCGAAAGCGAGTTGGCGAATTTTTGGTGGGGTGTTGATCGAGGGAAAAAGAAGATGCACTGGTGTTCTTTGGAAAGACTCTGTAAACCCAAATTTATGGGAGGGATGGGTTTTAGGAAACTGTCTGTTTTCAATAAAGCTTTGCTTGCGAAGCAACTCTGGCGCCTCATTCAATTCCCGGATTCCATTGTAGCTCGTGTGGTTAAATCTAGGTATTATAAACACACTGATGTAATGGCTACCCCTCTGGGTAATAATCCCTCGTATATATGGCGTTCTCTTTATTGGTGTAGGGATCTGTTGGATATGGGTCTTTTCTGGAAAGTTGGAGATGGTTTGTCAATTAGAATTTTCCAAGACAAGTGGATACCACTTCCTGGCGCGGCCCTATTTCTCCTTCTTTGTGTGCTGACAGTGGTTTATCTAGAGTCGCCGAGCTTATTTCTAGTGGTTGTTGGAACATTCCTGTTATCTCATCAAATTTTCCTCGCTTCATCGCTGATGAGATAATTAACATACCTATTCCATCCAGCCCGGCCAAGGATGTAAGATTCTGGAAATTCGATAACAAAGGGTGTTTTTCTGTTAGAGAGGGCTATAAACTGGCAATGGGTTTCTATGAAGCCCCTTCGAATCAATCTGACAATACACTATCAAAATGGTGAAAATTTGTATGGTCCTTGAATGTTCCTTCGAAAGTTAAAATTTTTTGGTGGAAACTCTCTAATGACTTCATTTCGACAGGAGGCAACCTCAAAAACCATCATGTTCCGGTTTCTGGCTATTGCAATCTTTGCGGATTTTTTATGGATTCTACGGTACACTCTCTCTCTTCTATTTTCTTGTTATTCAATTTTGTTGGAAAAATGAGCCCTTTGCCTCGTACCTCAAAGATGCTAAATATGGTTCAACTATTGAGTTATGCATGTGGATGCATTTGAAATTAAGTAGAGCGGAATTTGAATATTTTGCTTTGTTTTGTTGGTTATGCTGGAAAGAACGTCAACGATTAATTCATGGTGAATGTGGTTCTCGTGGCTTTAAAGGGGTGGAGGGAATAGATGCTTTCCGGCTTAATTTTCAATTAATGTCTAGAATTTCTGCCAAGGATGATATGCCTAAATCTCTTAATTCTCAAACAAAATGGTCTCCTCCACCGAATGGGAAACTTCGTTTTGATATCGATGCTTGTGTTAATTATGGTGAATATAAATTCGGAATCGGGGGTATCATCCATAATTCAAAGGGAGATTCGATTTTGGCTTTTGGTAAGAATGTGCATGGGCCGGGCTCTGTGGTGGAGTTAGAACTTCGTGCCATTAAAGAGGGATTGGATGTTGCGCTTCAAAAAGATTTTACCAGATTTCATCGCCTCTGATTCTCTTTATGCAGTCCAAGCAGTGACTGATGTCGGAGAGACTAAAGGCTATATTGAGACATGGGCTAATGAGATTAACCTTCTTTTGTCGCAAATTTCTAATGTTAGTGTGTTCCACATGTATAGATCAGCTAATAGTGTGGCCCATTCTATTGCCAAGTTTGCTTCTTTTTCCGATTCTCCTTTGATTTGGGAGAATGAGAATTTTTCGTACTGGATCAAAGAGCTTGTAAGACGAGATTTGTCTGATTAATTGTGTATGATTTATTACAAGTTTTCTTTGATATCAAAAAAAGAAAAAAAAATAGAAGAAGAATAAAAAAATACCAACAAACCCCACGTATAAGACATTTAGTAACTCTTTAAACGAAAAGTATAGAATAATAATAATTTTTTGATGCAAAAAATGTGAAAATATCAGATTTTTAAACAACATCATATTTTTCCATCATAAAATGCTCAATTTCATAATTAAATAAATTAGGAACGATAATTAATATAGATATAAGAATAGGTGTAGGTATAATGATAATATTGTCATTCATTTTGTAATTATTCTGTTATTGAAACTTGAGACTTTCTCCACGATTACATCAACCTTATTATGTTAGATTCCATATTAAGGTACATTTGGGTAATCAAAAGCCATCACATTTTTTAGATTATGATAACCTTATTTGAAATGCCAATTTCATATTTTTACACCATGACTCTCATGTTACCTATAAAAGGACGGATTTCAAGAAGAAAACAAACAACACTACATCAAAGTTATACGTACCATTTTGTATTGAGCAATGAGCTACACTAACATCATATTATTTCTTTTACTATGCGCGAGCCTTCTCCAAGTATTAGCACTAGAAAAGCGCCGGTGTATTTTCACTTATGAATATGCGGTTCATGTAATTAATAAGCTCCCTCCCAATTCTGCTCCACTAAAGTTGCACTGTGCATCGAAGGATGATGATTTAGGAAATCACACACTTCCCATTAATCAAGATTATAATTGGAGCTTTTGTAACAACATTATTTATGATACTTTGTTCTTCTGCCGTCTCCGGTGGGAATCAAAGGAAAAGGCCTTTGATGTTTTTGAATCAAAATGGAGATCAAAATGCGATACACTTTATTGCTATTGGATGGCAAAGGATGACGGTATTTATTTTTCTAAAGTCGACGACTTGAGATCCTTTACTAAAGAATATGATTGGGATGTGCGTCACATGCCGTAGGTTGAGTTGTCAAATTCGATACTTTTTCAAAATAAGTATGGCTCATGTACCAAAATTGAAAAGTTCTTGTACCTTTTTCAATGTTACATTTCAAGACTTATCTATGACGAACATTAATGAATAAAAATATTGAACTATCTCGTTCTCAGGTATTCATTTCGTCTTAATCCACTAAACAGATCATTTTTCATCATCCGTTTATGTTTGTAGTGTTTGAGTGAGTTATGTTATTGACATTACACATCGACCCATACTTCTCGTTTCTTTTTAATGAGAGAATACCGAGTTCGTTCCAACAACTACGACCGAGCCTTTTTTCTTTTCATTCTTCAATTTGTTTCTGAGAAAGCAAATAAAAGGTTCAGCAAATATAAGTAAATACTTGTGTTAAGTCAAATTTATAAGTCATGATCCACTAAAAAACTATTAAAATTTTTCATAAATAGAATATTATGATGAATAAGTATCAACTCATTGTCGAACAAATGACTAAATGGCTAAAATGGTGATGGCGATGGAGGTGCTTGTCTGGTTTCGATTTTGCGATCTCCGGCAGCCATGTTTGGGGAAAAATGGTGGCAACGGAGGTTTGGCAGCGACCGGCCAGGTGACGGAGATGGTGATGGCGATGGAGGTGCGCTGGGTGCTGGGTGCTGCGTTTGAGCCTTTTGATTTCAGGCCGCGAATTTGGGGACAAACGGTGGTGATGGTGGCGGTGCTGATAACTGAGATCGGAGGCGGTTGGGTTTGGTTCAGAAATTGGTGGTTGGCAGGTGGTGGTTTCGGCCGAGACGGGAAACGATGGAGCTGGTGACAGGTGGTGGTTCTGGCGGTCGATTTTGGATGGTGGGATTTCCGGCAGTCGGGTTTTGTTTGGGCTTCGGCCTGGAGTTTGGGGTTGACGGCAGAGATTTGGAGGTTGTGGTGTTCGACAGTGGCGGAGATGGTGTGAAATTGAAAGTTTG
Source organism: Phtheirospermum japonicum (assembly GCA_014905375.1). Lineage (NCBI taxonomy): Eukaryota > Viridiplantae > Streptophyta > Magnoliopsida > Lamiales > Orobanchaceae > Phtheirospermum > Phtheirospermum japonicum. Next base: position 749,339 of record BMAC01000521.1, on the reverse strand, counting down.
GATTTTGAAATTTTATTAGGATGCTTAAAGTAAATTTAAGGGTAATTTTGATATTTCAATAAGATTTTTTTTAATTGGGTGAGCTAATAAAAAAGCAGGGTGTGTATATTCGCGCTCTTATATTATTTCTAGAAATTCTTGTATTTAGAATGTAGAGTTATTACGATACGACCGTTACGATTTCAATACGACCATTACGATTTCGATATGATTCTTTCCATACCTGCATCTCGCATACTTATATAAATATAAGAATGATGAACTTGGCACTTAATTAACTATTCTGTTATTCTTACAAATGTCACGTCTCTTCATGATGATCCCTTTCTTTAGAGGCCATCAATCCGCATGACATATAGTATAAGTTTCTTCAATAAATAATTAAAAAAGGTGTAAATTAGACATAAATCTAAATATCATTGATTATTTATAATTCAATACAAAACACATAATGAAATTCAATAATTTTGCTTGTCCTCGTTTCTCACCATGGAAATAAATTTTTTTTATCTCATTATACATAAAGTGAAAAAGTTACTATGATGATTGAGTAATTGTTTATAAGAAACCAGTACATCAAGCTAATTAATAAAATAATATATTTAATAATCTTGGATCGAATTATTATCTACATATAATCTAGATAAATTAGTATCTGTTTTTCTTATTTTTTTTCTCAATTCACATCTATATGTGAAAAGTACAATCATATATATATATATATATATATATATATATATATATATATATATATATATATATATATATATATATATATATAGTATATTTTAATATTGGGCAACGCTTAGGATTAGGGAAAAGTTTTATTTGCAATTTGTATTATAGGTGTTTTTTTCAGTTGCAACCTACAATTTTTTTTTTTTGCTGTTGTTGTTGTTTGCAATCTGTACTACATTAGATTTGTTAAATGCAGGCTCCGGTGAACTTTTTGTCCAAAAATCGACAACAATTTTTTTTTAATTGCAACGGATAAAAACACACATAAAACAAATTTGAATCTCCCTTAGTCTCCAGTCTGTCGCCGCTGCGGCATCTCCAGTCCACTACCGCCGTCGCGTTTCTAGTACCGCTTCCATTCTTCAGTCCCGCCATCGTGAGAAGAAGACCAAAGCTCAAACACCTCAATCCCGCTTCCATTCTCCACCCACGCCTCTCCAGTTCACCACCACTGCTGGCGTCGCGTCTCTAGCCAACACTTTGACAGGTATTTTGATTTTCAAGATTCCTTAAATTATAAAAATCTAACCCCGTTGTGTTGTGTACTAGAAATTAATAAAAAAACCAGATTGAAATTGAGGATTATGGCTATTTATTAGAACTTTTATGTCCTTAATTCTCTGTTTCTTTATTATGGCTGTGATGAATTTTGATTGCCTCAGATTTTTTTTTTGCCTATATGTGCTCGTGTTTGCTTATTGTATGAAGTGGAGTTTAACTATATAAGGATCTAATATCTATCAAAATGCTTAAGTAAGGTTCGAATGCTCGTCGAGACATGTGTAACTGCGTTTCTCAATTTGTGTATTTTTTTCCTTTGTGGTTGTAGGAATTGAAGAATAACATGGCTATGTCTCCCCCTGAAATATCTTCACGAAGTATTGACAATGAGATTCAGATTGACCATGAAGTAGAGGAGGTGCATTCTCTTGGAGACGAAGAACTTGTAAGTGAAGATGAGCAGGTAGAAGGTGGTACAGGTGAAGTAGCTCCTTCAGGTGATGGTTTAGATGGATTTAGAAAGTCAAAGAGAACCAAAACGTCTAGGGTATGGCAGGATTTCAAACCTGTGGAAGTCGGACCGGAAAAAACTAGAATATGTAGAGATACACACATAAACTTCAAGTGGCTCGGGGAGTTATCAGTTAGTCAACAAAGACGCACCAACCAAGAGCACTAGTGGTTCATCTTCAACAGTCTCGTATCTTACAGGCATGAATGAATTTCTCTCTCATATTTCGACCATCGAGTCTGTTCAGCCACAAAAGAATGAATTGGATGCTTACTTTGAAGATGGTCTTCTCACTGTCGCAGAGGATTCAAATGTGGATATTGTTAAATTAGATGCTCTCAAATGGTGGAGGGACACTACAAAGTACAAGACTTTACCAAAGATGGCTGGCGATATTTTAGCCATTCCTTTCAGCACTGTCGCTTCTGAAGCTACATTTAGTGCTGGAACTAGAGTGATCGATTCCTATCATGCTTCATTGGTTCCTGAAACGGTTGAAATGTTGATGTGCGATGGTGACTGGTGTCGTAAGCTACATGGAGTCAAGAAAGGGATCAAGGTAATTATGTCAATGATTATAATATTTATTATTTACAATGTTCCTAATAATTTGCATAATGATAATTTTTTCTGTTATTGCTTTTAATATTGTAGAAAGTGAAGTTAACCCAGGAGATCGTGTTACCTATTTCACGAGGCTCAAGTATAATAAAGTTCATAGGGTTTTTCTCAGGTGTTATATGAATAATAAAAAAGATCAACTAATAGTTTGTTCCCAAATTGATTAGCTTCTATCAGCCACATGGTTTTCATTTGCAGAACTTCTCCATAAATGATTTGAATCTGAATGTTTCATCAAGTCTTTTGTTTTTTAGAGCACTGTGAACCTTTGAATAAAAATGAGTAATTGATACATATCTAGCTTGTTATTACTGTTCTTTTTATGCTAATTCATTTCAGGCTGTAAGACTGCATCACGATTGAGATTTGTTTTTGATTGTTCTGCCAAATTGCTGTTGGTTAGTTGTTTTTCTCTACATAAACTTATTAATAAATAATAATTAATAAATAAAAAATTAGCAAAGTACTTGTGTGCATCTGGTGGCCAAAAAGAAAAGAAAACATAAAAAAGGTAAAAATAAGAAAGATGAAGAAGAAAATAAGAGAACGATGATTTTTCAATTGTCACTCGAAAATAATATTTTTTGGTATCATCTGAAGCATGTGTGACTAATTAATTAGGAATATTTTGAATTTCCCAAATGCTCAGCATTTCTGAAGATTAGTAGAATTTGCATGGGGTTTTCATGCCAAGATGATATTCTTATTTAGAATTCTGGTATATAGTTATTTATTTGTCGATTTGATGTCATCACCTTTTTATTTATTCGAAGACGTAAAAATATGATTTTAAGCACCTTTGAGTACACCACGTGGCACGATGCATTTACTCATAGGCCGCAGTTACATTTTTTCTCAACTTAGACCGGATATTTGGCTTAGGCTGTGTATAAATGCAGACTACCTTTTCTGGATCTTCAGTTTCAATTTGGATTTTTTATTATAACTTACGTTGGGCTTATAACCTATCCAATCCTTTAATAGGTATTTCTAGTAAACTGACTTGCTATGTGTATTGTTGGTGACCATGTACATGTGATTACTCTTAAAAACATTTTCAACGATTCTTGTTTGTTAAAGATCGTCGATCTCTGGTAAGTCTTTGAATATTGTTGAATTTCTTTCCCTGTAATAATAATAATTGTGGGTCCTTTTTTCAACATGTTTTCTTATTAAGCTTGTATGTTTATGTTCCTTTATTTAATCGCATATTCTTGTACATGGAGGCTATGTTTCTTGTAAACTTGAACTTTTATCTTTCAGAGATGCAGTGATGTTTCTGTTTTCATCTGGAATGATGTTTCCTTTTTAAATACTGGTTGTCATTTTCTTAATGTTTTATCTCTGGTTAGTCCCAGCTTCTTGAAATATTTCATTTAATTAACTATATATATATATATATATATATATTGGAACATTCCGTCTCAAGAAAGCCACAATCTACGACGGAACATTTCGTCTCAATAATTAGAAGCCCATCATTTCGATGGAGTAACGATGGGGATATTCGATCGGATGATGCATTTATATCTTGTGTTTTGCATTTTTCTTCGATTTTAGAAATGGTGATACTTTCTTTCTTGACATTTTTTGGGCTTGTATTGTAATCTCTCAGAGTGTTGCAAGGATGAAGAATGTAGGTAGTGTAAAGATGATAACCTACATTATATGTGTTCTTTTAGTGCAGGATGTTGCTAATGGAAAGACGAAAATGTAGTGTTGAAATATTTTTAATTATTTTTGTGCAGGCAATGTTGCGATTTAACTTTGTATCTGAAGGTTCTTATATGCAGCTTCAACGATGTATGTTACGACTATTAAATGTGTACTGAGCTGGCAGACCATCATCTCTTGCTTAAATCCGTGTAGATTGTTGGAAATTTGTGTACTTCGTTATGAATAATCATGTTTTTGTTGGACATGTACTATTATTCGCTTAGACATGTAATATTAGGCCTAGACATGTAATATTGGGCTTATTGTATGATGGTGGTAAACTATTTGTTCTGCAACATTCAATGCATTTTACGCTATTAATTAGACTAAATTTTGATTGTGACTTGTAAGAATTGTAAATAAGCAGGTTTGAGAATATTTATTAGCCAAAAAATTCGAGCCGAGCTCGAGCCGAACCGATCTCGAGTCGAGCTCGAGCATGGCAATTATTTTGGCGAGCATTCGAGAGCAGCACGAGCCTAACCTATCTCGAATCGAGCTCGAGCAGTGTTCAATATAAATCGATCCTGGCTCGATAAGGTCAATGCTCGACTCGACTCGGTTCGTTTGCAGCCCTAATTGTACATGCATGGGAAGGCCGACGGACTATTTGTATTTGGTAGATATTGTTGTGAGCAGTGAGCTTGCGCACGTCATTTACTAAATTCTCAAGCCCGACTTTGTACACTTCAGCTAACTTATCAGACTCCAATTTCTTCAGCCTCAACTCATCGATAATTTTATTAGCCTCAGTCAATTTCTCGATCATCTAAACAGCATCCGATTCCTCGTGTTTTAAATCCTCGATCTCTAAACTTATTGTTACAATCATCGTGCATTACTTTTAATGCTTGATCAGTTACTCGAGTATCGAACAGATAGTTAATCTTATTATTAATTAAAGATTTATGAACATGAAAAATTAAATTTAATAACAAATCTAGCATCTGGCACACGATTGAAAAGTTAATCATAACAATTTCATGAATTTCTCTCTGGATTTTTTGGTGTTGAAAAGCTGGGGGTGATGTGGAAACATGGGTATATTGGTCTTTTTGTTGGACTTGTTATGATTAGTAGTGGTTGTTGTTCCTAGGTTTCTAGGTTTCTTTATGTAATCATTTCTTCATCGAATGATCAATTATGTTAAAATAAAATTTTAAAAATAAAAAATTGAAAAACTCAAGTTGAACAAAGCCTTAAAATGAAAATAAATATAAATATTTTTAAAACTTTTATTGGAAATATTGCAATATTTCTAACTTCTATCAAGATTTTGAATAATCATAAATGAGAAAATTACGTAATAGTAGGATTTGATTTTATTTTATCATTGCAATTAGAGATACACACTAGAAATGACATTGTACGATGAAGAAATGATTACATAAAGAAACCTAGAGATCTAAGAACAACATCCACTACTAAAGCTTGTTGAGATAGAATATCAACAATCCTTCATGAATCACCTCCTTGTATCTCTTACATTTTGTAATGTGCTACATAATTCAAGTGATCTTTCACAATATGCCCAAGATTCTTTTCGCCCCCTGCTTCATGCACCATGTAAGGATTAGAGTCCATCATTCTCATCCATGAAGATACCATATTAAAGCAATAGAAAATATGGTATCTTCATGCGCCATGTAAGGATTAGAGTCCATCATTCTCATCCATGAAGATACCATATTTTCTATTGCTTTTCCCTTTTCCTCTGTAATCTCTCTTTTAAATCGATGCAAATGCCCCATTTCGCTAGCGTGAGGTTATGGTTATGTTCTTCAACATGAAGAACTTCACATTGTTGTACATCTTTATCTAACTTGATCCTTATTAACGCTTTACATTCCGCACATGTCCTCACAACTTTTTTCTTTTGCCCTCATCGTTTCCCGAGTTAGTAATATTTTTCCGAGCGCAAGAACAAATGAAATATTTCTTCCTCAATTTACTATTTTTATTCTTTTTGTTTATTGACTTCCGCACACCAAACCCCAATACACTAGTGTGATCACAATACAAATTATAAATTCATCTATTATTTTTCTTCTTATCCCCATTAGACATCCCTTTATGTCCACTGAATCGTTTTGTTATGCAAAGCATTAAAAAGTATTATAAACAATAGTGAAAAGTATCACAATATAACATTTTCTTTTCTTTTATTTTATTTGCATTTAGATATTCTTCATCTGTAGTTGATATGTTTGCACAATCCAAAACACCAACTTTTATTTATATGACATCAAGAATAAGAAACTATCATAAATAAAACTAACAACATCAATTAATTAAATTACACATTAGCTAGTTATACCTTCATCTACATCTTTATCTCTAGACGAGATATGACTACTAGCGTCAACACCTCTTTCATCCAAATCTCTCAGAAACATTTAATTAATATTACAAAAGTAGTAGAAAGTATCATAAACTTCATCAAAAAGTATTACAAATACCCTAAATAATATTACCTATAGTTTCTTGCACATTATCTTCACTGGAAACTTAAACAATTAAACTATTCTCCATCTTTTGCAATATCAAATGTCCTCCATATGTATCAAAGAAAAATTAAAATTAATAGAGAAACTAGGTATTGAATCAAGGATTCCCCCAAATTGGATGCTTACAAAATACACAAAATTGAAAAAAAATTGAGTACCTGAATCATCAATTTAAGTCAGAGTTTCTACTTCGATTTTGTATGTTCTTGATTTCTCCGTTCATTGGAAACGACCATCAGAATGCTTCGATTTGGTTAGAGATTTGGCGCCGTCTATAATTCTCCGATTCATTAATCTCGCGGCGGTAAAGAAAAATGTGAATGTTTGAACCTCCGAGCTGGATGTGGAATCTCCGATTTGAAGGTGCCGACGGTGTAGATTTTGTCGAGCTATGGGTTTTCTGGACGATGGAGATGGAGACGGGAGTTGTGGAGATTTTCTGAAAATTTTTTGTGTGAATTGTGGATTTTCTGTCTGTTTTCATGTCAGCGGGGGCGGTTCCTGGGTCTGGGTGGGCAGCGGGTTAAGTTCGGATCAATTTACAAAAATAGTAAAATGTGGTCTCATACAATGAAACAAGTCTCTAACGAAACTTACTCTTCTTAGAATTTTTTTAAGGTGGTTTTAGTATTAATTACGATTTTTTAATAGCAAAATAATAATTATGTATTATTGATGTTACCATTAAATATTATAGAAATAAATAAATTAATTGGTAGTAATTGAGTGCTTGGAAATATTTAATTAGTAAATTTATTTTTATTTTCTTTAAAATATAAAAGCTCAGGATTCATGATTACAATTACTAATGGATCTAATGGGACATACAAAATCACCCATGATGAGAAAAAGAATTACCCGTATATATTTTAAATTTTATTGGATAAATTTATCACCGGACATGTTAAAGAAAACACAACCGTGTTAATTTGCAATTTTTCCCCAAAATCCAGAGTCTAAACCCTCCGAAAAACCCTGAAACTGTACACGCACTCCTCACCAAATTCCTCTGTTCTCGAATCCGAAATGCTACCCAATAGACAGGTGTTCAAATCCCTAATTCGAACGTACACCATCAGCAGCCGACTGTACAATACCAACACCAAGCCAACGAACAAGGTATCACTGTACGCGAAAATCAGCCCTTTGGGAAATCCTAACGTGAATGTAACCCCAGAGCTCGAGAAATGGGTCGAATCGGGCAATAAAGTCCGATTCGCGGAGCTCCAGCGCATAATCGTCGATCTCCGGAAGCGTAAACGTTTCGCTCAAGCCTTACAGGTACACGCACACATACATTCATGGTGTTTGTGTGTATTAGTCCTTGAACTGTTCTTTTGTACTCGCTTCATTTATTGGTGAAATAAATAAACCATTCGGTGTTGCACCTGTTGTATTGTACCTTCCATTGTTGTATATTTCCTAATATTCTATCGATGTCGCACAGGTTTCCGAATGGATGAAAAACAAAGGTACCTTCGAATTCACCCCGGTTCAACACGCCGTCCAGCTGGATCTAATCGGCAAGGTCCATGGATCTCTACACGCAGAAAGCTATTTCAATAGCTTGAACGACCAAAATAGAACCGACAAGGTATACGGTGCTCTTCTACACTGTTATGCCCGTCAACGGCAAACCGAGAAAGCATTATCACATTTTAACAACATGAATGAAAATGGTTTTGCTTTATCTTCCGTAGCTTTCAATGACATCATGTGCCTTTACTCTAACACCGGACAAAACGACAAGATCCCCGAAGTCTTTAAACAGATGAAAGATAATGGGGTTCAGCCCGATAACCTGAGTTATCGGATCTGCATTAATTCGTTCGGGCTGAGATCTAATTTTGAGGGATTGGAAAATATTCTAAACGAAATGGAAAATGATTCCAACATCGTTATGGATTGGAACACGTACGCATCCGTGGCTAATATTTATATTAAGGCTGGCTTGGAAAATAAGGCTAATATTGTCCTTAAAAAAGCCGAGGAGCATTTGGATACTAAAGATGGGCTAGGTTATAACCATCTTATATCGCTCCACGCTCGATTGGGAAACAAAGATGATGTCTTAAGGTTATGGGTTCTTGAAAAGGACGTTTGTAAGAGATGCATTAATCGGGATTATATTAATATGTTGGAGTCTTTGGTAAAACTCGGTGAGCTTGATGAAGCAGAGAAAGTGCTCAAGGAGTGGGAGATATCTGGCAATTGTTTCGATTTCAGGGTGCCGAGTGTGATAATTGTTGGGTATATAGAAACGGGTTTATGTGAAAAGGCTGAAATGTTACTTAATTGCTCGATGAAAATGGGTAAGGCGTTGAGATCGGATATTTGGGGTAGGTTGGCGGCTGGGTACCTTGAGAAGGGTGAGGTGGACAATGCGTTGAGGACACTAAAAGTTGGTGTATCTGAAAATGATGCGAGCGGGGATAATAAATTTGGGGATAAGATTGTTATGAAAATATTGATGTTGGTTGGGGAGAAAGGGAGTGTTGGTGATGCTGAGAAAGTTGTGAATTTGTTGAGATGTGTTGCGGTGTTGAAAAGACAGATGTATCATGCGTTGCTGAAATCAAGTGTTGGTGCTGGTAAAGAAGTGGGTGGAATATTAGATATTATGAGAGCTGATAATTTTGAAAAGGATAAAGAGACGTTGAAAATTCTTGAAATTGGAGCAGAATGAAGTGTAGAACAAATTCTCTTGAGATGGTAAAATCCATTTTTTCCGAGTGGCTCCATATGTAGAATTGAAGGCGAAAATAGGGATCTTTTGTGATTTTTGCGGTCTTGAATCATGAATATGTATCTTTGTGTCAATGAAATGTAATAAATAGAGTACCATACACTACCCATTGGATTTTGTCTTACGGCTATATTTTGCGTCTGCATATACCATTTTTCTGCCCAAGTTGGTTACCTGTAACGAATAGTCCATTCTATCCGGTAATTAAACCATAGCATTGGTGAAATATAAATATAAGTCCAGATTTTATAGAATAATTTAGCTCCATGAAGAACTCGTGTTGGTATCGCCCATGAATTACGATTTTCCAGATTTTAGAGAACCAATTTCAAAATATAGTGTTTTAGCCCGCAAAAAAATTAAAACTAAAAATAAAGCTTCGGTTTCCAAACTCAAAAGCACATGGGTAATTCAACAATTACCATAACTACCACCCAAAAGCCATCATAACAAAACGTTTTCACAACTCATAACCAAACACAGTACAATAAATAACCAATATAAGGTTCAGAACATCACTATTCCATAAAACATCACGTAACCTACTCGAAGAAACGCAAGAAAACACAAAAATCAAGCAAGAAATCACAATAAGCAAGTTCAACGAGCAAAATATCCGTCGTCAACATTCATTTCACTCGGACAACGCATCCTTTAGCTCGCCACTACCACGCATCTCCATCACGATATCACATCCCCCAATCAACTCCCCTTTGTAATACAACTGCGGAAAAGTCGGCCAGTTCGAAAATGTCTTCAACCCTTGCCTCACCTCCTCGTCCCCCAAAATATCAAACGACCCAAATTCCAAACCCTCCTCCTTCAAAGCACTCACAACCTTCGAGCTGAACCCACATCTCGGGCTCTCCGGGGTACCCTTCATGAACAGCATCACAGGCGCCGAACTTATCAACCCTCTCAACCGATCCTCAATCGTATCCCCAAACGGGACACCCTTTTCTGCCAAAACCCTCTTAAGCTCCCCGCTCTGCTGCATCTCCAACACAATGTCGGACCCACCTATAAGCTCCCCCTTTATATACAGCTGCGGATAACTCGACCAGTTCGAATACGCTTTAAGCCCCTGACGAACCTCGTCGTCTTCAAGAATATCGAACGTCTCGAACTCGACTTTCTCCTTTCTGAGAATATCGACCACCTTTCGGCTAAACCCGCATTTTGGCTCGTCGGGTTTGCCCTTCATGAACAAAACGACCGGGCCTGAGTTAATCAAACCACGTATACGGTCATTAATAGCTCCGCCCAAGCACGAAGGCTCAGAAACGGGCTCTGAATTATTATATATCTGAACCCCGTGATCTTTGAAAACCTCCCCGAGTTCTCCGCTTTCGTGCATTGCGATGGCTATGTCACAGCCGCCGAGAAGCTCGCCTTTACAGTAGAGCTGGGGGAAAGTGGGCCAGTTGGAAAATTTCTTCAGACCCTCACGGACATCGTTATCCGTCAAAATATCGAAGCTGCCGAATTTGACGTTCTCCTTTTTCAGGATATCGACCACTTTCTGGCTGAACCCGCACTGGGGGGACTCGGGGCTGCCTTTCATGAAGAGCATGACCGGGTGAGAATTGACGAGGTGCTCGAGCCTGTTTTTCAGCGTGTCGGCTACGATAGGGGACGATTGGGTGGCATTGTTAGATGCGCCGTTTTCTTTTGCCAATTCTTGCACCGTCTCGAGGATGGTGGGGCCCGCGGCCATGCCGAGGCTGGCCGGAGCTGCGGGTTCACCGGGTTTGATTGACCCGGTGAGTTTTGCGACCTTATTGGCCAGACTGGATGGATCGGCACCTTCTAACGTGTCGACTACCTTGCCATCCTGCTAGAATTAAAAGGATATTTAAATTAAACTAAAAAGGCTTTTATCAGTTTTCAAGAAACTCTTACAATAGTTGCTGTTTAATCAAGTCAAGTCAATTGAAAAGTACAGATGATATGTTATCGTACCTTAAAGAAAACAAAGTAGGGTACAGCAGAAACCGAGTACGCCTCAGAGATATCAGGTTGCTCTTCAGCCTCAACCTGTAATATCAAGATAAAATTATCTCAACACGACGCCACATCAAGAGGGTACTTTTGGGGATGGGTTTACAATGGATGTCATGCTAGGTTCAAGAAAATATCACAGATCTACAAAATAAAATAATGAGTGCAAAGTAGACCATAACATAAAGGAAACCAAAGCAAAAAATAAAAAGAGAATGAAACGCGGATTATGTATACATATAATACCACAGTATACCACCTTGTGTTTTTCCATACATACCAAAGGCCATCCACACTATATCTTTCAGTTCTTGGCTTGCACGAGCTAGTAACCAAAGCATTGCTCTACATATTTATTTTTCTATTTTCTATTAATTTAAAAGGTTTACTTACAAATTGTCATAATTAAGAACTCTTGTTCATTCCGTATTCCTTTATAAGCATCCAAATAAATTTTCCACTCTCCTCTTTCTTTTGAATCGATTAAATAAACTTTTCTATCAAAAAGTAATCAGAACAAACTGTGATTTGAATCTTCAACAATTGCTTCCAAAAAATATGGTTTAATCCAACATATTACCATTTACACCAACAATTGATCAACATCACACTTCTAGTGGCTTCCAAAACTTTCTAATGAAAACCGTAATTTCTCTTTTATTCCCTCTATTTTGAAATTGAAACCCTAATAACCACAATCATTACTTATTAACACACACCAAAAAAAAAAAAAAGATTATATAACAAACAAATAATAACATAATCAATCATCATATGAAGACAATACATACCCTAAGAAAGCGAGCGAGTGGAAAATCGGTCGAGAGGTGCGAGAACACTTGATCCATGTGCTTGGACGCATCGCACCACGCAGCCCAGAAGTGTAAAATTACCGGAGTACCGTCGCCGACGGCCTTTTCGAGCTCCGCCTTTGATTTCAACTCCTTCACCGTTCCTCCGCCAAGCGCCGCCATACTTATCAGAAGGTTCTGCGCTCTGACTCAAAATTGAAAAAAAGCGTAGCGGAATTTATACTGTGGCCCTGCGGTTTTATAAGAAGAATAATAATGACCTATAGCGTTTTTTGTAACCAAGGCGTGAAGCTGTGCGCGGTGATCTAAATACAGTAAATAATTACTTTCAAGTTTTATATAAGTTGTCTGTAATTAGTTAAGAAGTGAGAAATTCTATTGAATTTTATTACAGTATTAATATAGATGTTTGATTTTGATTTTTCTTTTGCATATTTCTTATCGCTATATAAAAACTAGTATTGTACCAGTGCGTTGCACGATTTTTTATATATTTAAAATAAAAAGAATTATTTAAAATGTATTAAAATATTTAAATAAATAATTGTATATATATTATATATATATATCTCTTTGTGTGTTTTGTGTGTGTATTTCAGTAAGAACCATCACTGGTTCTCACACCAAAGATGGTTTTGCCATAACTGCTCCCTATATACAAATCATCTAAATATTATTTAAAGATCGAATAGTATTCAAAATGATATAACCTGATTTATAAAAGGATTGTTATTAGACGAAACATACTTTACAAATTATGATAAATTTCCTTATACACAACATTTGTAGTTTTGTTACTATGTTTATTCTCATCATCGTCGATCAAGATTTGTAAACTCATACGATTGGTCACCCTTGATATAACAACGTATAACTGACCATGGCTGAAAACATGCTTCTTTAGGAAAATTCCAACGTGAGAGAGATATTGTCCTTGAATTTTGTTGATCATCATAACATATGACACGATCAGAGGAAATTGTCATCGCTGTAACTTGAAAGGGAACCTCGAATTGGATGGTGTGACGGTCATTCTAGGGATTAACAAATATTCACCTGCATTGCTTTCTTGAGAAATATTAGCATATACAATATGACTGTCAAGTTAACAACTAACATTACACAACACAAGAGAATGATCGATATTTTTCAACAACATGAGTGGAATTCTAATTTTTAGTTTTAGCTCATAAAGGGAATCCATAACAATTAATGGTATTTAGAAAGTGAGTGGACGTCATACAATATGTCAATGTTTGAGTCAGATTTGCATGCATTATCAGAGCTAAGATATACTTCACATTCTCCATAATTTTATGACATCATATACTTATTAATCAAATCGACGACATCAAGTGTTGGGGAAAGAATAGCTCGACCTTCCAAATAAGCGAAACATTCAGTAGTTTTTTCAAATTATGGATATGTGCTCGCCACAATTGACAGAACATGGTCACCATCATATTTCAATAATAGATAACTTAGATTTCAATTTGAACGATACCATCATATGGTCCTCCAACTATTACATCTCCTATACTATTTATCAAGTTGAAAACTTTCTTTAACTTGACACAATTGGGATTTTAATTGTGATTTTGCAGCACCACATTCTTGGTCTACTTCAAAACTATGTAATGAGTCCATAAATGCGAATATTTGATCACTGTGTGAACTATGTCTGGTCTAGTACTTTTTGAAACAACCGATAAAATTTGATGAAAATGTCCACCAAGAATTATTATTTTGTTACCAAATGGAAGTTGTGTATTAGAATTATTTTGCAATGTCATCACGTTTCAATGTTTTGTCCAGAGTTTCAAATAATGGTTATGCATCATTGGATTTTCGTCCCAAATAATGAGATGCGCATCCACCATTAATTTTGCAAATGGAGTACCAGTAATGATCGAAATCCTGGTGGATATTAAAAGTAACCCTAAATCTAAAATGCCCAATTCTTCCTTTCGAAGAAGAAGAAAAGTTATGTCATTAGATATTACATTAAGAACAATTCCACTATTAGATTTAATAGTTGTAGAAAGCATCCTCTGTGTCTATAGATGAGAAATACACAACTCTTGGTTAAATATATTGCATCCATTACTTTATCAATTTTGGCGTAATATAGTAAATTCGTACTAATGAAAACAAATCTAGTTTGCTAGGTGTCCATTCTTTTGTTTTTGAGTACTAAATTTTTTTTAGGAAACTGAACAAAAGGCAAACTCCATGCTTCCAGATTTTTCTTATTTATCTCGAACCAACCTAAAACATGCTATGGTGTTTTTGACTTGCGTGATCATTATCATTATATAATACATTATACTCTTCTGGAAGATAAAAACTCAAACACATGATAGGTGGATTTTTATACTGAATTTCATAAACTAATATTCTCCACGCCGCTTCTTGTGGAAAAGGTAATGGCAGTTATAATACATGTTGATCTCATCAATATTTTTATCCTCTACATCCTCACATTTGTTCTAATAGAATGTTATAGTGAATCTATAGTTATATTTATTACCCTATTTAAACAAATACTTGATAGATCTAAATTGTTTACACTATTTAACATATAAATAAGCTGCACAATTCAGTATAGAAAAAAATTATGTGAAACGACCTCTGGAGAACTGTTAGTAAATGTCGTGGGTAAGACAACATGAGTACCAGCCATCTGCCTCACCTCATAACACTACATCAACAATCCTAGTGTAAATTTTACTTCATAATTTTTTTGATGAGTTCTAACGTACCACAATTTTGAATATTCAATAATCGTATATGCATCAATTATGAATTTTTATGTGAGTCGCCGACTATATAGAATAGTGAGCCCCCGTGCCTCTTTCATGCAATCGGTGAGGAAAGAACTCCATCTGACTCACATATTGTTTACCCTTACCTTTAGGTTTTCGAGGTTCAGAAAAAGACATGTCTTCCCTGTGGTTGTCTTCGCCACATGGAAATAGTAATGGATAGTGTAGAGCAAAGTACAAAGGATGCAACTCGTTGATACGTTTCAAATTATGAGATCTCTACTGCAATTCTCTTGCTACCACTTTGTGGATCAATATCACCAACAACTAATTAACAATTAGTTGATATTTTTACGAATCTATTATAGTTGATGCCACAGTATTCATTTCACTCGATACTGGTTTCGCACTTGTATTATTCTGCATGATTACTGCGATAGTAATAAAATACATTATTTTAAAAAATCAATTCAGATCAAAAGTACTGAATCGTAATAATATTTGATGAATAACATGATGATAGCCAATTAAACAAATACTACATTGTATTGCATTGTGTAATTTTGCATATTTTAATTAAAAAAGTGGTAAAATTATTTTTGAAAAAAAGTGACAAATTTGATATTGTTGGACTCACAATAAAAATAAAATAACATATACACACACACACACACACACATAGACATATATATATATATATATATATATATATATATATATATATATATATATATATATATATATATATATATATATATTCAAATGATCTTATTAATTTTTTCAATATTAATTAGGGTATCCATCATATTTATGTTAAGAAAACTCCTACATAATTTAAAAAACTTAAATCATCATTAATATTAAAAATTATTTATGAGATCAATTCAAATAAAAAAAGTATTGAATCGTAATAATATTTAATAGTAACATGTTGATAGCCAATAAAATAAATAATGAATTATGTTGTCGTTTTAATATAATTCAATTTAAAAAAGTGGTCAAATCACTTTTGAGAAAAAGTAACAAATTTGATATTATTGGACTCACAATAAAAACAATAATAACAAAAAAAATATAAAAACCTCACAATAAAAATCAAAATAACATAAAAGTGATATATATATATATATATATATATATATATGATCTTGTTATTTTTAATGTTAATTAGAGTATCTATCCTAATTATATTATTTAAATTCCTATATAATTAGAAAAGAGAAAAATAATCCTATGTGATTTTTTTTTTCTCTCTTACATGGTTTTTTTTATTGTTTTCACTGTCTAGCATGGATTATAAGTCTACAATTTCATGTGAAGATAATTTTTTTCTCCGCACAATGAGCAAATGATAGTGTAAGTATTAATAAAATATAAATATTAAAATGATGTTGAAGGGGTTAGTATGTAAAATATAAATGCATACCTAACAAAATAAATTTAATTTAGAATTTCAATTAAAATTAAGTATGACATGAATGCTTTCAAAATCACTGTGTTTAGCAACATTTGCTTTCAGAGGCAGTCTTCCCCTTTTTTATTTTCGAATTAGTTAATCTTTTTCCAAATCTATTTTTATTGATGTCATAGTGTTCATTCCACTTAATGTTGGATTTGCACTTGTATTGTTTACGCGGTTTCTGAGATATTAACAAAATACATTATTTTATGAGATTAATTCAAATAAAAAAATATTGAATCGTAATAATATTTTATAAARAACATGTTGATAGTCAATAAAAGTAATATCAAATTATATTGTATTTTAAATTTTTGTATAATTTAATTAAACAAAGTGATCAAATTATTTTTGAGAAAACGTGACGAATTTGATATTTTTGGATTCGAAATGAAAAAAAAAACAAAAAAAAAAGTTAAAAAATAACTCAAAATGAAAATCAAAATAACATATAAGTGATTATATATATAATATATATATATATATATATATATATATATTATATATGTATATATTATATATAATATTAATTCTTATTATTTTAATATTAATTAGAGTATCTATTCTAATTATGTTAAGAAGATTCCTACATAATTAAAAGGGGAAACTAATCCAAGGTGGCTTTTTAATTAAAAAAAGAAACTAAATCATAATAATATTAAATAAGGTATCTATCATAATTATGTTAAGAAAATTCTTACATAACCAAAAAAAGAAAATAATCCTACATGACATTTTTTCTCTTTCCTACTCATCTTTTTTTCTCTCTCCAGACCTCTTCTTTAATATATATATATATATATATATAGATATAGATATAGATATAGATATGGTTTAAAATAAGTTCATCTCCTTATTCTCATCACATTACACACATTTGAATAGTTTCCAAATAGGTTTCGTGTGTGATAAACTTTTATAAGAGTTATGGATTCATTTTTTCCTTTTAATATTACCACTTGAAGTTATAAAAATATTATTTTTACACAAGAAAACATCATTTTATGTATTATTCAAGAATATAAGTAAGTTAAAGATAATATTTTATTATCTTTTGAGGAATTTTTACAGTGCCGTAAAGGTAGTATTTTTCACTTAATTAGAATTATTAGATTAAAAATTAGTCATGAATAATGATAAATCAATGAATATAAATTCATTGGTGGAGGGTGCATTCAAGACACCTTAGTCATTTTCTATATCTTGACTCTAAAAGTGTTACTTTACATTCCACTAAAAAAAATAGAATTTTATCGAGGGGAAAAACCTTCGGTAATAAGCCAAAAGCCCTCGGTAATCAATTTACCGAGGGAAAATTCAACTCGGTAAAACCTTTCTCGATAAACATTTTCGAAGTGAACGATGCCCTCGGTAAATTATTCTGAGGGCATTAACGAAAGTTTTTTTCTTCGTTAATATCCGTTTGCCCTAAATCTGTTTGCCCTCGGAAAAATTGAGGGGAGATTCGCCCTTGAGAAAATTGAGGGTAGTTTCCTTCGGAAAAAATGAGGGCAAATACCCCCTTGAAAAAACTGAGGGGAACTCACCTCGAAAAAAACCTAGGGCATATATTTCTCCTTGAGAAATATTAAAAAATAATAATATTCACAAAAAGGAAAACCCGAGGGAATTCTTGCCCTCGATTTTTTCGAGGTGATCATTCCCCTCAGTTTTTCCCTTTTTTATTATTTTAATTATTAATTTTAGTTCCTGTTTATTTATTAAAATATCTCACAAATTAAAAAAATCCTTAATAAATAGACAAATAAATAAACCAATTATTATATAAATATCTGGAAATTTGCAATTATTAAATTTATTCAAAAAAGTGTTTAGTAAAAATGATTACAAAAATTAAAAAACAGTCCTATGACGGGGGAGGCTGCGGCGGGGGGTACTGCTGTAAACGAGCTAACAGCTCAGCCACTTGGGCGTTCATATGCGTCTGAAATTGGTGCTGCTCACATAGTAGATCAGACTCCTGGCGTTGCTGCTCACGTAGTAGCTCAGACTCGTTGTGTCGCTGCTCCATCGCCTGCTGAGCTCGTCTCGTGACCTCTAACTCCTCCCTCTATGCATGGAGCTGCGCCTCGAGCTCTCTCACGAGGGTCCTATCCTGCTGGGGGGAGGAGAAGGAAGAAGAGCTGCCTCGTTAACCCTTCGCAGCAGCCACCAACTTCCCAAACAAGCCGGTGCCGTAATGTCAGCCCTTACCCGAACCGACGACGTCGAGATAAACAAGGTTAGGGTGAACCTCGTTATTCGAATCCTATGAAAAAGTATGTGCTTCATCCAGACTTTGCTCGTACACCTCCTGAAATACAACTTGTTAGTGAATTCTACATTAAGACCAAACAAGTTTAAAATAAGAAAGAGACTCACATTAGTATTACTGGATCTCGTATCGGTCCACGTGTCGTCGTCCTTCTTGTGCGTACGTACAAAAACCTAGTACGTAGTGGCCAGCTCACCCGTCTCCCGCTTCTGTATCCAAATAAAATTATCAGATAATTAACATTAAAAATAAACAAATGAATAATATATTATGGTCTGAAATTACTTACGATATCATTAGAATAATCGACTGTAGATCTAGACCCCCTCTATGCGTCGACATCCCAATACCCGGACCAACAGGCTCGCTTCTTTTGTTCTTGCTGCATTGCTCAGACCTCTTCCTGTTCTCGGGTTTATCCCACTCAACAGTCCAATCCCTAGTTGAAATGCATGATATATAAAATATAAATAATTTGTAATAATTAAATAGATCTAATTTAATAAGAAAACATAACAGAATCATTTACCTCCAGACCCGTCAACGCATATCGATGGCTGACCACCATGAACATCACGATACTGCTTATACTCGTCCACCCGCTTCTCATACTTGTCCTGCGTCGTATGGAGAAATGCTCTATATATAGCCCGTGGAGTATACAGGTTCGTGTCCCAATAACAAATCTCCTACAAAACAAAATAATAATTACAATTCAATTGATACATGATTCTCAAGTTACAATAAAGATTAATAAATTTAGACACAAAATAATAATTACCTCAAAACATGTCCCACCATAATGCACGAGTCTCCTTAGAGACTGCCTTAAACTCCACCCCACGGGATGGAGATCCTTCTCCATGATCTCCCAAAATATGTTGATCAGCGTGATGTCTCTTCTATGTAGCATGTAATTATGTTTGTGATTACAAATATAATTTAATAATAACGATAATTAAAATTTTAAAATTATTAATTCACTTACTTCTTCCGATGATATAAACTAGGTATCGCCTCTGTGGTGGGCCCAAGTCTTGTCGGGATGTACCCGCATCGGACGGTATCGGTGTGGTGGTATCTGTGGCCGGTGCTGAATGATCAGTACCAATACCCACGTAATCGTCATCAAAATCAGCTAAATGATTAGCCGACCCCATACCCGATCGACCTAGGCTGCTGGATACGCGTCCACGACCTCGATATCTGATAAAAGTATATATAATACGAGCATTTTACAAAATACCAGTATATATATCAACCATTTTAATAAATCAAAATATGAATAAATTAGTTAAAAAAATATCATTTTAAAATACGAACAATTTACATATATTTCAACCAAACTAATCATCTAAAATGACACTTTCACTATTAAAGTTAACACCAAACTCATCTTCGTCTGTGTGTCGATATGTATCTTGATCGGTGAGTAATTCTTCTTCATCATCATCATCATCTGCCTCGTCACCAAGTTCATCTACATCATTATCATTGGGGTCGTGCAACTGGAAATCGACATCGTCCAGTTGAACTGGATTGCGTGTATCTACAACTTCCTCTTGAAATGATTGCTCTGGTAGAGGCTCGATAAACTCAACATTTTGATCTCGCCTTGATTTTACACATTGCCCACCAGTCCAACTTGTCTTGTTTCAAACTTGGGTACGCACAATAACATAATTGTACAACTTAGGCAGCAAGTACAAAAGGCTCATATCGATTGAACCTACGCTTATGATTGATATTGACAGGCTTATAATGTGGATGAACTTTTGTGCCTGTAGGAGTTGGATCAAACCAGTCGCACTTAAACAATAGTTTGTTTTTCTCCAATCGGCCGGTGTATTCAAGCTGCACAATTTTTATGAGATGACCGTAATAACCATACTCGGTTGCCCCATAGTTTGACCCTTTAATGAATACTCCACTGCTCGATGTTGCTTTGTTAGGTCCGTGCTCGATTATGTGAAATGTATAACCATTTATCTTACATCCAGTATACGATTTCACACATCATGATGGACCCTCTGCTAGACTCCTAATGTTCACGTCGACCACATCATTCGAACGATCTATAGCCTATGACGTTAATCAGTTTTAATTTAGGAAATATACTAGATAAATAAATACAGTACTTAAATGATATGCATCTCAGTATGGAACGTCTTACGTAATACTTGAACCAATCGTCAAATTCATTTTCCAATTTTTCGTTGAGCCTATCATCAGTAATGTTTGGTTGGAGACGTTGAATGCTCTTCATATAAATACTACATCATTCGTTAGAAAATTGAATAAAAAAGTATTAGTACATATATATATATAAATTTACAGTATAAATTAAAAAGAGTATTAGTACCTAACATATTCTTAGACCTCTTCGCAATTCAGCAACACGTATATCCTTGCGGCGTTGTATTCTTTTTCGCTTAGAAGTCTTTTTCCCTTTGCACCAAGCGTCTCCCCATACTTTTTAAAGACCGAGGAATTTTCATTAGCGCCATCTACACCATCATGACCGTCGTCATTTCCAGGCAAATTTATTCTTTTAGTTAAAACATGATTTTCAAAATAGTACAAATTAAAAGTTGATGCCTCTTCGACCAGATATGCGTTTGCTATCGACCCTTCAACACTCGCCTTAATTTTCACAATGTTCTTTAGTTTGCGAAGATACCTCTCGAACAAGCACATCCATCTATACTACACTGGGCCAGCAATTTTCGCTTCACATGAAAGATGAACGGGTACATGCTCCATTGAGTTAAAAAAGAATTGGAGAGAATATCAGTTCTAGTTGACACAATATTAATGGAATGTCACGTTCTAGATGACTCATATCTTCGGTGAGAATAACTATTGACGTGAGATCCTGGAAAAAAAGGCCCAATTCGGTTAGAGCCTTCTACACATTTGAAGGTAGTAGCTCACGAAAGGCTATTGGTATTAACCTTTGTATGAATACATGAAAATCATGACTTTTCATCCCAGTCAAATGCAATTCCTTCTTGTCGACACAATGCCCCAAGTTTGATGCGTACCCATCTGGAAGTCGAAAGGATTTAACCCAATCGCACAATGCAGCTTTTGACGGCTTATCAAGTGTGTAACAGGCTTTAGGACATTTTCCCGAAACATAGCATGTCGCAATAAAAGCTTTGATTCGAGGCGAATGAAGTGGGTCAACCTATTTTTGGATTCGTCTGGCGCTAGCTCCGAACGATTGCAATACTCATTCAACTCTTCCGTTGATTTAGACGTGTCCTTGGTCTTCCCTTTAACATTCATCACCGTGTTGAAAATATTGTCAAACACATTTTTCTTTATGTGCATAACATCTAAATTGTGGCGAATTAGATTTTTCCTCCAATATGGTAAATCCCAAAAGATGCTTTATTTTCTCCAATCAGACATTTTGGAAATTTGTGCATTAACAAGTGTTGCATCTAGTTCAGTGAATTTCAAAAGTCCCAATCTTTCTATCTATGCCAAAACTTTTGTCCCTGAGCGGACGTTTGGCGGTGGAGTCTCAACATATCTTCTTTTTCGAAAACGTCGTTTATCTTTTCGAAAATGGTGACAGCATTCAAGGAATTTCCGATGATTGTCGAACCACGATTGCTTCTCGCTTCACTTAAGAGTGAACGCATCTGACCGTCCCATACAATATGAACAAGTTATCCGACCGGCTGTACTCCATCCGGACAACATATTCGAACGGTCGTACTCCATCTGGCTAATTGTACACATAAGGGCTGCTCGCAATTGGAAATTTTATTTTTTAGATATTGTATGAGGGAGACCCAACCGTCCACAACTGACTCAGTTCGGCGATTAGAGGTTGCAGAAGCACATCGAGTTTGTCTTTCGGATTCTTTGGTCCTTGTACAAGAATGCTGAGAAACATGAACTGCTCTTTCATGCACATCCACGGAGGCAAGTTGTAGGGTGTAACTATGACAGGCCACGAGGAATATTGTGCCCCCAAAACTTATAAAAGGTTGAAAACAATCTGTACAAAGACCCAATCTCACGTTTCGAGTTTCAGTCGCGAAATCTGGATGAGTTTGGTTGAAATGTTTCCAATCTTTCGAGTCGGATGGGTGTCACATAACATCATCTTCAACCACGAGTTCAGCATGCCACCTCATATCTTTTGCTGCAGCATTAGATGCGTACAACCTCTGCAGATGAGTAGTTAATGGAAAATAGTACATCTTCTTGTAAGCGACGCGAGCCTTCTGTCGTTTTATTTTGCCTTGAGAAACGGGTTTAAATCGAGGTTCATTGCAAAATTTGCAGATTGTCAAATCATAATCGTCTCTCCAGTAGATTATACAATTATTCTTGCAACAATCTATCTTCTTGACCGGTAAGCCCATACCCCTTAACAACTTCTTACTATTGTAGAAGTTATCGAGTACGAGATTGTCTTTCGAATCTCTTTGATTAACTCACTCAATTGATCATAACATTTCTGATACAAAAAGCACCTAGTGGAACCATTACAAAATCACGATGCATCATTGCTTTAAATTTCCAACCTAACAAGTTGATCGATTGTATCTTGGTTGTTGGTCGAATTACACGATATGTGTAAATATGCACATGCTCGGTGATATTTTTCTATTGAAACCGGGTAAAAAACACATCACGTGCCTAAATTGGTAGGATATGGTTTATTTTTTTGCTTTTTCTATTTTTTTTTATTTTTTTTAATTTAAAAAACTGAGGGGATGCAATTCCCCTTGGGATTTCCGAGGGGAATCTATTTCCCTTCGGTAATTTGTCGAGGGGAAATAGTTCCCCTCGGTTTTTTTCTGAGGGGACAAGGCTCCCCTCAATTTTTTAAAATTATAAAAAAATCAAAATAATAGAAATGTTGTATTTACCGATCAATATTCGATTGTCGTGGTTCTATGACAACGAGACGTACCTCGTGCCACCTTCACAAAATCACGAAAATTCTTCACTTTGCGTTCCCAACCAAAAAGTTGATCGATTGATCGTATCTTGGTTGTTGGTTGAATTACACAACATGTGTAACTACGCACATACTCGATGATATTCTCTATTGAAATCGGGTCAAAAATACCCCACGTGTCTAAATTGATAGGATATGGTTTACTTTTACGCTTTTTCTATTTTTTCCGATTATTTATTGAAAATTGAATAATATTGAAAAAAATATAAAAGGTGTATTTACCGATCAATACTCGATTCTTGTGGTTCTATAACAACGAAACACACCTCTTGGCACCATTAAAAAATCACGACGCATCGTTGCTTTATGTTTCCAACCTAACAAGTTGATCAATCAATCGTATCTTAGTTGTTGGTCAAATTACACGATACGTGTAAATACACACATGCTCGGTGAAAACTTTCTATTGAAATCGAGTCAAAAACACCCCCACGTGCCTAAATTGATAGGATGTGATTTATTTTTTCGTTTTTTTTTTATTTTTCTATTTAAAAAATCGAGGGGATGTAATTCCCCTCGGACCCGAGGGGAGTCTATTTCCCTACGGTAATTTGCCGAGGGGACAAGACTCCCCTCGATTTTTTAAAATTAATAAAAAATTAAAGAAAAAAAAAATAGAATGGTCGTATTTACCGATTAATACTCGATTCTCGAGTTTCTATGACAATGAGACGCACCTCGTGCCACCTTCACAAAATCACGACGCTTCATCGTCTCGCGTTCCAAACCAAACAAGTTGATTGATCGATCGTATCTTGGTTGTTGGTCGAATTACACGACACGTGTAATTACGCACATGCTCGGTGATATTTTTTATTGGAATCGGGACAAAAACACTCCCACGTGCTTAAATTGATAGGATATGGTTTATTTTTACGCTTTTTTCTATTTATTTGATTTTTATTTTTATTTAGAATTGAAAAATAATCAAAAAAATAGAATGCGTATTTATGCCTCAAGAAGCCCTTTTGATAACTAATGATGGATATGGAAAATGTTGGAAGGTCAAGATTAAGCCATGAAATGACTGTTTATGCTTCGCTAACAATTGGCACGAGTTTGTCAAGGTTAACAAGTTAAGCGATATGGATTTTCTTGTTTTCATGTTAGTCGGCAAATTAACTTTCCACGTTGTAATTTATGGAAAATATGGAACTTTGAGAGAGCCCTTTTCACCAGATTTACAGCTGTAAAGTGAGAGTGATGATGAAGACATGGAGAATAAAAGCTTTACAGCTGCTATCAAGAATGACTACACATACCGCAAGGTGACTACAGTCTTATTTATTATTTTTTTTAAACAACAATATGTTAATATTAAAATAATATTAATACTTTCAAGGGCACGTGCCTAAAATGATAGGATATAGTTTATTTTTACGATATTATTTTATTTTTTGATTTTTTTCTTAATTTCAAACAAATCGAGGTGAGAAGTTCCCCTCGGAAATTATCGAAGGGAATAATTTTCCTTCGGTAATTTTCGAGGGGAAATTGTTCCCTTCGGTAATTTTTGAGGGTATATATGTCCCTTCGGTATTTTCGAGGGGTAAATTCTTTCGGTAATGATTCCCTCGGAAAATCTTCGGTATTACCTTTGATAATTATGACGACAAACATTGACGCCCTGTTTCTGAAAGATTTACCGAAGGGAGTTGTACCGAATGTAAAATCCCTCGATAATGCCCTCTTAATTTTTGAGGACAATATTTCCCTAAGTGTTCCCCTCAATAAAATACTATTTTTGTGTTTTAAATAAAAAGTTATTACTTTATTTTACATGTACCAGTTAGGGCTTTAAAATGTTAATTTGTGCGTCCAAAATAAAAATCATCAGTTTTCTTTTAAAATTCGCCACTCTTAATCTTAAATGTAATACCTTACAATTTTCATTTCAAATTATTGTATATTGACTTAATACACACAACAAACACACACACACACATACCAAACAAATACAAAGACACACACACATGTATACTTTCTTATGCAAAAGTGATATTTTTATAATTAAAAATAATAATTAAAAAAGAAAAGTAAATCTATCACACAAATTCTATTCTATATATACGTTGACAAGCAAGTTTTTGTCTACACGTTTTAAGTAATGGACATATTATCATCTCATTCAAAAGAAAAAAAAAGGGAATAATAATAATGTAAAAGATCACTGGTCAAACATGATGTGTGTCATGTAACATACTACATAAAAAGTTGTTTTCATAATACCCGATTCAAATATGGATTATACTATTCATTTGAAGTTATAAATTATGCGACGTTTGCCTGAGCTTATTTAAAATGTTTTACAAGGTTCTACATCGTATGAGATATTTTGAAACTAACGTGTAATTAGATCTTGTATCTTAAATTTAAACAAAAAAACAAAACAAAAATCACAATTAAATTTCCAAGTACAAGTAGCAAATTCTGTTTGCCTAGACATTCTTATAGATGACACAATGGTCGTTAACTACATAGATTTATATCTCGAACCATTTAGGGACGGAGAGTTTGAGTAACGAGGAAAGGGTATTAGTCATTTTATTTTATAATTTTAAAAGAATATAAGAAAATATGGGAAAAAATGGTTTTCAATTGTCAGAGTGGAACCAAGGGATGTAATCGAATCGAATCGAGTCGAGTCGAGTCGAACATTATCAGGCTCAAACTCGACTACAAAACTCGAGTTCGGCTCGAGCTCGAACGAGCTCAATTTTTTCAAGTTCGAGCTCACCTCGTTTGAAAACTCAGCAAGCTCGAGCTTGTCTTGTCTCGACTCGATTTACATAATATTAATTAAAAAAACCTAAAAAGCATAAAGTAAATAATTAATATTATTTTTTATTATATATTTAGGGTATATATGTAAATAAGTAAACATAATAGGGATAAAATGGTAAATCTATCAAAAATGGATTAGGCTCGCGAGCCTATTTAGTAGAGTATCATTGAGCACAAGTTCGAGCTCGATACATACTCGAGTAGCTCGGGCTCGAGCTCGACTCGATCAACCTTGAGTCGATTTCGAGCTTTTTTCGAGTCGATCCCGAGTAGCTCACGAGCCGACTCGACTCACTTACACCCCTAGTTCCACCCCACTCAAGATGAGGTGAGTGGCACACACACGCCGTTTTGGGCGCTCAAAATAGGCGTGACTTGACCACAATTTTTTTGTGAGAACGAAGTAAATTTCTTGCTTCTCTCTCCCTCATGAGCTCTTAACCAACACGGCGTCCCTCCCCCGAATAGAAAATTTTTCACCCTCTCTAACGTGAGTTTAACGTTATCCGCTTTAACATCGTTACGAAAGGGAGAAAAGCCTTTAAATCTCAACCACATGTCCTATAATTTTACTATGAGCAACCAATCTTGTATTAACAAAGAAAAGTCTAAAATATGTTGAAAATGAGTTTTGTTGAGGCTAGTTTTGATGTCTAAATATATAATTCATGTAAAATTAAATATTATAATATTATTCTACGTATTGAGTAGATAACCGTAGTATATTTATTTTCTCAAAACTGATTTTCAGTGAGTGAGAAATGAATTGTGTAAGTTAGTCATTTGAAAGGGAAAGTGTATAAAATCCCACATTGAAAATGTAAGGAAAATTTATACATTTTATAAGTTAAGAGGAAGTTGTATTGAGCATCATGTGATTAAGCCCATGCACTAGTTGGTTAAAACTGTGTGCTTGGGCCTTGGCCTTGGCTTTGAATCTTAAACATTGACTTAGGACTTAGGACTTGGGGTCCTGGGCCTCTCTTGGGCTAAATGAGATTGGTTTTGAACCAATTTAATTTTATTTTTGAACTCTCCAAAGGAGAATGGGCTCGAACCATTAAGATGCTCAGACCTTTTGATCAAATAAAAATGAGCTCGACTCATGACTTCTCAACTTCATCAACAGCATTTGAGGAGTCTCAAAGCTGTGATAATGGAGGTAGTGGAGATAGTGGCTATAGTGGAGAATTCAAACCACTAATTGCAGCTGCTTCATCCTTTTCAAGTTCTCAACCCCTGCAAGGCGAAGTCTATAAATAGACTTAGAAGTTTTGGGCAGAAGACACACTGAATCAACTTCATTTTGCATATTTTCTGCACTAAAGTCTCAAGCAATCGTTTTAAATTTTGTGCTCGGTTTCACACTTTTCAAGTTCGTTGGGACTTTGAAGTTTAGTGTGCTACTACTTCAAAGGCGTTAAGTCGTATCTTTGGGACATTACGCCAGTTCCGTCAGCACTACACGAGGTGTACTTGTCTTGCGGAAAAGAGATCTTTCTCGCCTTCACTTGCTGATCAATCTGTCCGGTTCAAGAAGGTGTTACATTTCGATTTTACCTATTTTTCATTTTTCGGTTTTAGCTTTTGTAAGAACTGTAGTACAGTTCAGTAGCAATTTCCTTTTTATTTTTCTATATTTTGTAACAAAATATATATCCAATTTAATAATGCGCGAAAATGGTATAAAAATCTAGGTTGTTAAGAGATTTTAAGAAAATTTGTTATAATTATATAATTAACTTTTAGTGAGGAGATCTATCTCTATAAATGGGTTCGAACGAGTGTTTGAGATATATTATTTTCAGTCGATATTTCCAAATTTTAGAAATATATGAGTTAGAGCACCAAGAGAATATAACATATTGAGACAACCAATATGTTGAACAAGTCCTCGCGGGAGTCAACAAGGTAACCTTAAGACAATACGAAAAACAAAAGGCACATCACCTTAGTTACCTTTGGGTAAATTAGATGCTAAAAAGAATCTAATGAATAATAGGGTTGCAGCTCATGAATCCCATCAATAGATCCAACTTCTCATTTAAAAATTCTGGAGATCTTAGAGAAATCTAAAGAATGGTACAAGGCATCGACAATCATTAACATCGTATCCAGGTGAAGATAAAAGAGATACTTGAACAACAAAAGGAAATATGAGAAATCCTTGTTGATGTTCAGAAACGAGTTAAGTCCCTCGAAGCTAAGCCAAATTCATCCTGAGGAAGACGACATATTACTTTTGGGACAGAACCCCTTTTACATAAAAAAGAGAAACTTGTCGATGTTATAAGACAACCAACTAATGAAGAAAAAATGATGGCCATTATCAAACGAACTCCATCACCTCTCGAGAAGTGATGAAGAAAATCAATATTGAAGATCTACACGACCTTGTCGGATCCTTCGCATGATTGGGTGTTGTAGATTTAAAAATCAACTTAGGAGAGTGTTCGACCTTAGTTCCAAGGAATGCTCATGCACCATTGCCAACAAGCCTCATTTCAAGCGTAAGTCCGACTTCACATGAACCGGTATCAGACGCACCAATACCACATGTCAGGGATTTCGCCATAAAAGAAGATCCTACAAGCATAGTGAATTTCCCAAAGACCCAATATTCTCAATATGCCATACGGGAAGTTCCAACTTGATTCTATACACACGTATGGATTAATGTTGAATCTGAATATTCCAAACTTTAGGAATTGAAAGATATTGATAGATGATTGGGCATCTGTAATGCGAATTGAGGCACGAACTCTTGGCCTAGAAAAGGAAGGGCTCATTTTTACTTCTTGAAATGAGCTTTGAAGGATCTGTTAGTATCACATGGGATTTGATAGGATCAGATATGAAAATGAGAGTTATACCTGGAGAATCATTAAAAGGGATTGTCGATAATAAGGTGAAAGTACTCAAAATCCATTTAATCAGCACATGATATTTCGAGGGTGTGCAGGAGGAAAAATAGAAAAAAATACTGACAAGACCTCTATTGCCTCAAGTTACGAGACATTTTTCATGTAAAAAATACATCAAACTATTCACCGAGTTCCTTTGAAAAGCTAAGGTAAACGATGGGGATGCGGCGTAATTATTTTTGAAATGTTTATCTAAGAATACAAGTCAGCAAGTGATATGGATACAGAGAAGGATGTCATTTCTAAATCCAAATTACCAGAGTGGTGTCACCAGGAAACACTTTACAAGAATTAATGAAGACTTAGAGGCATTAATAAATCAGTTCCTTTATATTATGTTGAAAATGGCATTCTAATAGTGGTTTGAGGTCATCCATATAGACATAAGCATAAGAAAGAAATAAGTCACCCTTATACTCGTGGAAATAAGAGAAGGTTCTCATGGAAACCAAGAAAGCTCTGGTCGAAACAAAAGGCCCAGAGTTATGAATTAGGATAAAGAACGGGGCCAACTGAAGGTGAGGTTTGTTCTTAAGCCAAAGAAGCACTAGTAAGACTCCAAAAAAAAGAACTTTCACACGAGATCATAATAGAGCTAATGAAATTTTTATAGATTGCATTTGATGTATATGTGGGGTGAGAGTGTTAACAAATTGCCCGAAATTAGACAGTTCGAGACAACCCTGGAGTTCGAAGAAGTTGTCTATTATCAAAACCTAGTACAAGTGTATCGATTTGAAGACATTCCCACGGATGAAAGCATCTATGAATAAGTGATATACTCTGAAGATAGTAGTGAATCATATTCATAATCAGAGTGAATGAGTTTCTTCAACAAGTAATTATATAGGATATGTCAAGATTCTTCTCTCATACAATGGTTTCTCATAAAAAACTTATTAGAATAATGAAAGAAGAATCAAAGCTCCAAATGTATGAAGGTTTTACAGTGAGGCAATGGAAAAGGCCATGGATAAGTTGGGGTTGAGATCCATAGAATTTCCATGGGATAATTCGTGCTACCCATGGAATATACAGGGAACCAGATCGAGATGCAACTAATCCCCTATAAAGAAATCGAGGAGATTCGGATTTAAAAGAGAAATGGCAAATACACTTTCATGGATCCATATTGGATCCATCAGAGTAATTATAAAATCAACCTTTAATGAAGGAGTTGATTCGCCGTAAATCTCACTCTTTTTGACAAAAGAGTCTCAACCCTTAAAGATTCTTTGGAGCAATCACATAAGACTTATATGCAGGGAGATTGATATTCAATGTCTACCCAAGAATTGTCCATAATTTGGTAGATCGAGGTTTCAGTAGACTTCCTACCCTTCATCAAGATTTTAAGAGGCCCAACCTGAATACATAAGGGAACGGACACTACTCGATTGCATACAAGATTTCAAATGCTCTCTCAAATACTCATCATTCAGAATTATTTTTAAGAAAAGAGTTTATAGAAGTACCAAAGATCTTCGACGTGGCAAAAGCCGCCTTACTAGGGATCATGAAAATTTTAAAATTTAAAAATCGACATGAGAATTTAAGAAGTCCAATCCTTACTAAAATCAAGAGTCTCATGATTGAACCAAGAAGAATGTCTTTTCAGCAAGACAGGATGATTAGTGGACCTCATTTGAAAGGTCTAAGAACTAGACAAAACACTCGAACTTTTGATGTGTTCAAGACTAATGTTTGAAGTTCCTAAAAGGATGGATGAGAGTAGAATTGATATTGGACATTACGCAGAATGATAACATCTTTTCTTGTGATGCACTATATCACTTGCATTAACCTATCATAAGAAAATATTAATGAATCCTTAAGATCGAAGAAATCAAAATGATAATTGCAGGAAGTGTAGGAAAAACTCCAGAACAGCTAACTCAAGAGTTAGAGTTTCTCGAGAAACATAAACCTTGGGAAAGATTGAGAGATGGAATGGAGTTTATGGTGGGAGAAAAGAGATATAGAATCAGATGAGCATTAGATAATTTTGCATATACATTCACGTAGGAAACATATATGAAAGATATCCTGCAGAATATTTTGCAACCTACATTGATTCAAGCACATAAATATGTACAATTGAACTTTAAGTCTTCCCTAAAGAAATAGAAGAAGAGTTTTCCCTAGTGGTGTGAAGAGATTTCTCTAAAAGAGTTCTCGTCCTTAAAAGAGGAATCAAGCAATCAGAAATGTTGATGCGAGGAGAAAATGGTACCTCATGGCACAAGGTTAAGACTCCATCGATCTATTTCTACGATACAAGAGCAGATATTCTACTAGGAAATAACTTCCTACAGATATTTAAAATATTTACACAATAAATGAGACTAGAAAGACTTATTTTCACAACCTCATGTGATTATAAGATTATACTCCAACAATTACAAGAGGCATTTCATAAAAAATGCCAATTATTTTTCCTAGCAAGCGTGATGAGGAAGGCAAACTTCGACACCAAAAAATGAAAGATGAAAGACGGTACGGAGAAGCGATTCTCCAACTATGAATCAAGAGCTTAGAAGGCCTCAAAGAGGAAATGATAAACATACAAACAATTGAAATCCTCAAAACCAGTCTAGACAAGAGCTCGTTAGATATATGCCTATCAAATACTTAAGAAACACATCAACCTTAAGTTAATTGAAGCAGAGGCCTCTCCATACAACAGTGGGCGGGTTTTAAAAACATGGAGAAATAAAATAGAAAAAAAAAAATTATTAGGGAATTAATAACATCTTGAAATTCAATAAATAGTATATTCCAAGTAGATAGCATTTGGTAAATTACATCAAAAATGGCAAAGTGTTATTTAAATTCGATTACAAATCTGGATTTTACCAGATTAAGATGGGGGAGGGAAGCAAGAAGTTCACAACCTTCTCCACACTACAAGGATATTATATCTAGAATGTTAAGCCAATGGACCTGGCAAATGCACACTAAATATATCAAAGAAAGATGGATAATCTTTTGAAAGATTATTTCAGTTTCATATTCGTTTACATTGATGACATTCTTATAGCTTCAGAGAATATGAAAAAGCATCTAAAATGCCTAAAATCTTCACGGATGTTTGCCACAAAGAAATATTAATGCTTTTTGGAAAGAAAGCAGTAATAGCTATGAGAAAAACCGAGTTCCTTGGGATAGAAATCGATGAATTCGGAATCATTTTATAAGATCATATTATGGAAAAGATACAAGGATTTTCAAATGTACTCAAGGATAAAAAGCAACTTCGAAGTTTCTTGTAAGTTGTTAATCTTGCAAGGATGTTTATAAATAACTTGGCACATTACATGAAAGTTTTTAGCCCCCTATTGAAAAAAGATGCTAATTTCAAATGGGTAGAGGAACACCAAGAAGGAATTAAACTATTTAAGGAAGTTTACAAAAATCTTCCTAAAATGGCAATTCCGAATGACGAGGATGAACTGGTTCTATACACAGATGCCAGTGATTATTGGTGGATAACAGTTCTTACTAAAGTCACACCTATCTGAGAATTGCCAGTTGTTATTGCAGTGAGATTTTTATAGATAATGAAGCAAATAGATGACATATTAATGAGAAGGAGTTCTTCGCAGTCAGAAAGGCATTCAGAAAATGGCCTTTATTTCTGCTATCAAAAAATTCACCTTAGAATTGATAATTCGAGCGTTAAATCCATTCAAAAAAATAAAATTGAGTATAGACCAGAATAGGCTAGATTACTCAAATTGCAAGTTGAATGCCAATATTATTCTATGATATTATCATTATAAAATCTCATGAAACGTTCTTGCAGATTTGCTAACCGTAGATGGAGGGACACATTGTTGACGATACCCTTAAAAGGATAAGGCATCTCATGGAAATCTTAGAGACCTTTGAAAGAGATTTTGGGACGTTATGTCTCAATACTGAAGTTGTCGAATGAATTCAATAAGCCGGTCGGGAATCCATTTCGGATCACATACGAGCATGCTAGCTGGCTCAGTGTCAACTGTTCTCAACTTTGTAAAAATCTCTCCTACAGGCCGCATTTCCTACAGTGTAAATATGAGTGATTAGAGAACGAGTATCTAACCTAGAGGTATGGAAACACGTACCATAATCAGAAGTGTTGCAGATGATGCATTCCGTGAGGATGTACAAACTGCAACGAATGTTGAAACCCTAGTGTCACAACCGGAGGCTAAAAGTCAATCCACCACATCTAGGGTTAAAAAGGAGAGCTGGGTCTAAGACCACAGACTAAAACTTCTAAGATACAAGAAGATGAGATTAAATTTCCTTCTCTACAGATTTATTAACGACAATAGGAGAAACTAGTTAGCAGAAGAGGTATCAACTCCTAAAAAACAATAGTAGATATCTCGAGAAAATATCATGGATGAAATCAGGAAGTCATCCAAATGAAATACGAGAATGGTATAATTTTGGGGCCTTAGCTTCAATATAGACTATTGCACCAAGTTTCAAGGAAACCCAAACTACTAAAATGGATTAAGAAAGCGGTTTACGAGACTTCGGCCAATAGTCCACATATGGCTAGAGGAGATATTATGGAGCTATATTTTATTACCGCAGTACCAAAACCAACAAAGACATGTTTCAATGAAACTTTTTGTTTCATCAAGTTTAGAAGACCAGATGCAATGCCATAAAAAATATTAAGGCTGCCTCACCGGAAAATGCACTAGTGATAGTACGAGCAATTTTAGAAAATGATGTTTATAGGTCTTTGGTTTGTCAAACAAAAATGGATAAACAAAAGTACTCACTCAAATTCTTTCAAAATTCAGTGAATGGATCATTCCTCCCGAATTCAATGACAGGAGCAACTACAGGCTTTGTAAAAACTCTTTTCGAAATAAAGAGACACTACAAATAACTCGGAGTTTGCTGATAGGTGAATCTATCAGCAAACCTGTTAGTAATTTTGGCATATGAAAATTGATTGCCGACGGGATTATCGAACCCGTCAGCAAATAATGGGGACACCCGGTCAACAAATTCCCCGGAAATTAATCGATACCCGTCACTATTTGCTGACGGGTATGGCCCTTCAACATTTATGAAGTATTATAAAAAAATAATATTTTATTTGGCCAAGCCCATCCCTACCCACAAAAACCAAACCCAACCAGGGTTAATTTAAATCCCACATATGGTATGGGTGGGATTCAAACCCACAACCTCTTGCAAATAGAGGAGCAGTGTTACCGTCTCGCCAAGTCAATTACATGTGTTTCAACCCAAAATATGACCAACGTCAAGAAAGACTCCTGGAACCTTGAACACCTTCTTGACCAGTTTACAGGAACACGTTAGAAAGGACCACGGGGGGTTTTCCGGTGAAAACCTCTCCGATGCTTAAGTCAGTAAAGCATATGAGGTTTTTCTTAGCAAGTAAAGAAGGAATGCACAAAGAATGACATACCTCTCTCAGCCTTGGGGCTGAGATATTTATAGTTTTCTCCTAGTGGGGACCCCAGCCGGGATCCCAGGGGCATACGCCGTAAGTCAAGGATCGTTACACAACTAATTCTGACAAGTGGTCCCACTTGTCTTCTTGGCGGAGACCAAAATGCTAGGTCTGTCCTGATCCTATTCTCCCTCTCTGTCGACAGCCCTGGTGCCAATTCTATCTCAGCTTTATTATCCAGAGGTCATCTTCCAGGTCATCCCTGTCAGTCCAGGAAAGTTCTCAAACCTTGCCTACCTTAGCCAACTCAGACTAAGAGAGTCTAATCGGCCCCTTTTTTCAAGACCAGCCTGATCATGCCTCCTCTTGGCTATTTTGGACCAGACTTGCAGCCCTGACTCTTCTCGAGCCGATCTTCTGATGATTCTTAGGCGTTTCCTCTGGAAATCAATCCATCATTATCTTTTCCAAGGAGGAAATTGAGTCGAACTTTTTCGCGTTTAAAAATAATGAAAAGCTCGTCCGCAAGAGAACGGAGCTGTTGTATGCGATAAGTTGACTCGAGTCGAATCACAAGGAAGACTAATCGGAAACTATTCTGGTGTTCGATTTTACGTACGTAGAAACGCAAAATAAAAACTAAACTAAACTATACTAAACACTCGATCAAATAAAGTTTGAGGTGTTCTAACATCTACGAGCAATAAAATAAAAAGCTTTTAAAAACAATTAATAAAAGCGAGGGTCTAGTGCACCGGAATCGTCTCCACGATCGGGGTTGTCAATCTTGATGGCTCTAAACGACCATAGGCACACTAGACCGATAAACTTAGCCAACAAACAAAATCATGTTCAAATCATAATTCCAACGCAAAGCATGAATATCATCATGATCATCTCCATAATATTAACGCAAGCAAATAAGCATTAAGCATCAAACTGTAAAAACGAACAACTAATCTAACGAATAATAACAACTAAACTACTCAACCCAATTAACATAAATTACCAACTAGGAAAAACGGTAAAAGGAAAATGACTAAATTAACGAAACTAAAGTACATAACAACATCAAAGCGAAAGTTATTAAATCCAAATACATAAAGCAAATAAAAAGGTGCAGAAAAAACCTATAATCTATAAAGCAGCAGCCATCCATTGATCTTTAGCGACGAGAAACGAACTCGAACGACGGACGACGTAGAAACTACGAAACTACCAACTATCTAACTCTAATTTTGCTTGAATTGAAAGGGTGACATGAATCGAGGGTCCTCAGCATTATTGTGACCTTTCCCCCTCGTCTCAGCACTTGAAAAATGAAGAGACCATCGGCTTTATATAGAATTTTGAAAATAACCGCTCAAACTGCCGGAGCGTCGACGGTGCGTCAGTCGACGCGAGCCAGGCTGCACGCGTCGACCAGGCAGTGCGTCGACTGACGGGGTTAAGATCGACGCTTCAGAACGTTTGCGTCGACGGTGCGTCAGTCGACGCGAGCCAGGCTACACGCGTCGACCAAGAAGTGCGTCGACTGACAGGCCTAGGATCGACGCTTCAGAACATTTGTTTCGACGGTGCGTCAGTCGACGGTGCGTCAGTCGACGCGGGCGTAGCGTCGACAGTGCGTCGACGGTGCATCAGTCGACGCACCTGCATGGCTTGGGCTCGTCGCTCGTCCCGTTTTCCTCATTTTGAGCTGAGATATTAACATTAAACAAAATTAGATTATTTCATACAAAATAAAGTAAAAACACATTGAACACCATAATAAACGAAAAACATAAAAAAGGAAGAAAAATGATAAAAAGATAAACTTAAAARACATAAAAGCACACAACATACGATGCAAAAACACACGAAAATCACATACAAATATGTACAAATCAACMCCCCCACACTTAGCTTTTTGCTTGTCTTCAAGTAGAATCTAATCTAGACGTAGACAAGGAAAAGCTAATTACCCGATGACTTAATGACTAATGCATCCATATGATTCAAGAAGTTAATTCATTAGATCGACTAGAAACTCAACTAAAAGGACGACACGATAACGTTGAGATAAGAGATTTAGACTAGCTTCCGAACACCTAAAAGTAACGAGTTGACCTCCATGTACGTCACCCATCCATGCCTCGGCCAAAGTCTATCCCTGCTCAAACTGCCAAGTCGTCACCCGACTAGCCCAGTTATCTTTACACCTCTTTAACAATAAAATCTAAGAAATAAAAAATAAAAATAAGAACTCAACTTGTACAAGGTTTTCTCTTCTTGTACTTATTCTTTCTTTTTCTTTTTTTTAATAATATATATATTTTTTTTGAGTAACTAAAGAGATAATGTACTAAACGAACATAATTTACATAATTTACAAACGAGAGTTCATTGACTCCAATCTTACGTTGCTAAGTGCAACTGATAATATTTTTCAACTTTGCACATGGAGTTTTAACGTCTCCAAAATAAAAACAAAAATTACATAAAATCCTATAGAGGTTAACTGAAAAC
>BMAC01000521.1:676853-700338 GCA_014905375.1 Phtheirospermum japonicum | reverse complement strand
TCCATCTACCGTTATCCCTTCTGGTACTGTGAGGAGGAACCCAGAGTTGGCCAGGAGGCCAACTCATGAACTAGCGGCTCTATCCTCCGAGAGCCCTGAGGAGGCGGAACAACTGTAGAGGCGGAAACGGAGTCAAGATGAGCCTCAGGTCACCCCTCAAGACATCCTTCGGACTAACCCAGAGGTGGTCCCTCAAGTTCCTCCTTACCCCAACCAAGCACTGTTTAACAGGTCAGTTCTGAGCTGCACTGGAGAGGTGGCTCGGCAATTCATGATGGGGTTAGCTCCCACGGCTGACCGACGCATCGTGGATAAAATGTCTGATCCTGAGGTGGTGGAATCGTACTGTATTGCGGAAGCGCAGGTGAAGATCCTATCTTTTTTTTTTCCTCTTAATTTTTATCCCCTTACTCTGACTCCTGTTTGTTTTTAGGCGGTAGTATGGAGAGCTACATTGCTTGCCCGAGCTCGGGGTTCTCTTTTGAAAGCAGGCCTAAAGAAGGAGAACGAGGCCTTGAAAAAGAAGAACCAAGATCTGTCCTTCAAACTCCAGAGTGCCCAGGCCAAGCTACACGGTGCTGACGGGGAGACGGAGCTACTACGAACAGAGCTGGAAGAAGCTAAGTCAGCATTGGAAGAGGTTAAATCCGCACTCCGGGAATCCCAAGAGACCGTAGGCAAGCAGCGAGCTCAGGCCATTCTCCAGGAGCAAGAACTCAAAGAGCTCAGAGATAAATCCAAGAGAGCCCGGGCTGAGGGTGAGGCTGACGGAGAAGCCAAGGGTCGTACCGAGGGACGGGCGGAAGGACGGCTCGAGTTCCTGAACTCTGAGGAGGGCTCGCGCTTAATTAAATTGACCAGATCCACCACCCGCCAAGCTTTCTTGGGGTCAATTGAATTGTATGATCTCTTGGTTCCTGAGGCTGAGGCTTTCTTCCTTCTTGGCGTAGGTGCTCATTCCAAGTGGGTATCCGAAAACCCTTCTCTACCTTTTGACCGAGCTACACCCATCACAGGCGCGTCTGAACCGACCTCATTCACTTATGCTGCTGAGGACGACCGCTTTCACATGTTGGACTACGCGGCTTTTGCTGATCACATCCGCCAGACCTTCTGCTCTTCATCCTCGACTTCCTCTCCCCGAATAATTGTTGGCATTGGTGGCAGTCAGCTCTCCCACATTTGCCAACCTGGGTGATTTACAAGAGTCCACTCAGTTTGCGAGGGATTTCACTGAGGTTCCCCGGGCCGAGGATCAGGTCTGAGGAGGGGTCAACGCAGCTCAGGATGTCTAAGTGGCCCTGCTTTTGTTTTTGTTCTTGGTTTTATTATTAAGCAGATCTGTAGTTGTTGCCTGCGTGGCTGATCTGTTTTTTGTTTGATCTGAACTCTTGTATCTAAATATCTTGATTAATAATAAGTATTCTTGTCCTTTTATGACGTTTGGGATTCTAGGGTTTCCTGAGTTTCTGGAAACCCTAGTACTTTTGATTCTCTGTCACGTGCCTTCACTTTCTTTAAATACATGCATGTACGCTTCATTTTTCTTCAACTACTTGCAATGGCGTCTTCTCCTCTTCTTCAAGAACTCGACCTCGTGAAAAGAAAAAATATTTCTCTGGTGGTTTAAAATTTCAAAATCTCAGATAAGTTAGCCTTGCTCCGAGAGAAGATCATCTATTTCCATCGTCTTTTGGAAAGGAAAAGACAGAAAAAGCGTCAGTACAAACGGGAATGGGCTGAACTCCGATAGCTGAACCGCCGTTGCAAGAAGAAAAGGCTGACTTAGTGGAATCAGTGAGCCGGTTGACTATCGTCGCCGGTGAAGCACATTCTCTGTCCGAGCGCGCTGATAAATATCGTCAGCGCTACCATGAAACAGAGCGTGAGCTATGGCGAGTTCGCCGAGCTTTGGCTGCTGATCGGAGATCTTCGCAGGGATGAGCCCCCATATTTACGTTTCTTCTTGTTTCCTGCATTCTTGTTAATCAAAGTTGCAACCTTTTTTGTAAAGGTGTACGCAATCTGTGTTTGTATCTTCCAGCTTTTAATGAATGAATTATCAGTGTTTAACTTCTGATCGAGAAATGTGCTTTCATAAACAAATTCTGACGTAGCTTCTTACTTTCCAAAAACATGATGATAAATTCTCAATCGATTCTATTTTGCTCGAACTATGCAAATCGTGTTTTCCAAGTGCCCGTATTTCCATGGTTTGTGGGGCGTACCTTTTAAGTCTTCCGCCGTCAATCAGATCGTGCTCGTGACTAATTAGTCATGGCAACCGCTTCATATTATCTGTCCTGATAATCAAGTCAGACCCCGTATGTCTGCATGCTTTAACCAGTCCTGGCGTAACTTGTTTGAAGCGAGCAAGAATTTCCATGGAATATCATGGGCATCCGCCTATAGTAAGTCCCGGTTTTAAACTAATAGTCAGGTCAGGCAAAATTGAGGGCATCTGCCCTTAGCCAATCCTGGCTTAAACTAATCAGGTCAGGCAAAATCGAGGGCATCCGCCCTTAGACAATCCTGGCTTAAACTGACAATCAGGTCAGGCAAAATCGAGGGCATCCACCCTTAGCCAATCCTGGCTTAAACTGACAATCAGGTCAGGCAAAATCGAGGGCATCCGCCCTTATCCAATCCTGGCTTAAACTGACAATCAGGTCAGGCAAAATCGAGGGCATCCGCCCTGAGCCAATTTTGGCTTAATTATGGACACGTAATTAATCTGGGGAACGAGGATAAACCTGCAATTTTTATTCAACAAGACAAATAAACGTCAAAAGGTTACAACTATGTATAAAATTTTCGTAAATTAGCAATATTCCAAGCACGGGGGATCTCGGTCCCATCCAGTTCTTCCAGTTTATAGGCTCCTCCCGCTAAAACTTGGATGACTCGGAGTGGTCCTTGCCACGCGGCATCCAGCTTTCCCTTCGCCTTTCCTAAATCAGATCTCTTCAGGACCAGATCTCCCCTCTGAAATTGCCTTTTAAGGGCAAACTTGTCATACACCTCCTTTATTCGTCCTTTAATGTGTGCCATTCTAACGGTAGCTCTGTCTCTTTTCTCCTCAACCAAGTCCAGAGCATCTTGAATCAACAAGTCGTTCTGCTCTTCAACAAAGTTCTGAACTCGATGAGTTTCTGTGCTGATCTCAGCAGGCATCACAGAATCCATACCATAAACTAAGCTAAATGGCGTCTCCCCTGTACTTTCTTTTAGATTAGTTCTATATGCCCATAAAATTGAGCTCAGCTCATCCACCCATCTGCCTCCAGACCTGTCCAAACGGGCCTTGATCCCTTGTACTAGTATGCGATTAGTGACCTATACTTGACCATTAGCCTGGGGGTGGTAGACAGATGTGAAGTGCTGGTCAATTTTCATCTTCGTACACCAAGCTCTGATTCTGGTACCCATGAACTGGATGCCATTATCTGAAACCAGGATTCTGGGGATGCCAAATCTGAACACGACATTTTTCCACAAGAACTTCATGACGGCATCCTCTGTGATTTTTGCCAAGGCCTCAGCCTCCACCCATTTGCTAAAGTAGTCGATTGCTACTATTAGAAACTTCTTTTGAGCGGGAGCCATGGGAAAGGGGACGACTAAATCAATTCCCCACTTGGAAAATGGACAAGGAGAGCTC
The DNA here is from genome assembly GCA_014905375.1 of Phtheirospermum japonicum. NCBI lineage: Eukaryota > Viridiplantae > Streptophyta > Magnoliopsida > Lamiales > Orobanchaceae > Phtheirospermum > Phtheirospermum japonicum. Next base: position 696,677 of record BMAC01000521.1, on the reverse strand, counting down.
ATCGTCATGAGCTCTTCTGCAGGCCTATGTATCAATGATGAGTTCTTCTGACACTTTGTACAAGTACGCACAAAATCTTCTGCCTCTTTTCGCAGTTGTGGCCAGAAATACCCCGCCCGCAAGATCTTACTTGAGAGAGCTCTGGCCCCCATGTGGTTTCCACAACATCCCTCATGGATTTCTCTAAGGACCAAGGCTCCTTCTCTTAGGCTCAAGCATCGTAAAAGGGGCTGTCCAAATCCTCTTCGAAACAGCTCTCCCTTGACCAAACAAAATCGGGCAGCCTTGGTTCGTACCTTTGCTGAGTCCTTCTTTCCCTCTGGAAAGACTCCTTTCTCTAGATATGTCTTTATGGGAGAACGCCAGTCATCTTCTTCAGTCACGGAGCACACCTGCTCTGTCCCGAATTCCGCGTCTGCTTTTAACAGGGTAATCACCCTTTCTTGGCAATCCGTAGCTGAGCTAGCTACCTTTGCCAAATAATCAGCTCTGTCATTTTCTTCTCTGGGGATCTGCACTACCTGAACTTGGCCAAATACCTCTGCATACTATCCTCCCTGTTCTCAAATTCTCCACTTATCTGTTTATAGACGAGCTGAGAATCCACCTTGGCGCACACTTGTCCTGCCCATAAATCTCGTGCCATCTGAACTCCTCTAAGGAGGGCCTCATACTCAGCCGCATTATTAGACAGAGCATAGTTCAAGCGCACGGTGTATTCAGTGGCCACATTTTCCAGGTCAATCAAGACTATTCCGGCCCCACAGCCCTGATTCCCTACAGAGCTATCCGTGAAAATTACCCATTCCCGCTTTTCTTCGGAAGAGCTGGTCATTTCTTGCATAAAATCAGCCAGTACCTGGGCTTTAATGGCTGTCCTGGTTCCAAACACAATGTCGAACTCACTGAGTTCGACTATCCATCTGACCAGCCTTCCCGATGCCTTCGGCTTATCCATTATAGCTTTTAACGGCAGGTTGGTTCGCACAATTATATTATGAGACAGGAGTATGGACGCAGTTTACGAGCTGTTCCAACCAAAGACAGCATCGCTCTCTCAACTTCAACATACCTCACCTAAGCATCATGCAAGACCTTGCTCAAGTAATAGACCGGTCTCTATATCTTGCCTTCTTCCCGGAGTAAGACAGAGCTAAATGCCTGCTGTCCAACCGATAAGTACAAGATGAGAGGCTCCTGTCGGATGGGTTTCGTGAGCAAGGTCATGCCGGACAAGTGCTCCTTCAACAATCTAAACGCTTCCTCACACTCATCACTCCATTGGAATTTTGTTTTCTTGCGCAAGGTCTGAGAAAATGGCAATCTCTTCTCAGCCGAGCGCGAGATAAACCGGCTCAAGGCGTTGATCCGTCCCGCTAAGCATTGCATTTCTTTCACGTTTCTAGGCGCCTGAATCTCCATAATCGCTCTGACCTTCTCGGGATTTGCCTCGATACCCTTCTCTGTCACCATATATCCCAAAAAATTTCCAGCACTTACCCCAAACATGCACTTCTTGGGATTGAGCTTCATCCTGTATTTTCTCAAGGTATCAAAGGTCACCCTCAAGTCATCCACATGCGATGTTGCTTTCATGCTCTTGACTCGCATATCGTCCACATAAACCTCCCTATTTTGGCCGAGCTAGCCCCTGAACATTTTATCTACCAATCGTCGGTATGTAGCACCCGCGTTCTTAAGCCCAGAAGGCATAACCACATAGCAATACGTCCCTTTCGGGGTTATAAAGCTGACACGCTTCCAATCTTCTTTCGCTAACCTGATTTGGTGATACCCTTGCGAGGCATCCATCATGCTCAGGAGCTCACAGCCAGAGGTGGAATCGACGAGCTGATCAATCCTTGGCAAGGGGTAGTGGTCTTTCGGACAGGCGCGGTTGAGATCACGGAAATCTATACACATCCACCAATCACCTGTCTTTGGGACTAGAACTGCATTGGAAAGCCATTCCAGAAATTGTATCTCCTGGATATGCCCAGCCTTCAAGAGCTTATCTACCTCTGCCTCTATGACGGCCTCCTTTTCTGGCCCAAAATTGTGCTTCTTTTGTTTGACCGGTTTCACCCCCGGACTGATATTAAGGCGATGTTCGGTGACCTCTAGGTCGATCCCTACCAGGTCTTGGGGGGACCAAGCGAAAACATCCGCGCTTTCTCTTAACAAAGAAACCAAGTCTGTCAAGACCTCCGGGCTGAGAGTCGTGCCTACGCAAAGGACTCGGCTATCATCACCCGGGACCACCTCAACTAACATTAGCCCCTCCTCTCTGCGAGCCAGGTCTGTCCGTGGTTGCTCCACTTGAGCTCTCTTGTTCTGTCTTTCTTCCCTGCTATTCCTTCTAACACATTCGACATACGTCTGTCTTGAGGCATATTGATCACCTCGTACTTCCCCTGTTCCATCTACCGCCGGGAATTTCATTTTCATGTGAAAAAACGATATGACGGCCTGGAAACGGCTTAAAGATGGCCGACCTAACATCACATTATAAGAAGATGGTGCATCCACCATTAGAAAATGCACCATTCTAGTTACCCTATACGGCTCCTCACCTAACGTCACAAAGAGCCTGACTGCTCCTAAAGGCTTCAGGGCTCCCCCTGCAAACCCAACCAAAGAGGTAGTAACCTCCTCCAACTCAACATCCAGCTTCAATTTTAGAAAACGATCATAAAACAAAATGTCAGCAGAACTTCCAGTATCAACAAAAAATCGCCGCACATTATAATTGGCGATGGTTGCTGTTATAACCAAAGCGTCCATGTGTGGGTCCAAGATGCCATCTCCATCTTCCGACCCGAAATAAATGTTCGGGGTAGACGCCATTTGCCCCACCTCATGCGATTTCTTAACTAAATCCTTCGCAGCCCGAACATAGCTATGCTGCACCCGTTTAGGATGCTCTTCCAGCGCTCTGCCCGTAATCATCTGAATCTCGCCATGAATGACCTGGGTATGATCAGACCTCCTTCCTTCAGCGTGTCTTATATCCTGATCTCTCTTGCCTTGTTGGGGCCGGTCATAACCACTACGACCAGATCTGGCCTCTTCCTTTCTCATGCGGACATACTCTTTCAGGTGCCCACGCTGAACCAATCTCTCTAGCTCATCTTTCAAATGAGTGCATTGATCAGTATCATGTCCATATTCATTATGGAAACGACAGAACCGGTCAGATCTTTCCTTCTTGGGCTTTTGCGAATAGGTTTTAGGCCATTTCAGGTCTGGATGCCTTTCTATTGCCTGCAGAATTTCGCCTTGTGGTGTTGCTAGAGGAGTATATCTGTCGAAACGAGGTCTCCCCCCGGACAAGTCTGGTCTGGGCTTTTTCACCGCTGCCCTGTCCTCTCTATCATATTTTTCTCTTTTTTTCTCTCCTTCGTCCTTGATCTTCAAAGCTTACTCCAGGTGGATGTATTTTTCAGCTCGCTCTAAGAGCTCTCCAAATTTCAGCGCTGGTTTGACAACCAGTGACTGGAAGAACTCGCCTCTCCACAGGCCTTGTGCCAGAGCGTTTACCAACAGCTCTTCCGACGCGGATGGCACTTCCAGCTTTGCCGTAGTGAAACGGTTGATATAGGCGCGCAGACTTTCATCTTCCTTCTGTTTAAGACTGAAGAGCTCTAGTGGCATCTTCTGGTACTTCCTGCAACTGGTGAACTGGTGCAGGAAGGCCGAGCTGAACTCATCAAAATTGCTAATAGATCGAGGCGGCAATTGGCTGAACCAAAGCTGTGCTGATTTTGTGAAGGTCATCGGAAAGACCCGGAACATGACCGCATCCGAAAAGTTATTCAGGGATGCCGCGATCTCAAAACGGCTGAGATTGTCCCACGGATCTGTGGTCCCATTGTACTCGAAGCCTAGAGAACGATATGAGGCCGGAACATCATCGCGCATAACCTCCTCTATGAATGGAGTGCCCCGCCGCGCCGGCATCGCACCAGTATTCGTCAGTGTTTTTCTTAACTCCCGCACCTCCTTCTGCAGGCTCTGCATCTGCTCAGCCAGACCTGGATTAGCCTGGCTTGATGTCTCAGTATGAGAAGTAGAGAAGTGCTCTTCCCTGTCCTGTAGAGGGGTCCGATCCATGCACTGGCCTCGTGGTGGTTCAGTTCCCGCCACCGGAATGGTTCTTGCCAGTGGTGTGTTGGATGGCGGCATCGACATCTCCGCAAACTTCTTTTCTACTGTCGTCTCCACGGCTTTGCCAATGAGCTCCGAGAGCTGCATGAGGAAAGATTCATTGAGTGAACCACCAGTAGTTGGCACAGATCTATCGAGTGGGGGTGGTGTAGCGCCCGGCACGGCCGCTGCCGACGGCGCCGTCCCTTCTGGCCCCATCGCCGATGTATCCGTCGTCCTGGGCATACCCCACAGCGCAGCAGAACTGGGGGTTCTGCCAAGCTCTCCCACTAAGTTCCGTCGTAAACCGTCTGAAGCCATAGAACAAAAGGAAACCCTCACGTCTTAGCTTGATCCCTTTCCCACAGACAGCGCCAATTGTTTCAACCCAAAATATGACCAACACCAAGAAAGACGCCTGGAACCTTGAACACCTTCTTGACCTGCATACAAGAACACGTTAGAAAGGACCACCGGGGGTTTTCCGGTGGAAACCTTTCCGATGCTTAAGGCAGTAAAGCGTATGAGGATTTTCTTAGCAAACAAAGAAGGAATGTACAAAGAATGACATACCTCTCTCAGCCTCGGGGCTGATATATTTATAGTTTTCTCTTAGTGGGGACCCCAGCCGGGATCCCAGGGGCATACGCCGCGAATCAAGGATCATTACACAACTAATTCTGACAAGTGGTCCCACTTGTCTCCTTGGCGGAGACCAAAAAGCCAGGTCTGTCCTGATCCTATTCTCCCTCTCTGTCGACAGCCCTGGTGCCAATTCTATCTTAGCGTTATTATCCAGAGGTCATCTTCCAGGTCATCCCTGTCAGGCCAGGAAAGTTCTCAAACCTTGGCTACTTTAGCCAACTCAGACTAAGAGAGTCTAATCGGCCCCTTTTTTCAAGATCAGCATGATCATGCCTCCTCATGACTATTTTGGACCAGACTTGCAGCCCTGACTCTTCTCGAGCCGATCTTCTGATGATTCATAGGCGTTTCCTCCGGAAGTCAATCCATCATTATCTTTTCCAAGGAGGAAATCAGGTCTTGCCTTGCAAGGAAGACCTGACTAAAATTACGGGTCACTCCTGGTCTAACCGTGTTCTCCTATCAGTTTGCCAGATCAGGTCTACCCGCACCAGGTCTGACCTATTCCTGGCCCATCAACATGTGAGAGTTTATATATTTTTAATATATGTTAGATATGTGAATTAAGTTATAAATTATATTTATAACTAATTATATTATATTTATAAATGTAGATTATATTTATTAATGACATTATAAATATATAATATTATTATAAATATATATTGTTTCACCCGTAAAATTGCCCCAAGAGAACCTGCACCTTCACCTGAGAATTTCCTGACCTGCTTTCCACAAAAACACGTTAGAAATGACCAACGAGGGTTTTTTGGTGGAAACCTCTCCGATGCTTAAGCAGTAAGTGTTTTTGATCGAAATAAAGTGAAACAGGAGAAGATTGCTTGAGATTGCGTACCTCTTAGCTTTGAGGTTTAGGTATTTATAGTTTTTCATCAAGTGGGGCCCTTCCGAGATCCCGAAAATAGAATTCTGCGAATCTCGGGCCCTTATTCATAATGACCAGGTCGTCTTCTTTCCTTCTAGGGAAAGACAGACCAAGAAAGTACTGGATCATCCCTTCTCATTCTAAGAGAGGTCAGATCAGGACAATATTCAGAGTGAGGACTGTCCGAACATCACAATTTTCAGTAGCATTAGCTCAGATCAGGGCGATACTCAATCAGGTCTACCCCAACCAGGTCTGGATTTCAAACCAGGATCTATTCAGGGCACATCAACCAATCTCCCCCTGTAATGGTTGGGGTTAGATCTGTGCACCTCAGGGTTTTCCCCGGGGCAATTAGGGCTCCACCTGGCTTTCCAAGTCCCATATCTGTAGAAATCTCGGAAAATTCGCCTTTTTGATTAGGTCGAATCATTAGGGTTATCTGTGATGTTTCGTATTCAGAAATGGTTACCATCCCAGCACATCTCTTTGGGTACAGTTCCTCTGACAGGCATTAAATGCAGAAATCCCATCAAGATCCTGCTTTTTTTTCGAAATCCATTTTTTGAAAATCCTTTTTTCTTTTTCCCCCGTGGTTCCTTATTTCTTCTTCACTTTTCACATTCTCAACTTATCAGATGCTTTTGCTCTCCATTTCCTCTTAGAAACAGCGGTACCATACTCTTTTCGAGTCCAGCGTTTTCCGGCCACCCCTATCACCAGGTACTTTTCCAATCCCTTTTCTCTTCTGATAATGGCAACACAATCATCTTCCTCCTCCGCTAGCTCTATTACTGCAACCTCTTCCCCTGTAGCGTCAGCCCCTTCATCGTCGTCATCTCCATAGATTCCCAGCCGGCCATATATCTGCTCCGTCCTTTACGATAGAACCGTAGAAAATTTAAGGTATAAATACCAAGTGCCTGAGGAATTCTCGTTTGTCAACCCCCGCAGCGGCGTGATGGCGTATCAAGCGCCGGTCGATCACCTGACTTTCTTTGTCGATCAATTTCAGGCAGGTTTGCGCCTCCCAGTAAACCCCTTGATATTAGAAATAGCCCGGTTGTATAAAATTCTGGTGCATCAACTTGTTCCCAACTCTTTTAGGATCATCATAGGCTATAACCTGGCTATGCGATATGCTGGTCTTGATCCTACAGCCCAGAACTTTTACCATCTCTTCCAGGCCAAGTTCTCTTCCCTCGGTTACTTCTATTTGTGCACCAGAGCTGGCGTTCGTTTCCTTACCAGCATACTTTCCTCCAACAAAGCTTAGAGGAAGAACTTCTTCTTTGTGCACTGCTCAGGGGATTGGGGCTTCCCTCCACAGTCCATTGATTAGTTGCCTGCTCAGCCACATCTATCCGTAGGGAACAGATCTCCTAGGATACAAAAAATAATTTCGACCTTGAATGAGAATGTTCTCCATCTCTCCCAACTTCTTCTCCCCTCTATTCTAGATTTTGTCAACGATCGGGAGGAGACAAGTCCTTTAACCCCTGAGATTAGTAAAGAAACTTTTCTTGCCCTGTCATTTCTCATCCGTTTGTTCGGCAGACTTGAGTCCCACGATGATTTGACTAATCTTTCTCTTTTTTTAAGCAAATATGATGCAAAGGATAATGGCCACGCGTCAGAGGGAGGCAATGGCAGCCCCAGAACAGCGATCTCCAGAGGCGGGGCTCCCTCGGGCAAAAGCGGGAGGATCAGGCACCTCCAGGGACCTCCCCCATACAGAGGTGTAAGTAATCATCCATGCCGACTCTGGAGAGGAGAGGACTTGCCCATCCATGAAGAGGGCCCGCACAGGCAAGGACGGGGCATCCGCTTCTAGGGTCAAGGTAGCCAACCCCAATGCTACTTGGTTCACAAATGCATCCGTCCTGAACTTCTCTGGGTCAATAGCAGTTCAGTTCATCCAGGTACAATGCCCTAACGCTGACCGAGCCACTTTGGAGAAGTGGTCTGATCCTGAACTTATCGAGTCTCTGTGTCAGGATGAAGCCAGGGTGAGTTTTCTTCCCTCACCTTCTCTTTTCCTTTCTCTCTCCCTTCTGTTTTTATGCCATTTTGACTTCTTCTTCCTTTTTCTTATTCTTCTATAGGAGGCGGCTAAGAGGTCCATTCTGGTGTCCAGGTCTAGGGGCTCCTTGATGAATGAAGATCTGGAAAAGGAGCATAAGAAGCTGCAGGAGAAAGAGAGGAAGCTGTATAATTTGTGCAATGAAACGGGAGCCGAGCTGAAAAGGCTTAAGTTGGAGCTAGCGGAGATGAAGAAGGTCGAGAATAAAGTTCTGGAAGTGGCCAGAGCTGAGGCGCGCGATTAGGCTTTGGCTAAGGCCCGAAGTCTAGCGGATGAGGCCGTGGCTCAGGCTCGCGGGGAGGGAAAAATGGAGTTCCTTAGCTCCTAGGAGGGGCTAAGGTTGATATAGTTAACCATGGAGGTTACTCATCGAGCCTTCCTGGGATCTAAAGAGCTCTATCAGTTGCTCGTACCCGAGGTGGAGGTATACTAGCACTTCGGTCTGGACGCCCAGGCTAAATGGGTCAAGGATCAACCCGCTCTTCCTTTCGACCAAAAAGAGCCACTCAAGACGCTACCTGAACCCAACTCATTCTCTTATGTGCTAGAACAGGATCATCTGCACCGGCTCGAGGCTCACAAGTTTGCTGAGAACATCCTTATCATTTTCCATGCTCCTCCCTCGGTCCCAGAGCTGTCTCGACCAAACCATGTAACAACTCTTGCTCTTACTACATCTGCTCCCTCCCCAACTTTCGCCGTCCTGGGTGAGCTGCCTGGAGGGGGATCCCCTGGAGAGATAACCGCAGAGGATGTAGTGGATCAGCTGGCTGAGGAGTTGGATGTTGAAAGTTAGGCATAGGTTGGCTTGTTTTTGTACTTTCCTGCTCTGCTTGTGGCTAGATCTGTTTGTTTTTCCTGTGTGGCTGATCTGTATTTTGAACACTCATGTCTATACTCTGAATAATCTTGTCATTTAGTAATCTTTTTAGGGTTTCCTTGATTTAAGGAAACCCTAGTACTATTTTCACTTGACCACGTGCTTTGTTTTCCTTTTATATACGTGCTTTTTCTCTTGTGTATTTCATTATGGCTTCTTCCTCTTCCTCTTTGCTTGAAGAAATCGATACTGTCAAGAGGAAAAACCTCTTTCTTTTCGCTGAGAACTTCAAACTTTCCGACAAACTTTCTATCCTTCGTGAAAAATTTTCTCAAGTATGCAGGATTCTGGACAAGAAAAGGCAGAAGAAACGCTATTACAAGCGTGAATGGGCTGAGCTCCGCCAGCTCAACCGCTAACTGCAGGAGGAGAAGGCCGCTTTACTTGAATCGGTAAATCGGCTGACCATCGCCGCCAACAAGGCTCATGCTATTTCCGGGCGGGCGGATATGTATCGTCAGCGCCTCCATGAAACTGAGTGCAAGCTGCGGTGCATTCGCCGAATTCTGGTATCCGACAAGAGGGCTTCTTCCCGTGGCTGATTTAATTTCCATTTTTAATGTATTTTCAAGACTTTTCTATTTTTCCGCTTCTTTTTGTTTTAATCAAACTCGCCAGTCTTTGGTTGTAAGAATGGCGTAGGTATTTTCCATCTCTGTTTTCTCCATGTAATCTTGAAGTTAAGTTGTAATGAATGATCTTTTTCCATTGTGATGAATGTTCTTTTCTAGCAAAATCTTTTCCAACAATTTGATTGGGCTTCTCAGGGTAGCCTTTAGCCAATCTTGGCTCTTTTAATCAATCAGGTCCAGAATATTGGAGCGTCCACCCCTATCCATCCTTGGCTTAACAATCAGGCCAGGAAAATTAGGGCATCCGCCCTTAGCCAATCCTAGCTCTACTGACAATAAGGTCAGGAAAAAATGGGACATCCGCCCTTAAGCCAATCCTAGCTTTACTGACAATCAGGTCAGGAAAATGGGTCATCCGCCCTTAGCCAATCCTGTCTTTACTGACAATCAGATTAGGAAAAATGAGGCATCCGCCCTTAGCCAATCCTGGCTTTACTGACGATCAGATCAGGAAAATGGGGCATCCGCCCTTAGCCAATGATGGCTTTACTGACAATCAGGTCAGGAAAATGGGGCATCCGCTCTTAGCCAATCTTGGCTAGACTGACAATCAGGTCAGGAAAATGGGGCATCCGCCCTTAGCCAATCCTGACCTTAAAATTTTATTGGCTGTCAGGTTAGTTCGCAATAAGAAATAGACAAACTCAAATCGTCATTATATAAATAAGTTTCATAAAATAATCTTACACATAATATTTTCGTAAATTTGATACATTCCACGCTCGAGGTACTCTGAATCCGTCCATTTGTTCTAACTCATAAGCTCCACCTTCCAGAACTCTATTATTTGGAATGGTCCTTCCCAAGTGGCATCTAGCTTTCCCTTGGCTTTTCCTAGGCCAGCTCTGCGCAGCACCAGATCTCCCTCTTAAAAACATCTTTTTATTACTATTTTGTTATATTTTGCTCGAACTCATCCTCTCATGTGTTCTATCCTAACGGCAGCACGCTCTCTTTTCTCCTCAACCAGATCCAACGCATCCTGTATTAATAACTCATTCCGATCCGTATCAAAGCTTTGGATTCGGTGAGTTGCCAGACCTATCTTTGCAGGGATAACATCATCCATGCAAGATACCAAGTTAAATGGGGTTTCTCCAGTGCTTTCCTTGGGGTTAGTGCGGTAGGCCCATAAGATCGAGCTGAGTTCTTCCACCCACTTGCCCCCTGATTTCTCTAGGCGCGCCTTGATCTCTTGTACTAATATGCAATTAGTCACTTCAACTTGTCCATTTTCCTGAGGATGCTATACAGATGTGAAGTACTGATCTAAATTCATCTTGGTACACCAAGCTCGGATTTTGGCTCCCATGAACTGTGTGCCATTATCCGAGACCAGGATCCTAGGAATGCCAAATCGACACACTATGTTTTTCCATATAAACCCCATCACCGCATCCTCCGTAATTTTTTCCAGAGCTTCGGCCTCTACCCATTTTATGAAATAATCGATGGCGACGATCAAGAACTTCTTCTGAGCTAGAGCTGTAGGGAAAGGTCCAACCAGATCTATCCCTCATTTCGCAAAGGGGCAGGGAGAGCTCATTGTCATGAGCTCTTCTACCGGCCAGTGAACCAAAGGAGAGATCCTCTGACATTTATCACATTTTCTAACAAAATCTTCCGCTTCTTTTCGCAATGATGGCAAAAAATAGCCGGCTGTCATGAATTTTCTTGATAAGGTCCTGGCGCCCATATGATTACCACAGCAGCCTTCGTGAATTTCTTTAAGGATATGGGCGCCCTCCTTCATTCTCAGACATCTCAGAAGAGGTTGTCCAAATCCCCTCCTATACAACTCTCCTTTGATCAGGCAGAAGCGTGAGGATCTGACCCTTATCTTTGTTGATTCTCTTTTACCATCTGGTAGCTCTCCTTTCTCCAGATATACCCTATCGGGTAGCACCAATCTGTCTCCTCCTCTAACGCATGTACCTCTTCCTCTCCAAACTCCCGATATGCCATTACGAGAGTGATTACTCTTTCCTAATAGTCTGTTGATGAGCTGGTTACCTTAGCCAAGTACTCAGCTCGGCCATTTTCTTCTCTAGGGATTTGATTGATTGTTAAAGAGTTCATGGCATTGGTCAATTTGCGAAACTGAGGCAAGTACCTCTGCATGTGCTCCTGTCTTGTTTCAAACTCTCCATTTATTTGTTTGCATATAAGCTGTGAATCTACTCGCGCACGCACTTGGTCTGCCCCTAGATCCTTTTCCATCTGGACTCCCCTTAGCAAGGCCTCATACTCTGCCGCAATATTGGAGAGGGGGTAGTTCATGCGCACTGCATACTCTGTAGTGACCCCTTCCAGGTCTATCAACACTATCCCAGCACCACAGTCGATGTTGCTGAGAGAGCCATCAGTGTAGATCATCCATTCTTTTGTCCATTCATGAGAGCTGGTCATTTCCTACATGAAGTTGACTAATGTCTGGGCCTTAATCGTTGTTCGTGCCTCGAAGCTAATATCGAACTCAATGAGCTCGATTATCCACTTCACCAAGCGCCCCGAAGCCTCTGGCTTATCCATAACTGCTCTTAGGGGTAAGTTAGTTCTGACCACTATGTTGTGCGAAAGGAAATAGGGACAGAGCTTACGAGCCATCCTGACCAGGGCTAATATAGATTGTTCTATCTCTACATATCAAAGCTCAGCATCATGCAAGGTTTTACTCCAGTAGTATACCGGGTTTTGTACCCTGCCTTCTTCCCTGATCAGGACCGTTCTGACAGCCTGCTTTCCAACGAATAGATACAAGACCAGGGGCTCTCCCTGAACAGGTTTGGTAAGCAACGACATTCCGACCAAATACTCTTTCAGCTTCTGAAATGCATCTTGGCATTTTTCACCCCACTGGAACGGGTCACTTTTTCGTAAGGCTTGAGAAAATGGCAAGCTCTTCTCAGCTGAGTGTGAAACGAACCTGCTCAGGGCTACTATCCTCCCAGCCAAGAATTTCATTTCCTTAACATTTTTCGGGGGCTGCATATCCATGATAGCTTTAACCTTCTCTGGATTCGCCTCTATCCCTTTTTCCGTGACCATATATCCCAGGAACTTTCCAGCTCTTACCCCAAACATGCACTTTTTAGGGTTAAGCTTCACTTATACTTCCTCAAAGTATTAAAAGTTTCCTCCAGGTCATCCACGTGTGAGGTTGCTTTCACACTCTTAACCAATATATCATCCACATAGACCTCCATGTTGCACCCGAGCTGATTTTTGAAAATTTTGTCCACTAGACGCTGATATGTGTTAACCGCATTCTTAAGTCCGAATGGCATGACCACTAACAATAGGTTCCCTTCGGAGTTATGAAACTAACTCGCTTCTAATCCTCTTTGACTAGCCTGACCTGGTGATATCCCCGCGAGGCGTCCATCATAGTTAGCAACTTACAACCCGATGTAGTGTCGACCAGTTGGTCTATCCTCGGCAGCGGATAGTGATCTTTAGGGTAAGCTTCGTTAAGATTACGGAAGTCAATACACATCCTTCGGTCCTCTTCTGTTTTTAGTACTAAGACTGTATTAGAGAGCCACTCTGGGAACTTTATTTCGCGAATATGCCCAGCCTTTAGCAATTTGTCCACCTCAGCCTCAATAATGGCTTCCTTTTCCGGTCCAAAGTTATTCTTTTGGTGCTTTACCGGCTTTATTGTCGGGCTAATATTAAGGTGGTGCTCAGCTATTGCTGGATCTATCCCGAACAAATCCTGGGGAGACCAGGCAAAAATACCCGGGCTGTTTCTAAGAAGAGCTGCCAAATCCACCAACACTTTAGGGTTGAGGGTCGTTCCTACGCGCAAGAACCGACTGACATCTCCTGGGACTACCTCAATTGTCATCAAGTTTTCCTCTCTCTATGAACTAGGTCAGGTCTGGTGTCCTCTATCCTTGGCTTTTTACATCTCCCCTCTTCTTTATTGCGTCGAACGCTATCTACGTACGTGTGTCTTGCCGTGTACTGGTCACCACGGACTTCCTCTACTCCGTCATGGGCAGGAAACTTCAACTTCATATAGTAGATTAGATTAGTTTAGATTAGTTCTTAGATAGTTTAGATAATTTAGATTCAAGACTCGCTTCTGGAACGCTGCAACTTTCTTCTCGTTTAATTAGTAAGTATTTAATTCATTTCGTTTTAATTTAGTTTAATTAGTTCTTATGCTTTCGATTCATGCTTGATAGTTTAATAATTGATCTTCAGACGACACCCCCCCCCCCCCCCCCTTGTATGATGATTTGTATGAATCTTGAGTGTGATGGTGATTGTGTTGGGTTTATGATGATGAGATTGATGAGATTTATTGGCTAGATCTAATGGGTCTAGAGCCTAGAATCTCCGTAAACCATCAATTGGGTTTATCCCAATAGATCGTGGAAACGATTCGAAGCTCTAGAACCCTATTTTTCTAAATCTTTTCAAAACCTTTGAATTTTATTATTCTTCGTTTAGATAAATTTATTGCTTTTATGTGTTTAGATTAGGTTTTATATTTTTATTTCGTATTCATGAACAAACAAATACAAAAAGAACTTCCAAGCCTAGTTTTCCTTAAGAGACGATTCGGTTCAACTTACCAACCTACACGCGATCCCGTACTCTTGCGGGCGAGCTTTTAAATTTGACAAATATTTAAAAGTAGGTACACAAAAGTTCGAATCAAAATTTTGGCACCATTGCCGGGGAAAACCTAAGGTTGTGATATTTGTGTTTGTTCGTCGTATTCTTATTTGTGTTCTTATGTTCTTATTTCGTTTTGTTTATCGTTAGTATTTATTTGTGATTTTTTGTTTATTTTATTTTTATTATTTTCCACCGGTGCGTTTAATCTTGTGTGTTGAGTGTTGTGTTTGCAAGGCACGTCTACAACCAAAACCCAAGATCTATCAAACCGTTTTCCAAAAATTTAAAAAAAATAAAAAAAAATTGAAATTATTAAATCTTCTTTAAAAAATTAAAATAATAAAAAAATGTATTATCCGTACAATAACCACCATTCGATTAGCGTCGTGAACTTCGACCAGCCATTCCATTGAGCGACACAATAAAGAATTACTTTCTTGACGAGTACGACCAATTGAATCTTCCAATCTTTTATGGACGTCGGAACGAAGATGCGCTAAATTTCATTCAAAAGTACGAGTTCATCACTGATAGTTCTCCTCTTCACGGGCTTACAAGGGATCAAAGGAAGATGCGACTCTTCACTTTTGTGCTGAAGGATGAAGCAATGAAATGGTTTGAAAGGCTAGGACCTGATTCTTTGCGTACATGGTATGAAGTAGGCGATAAATTCATGAGGATGTTCTACGTACCTAATGTAATATGTGATCGTTGTGGATGCCGAGGACATATGACGCATGAGTGTTTTGTGGCATTTCATGATGAGCCATAGGAGGAGGTTGTCGTTGTCCAAAATTGTACGAGCCACGATTTTTATGTCTCTCCCAACTCAGTTCCCTACTACCCGAGCCATGAAAAATATAAACCAGACGATCAATTCTTAGCAGGGCAGCAAGATCAAGAAACCGAAACCATTCACCATCAAGACGAACTTGCACTATCAACCATCCGAGATAATTATTCTAAGTTTACAAAGAGTATGGAGGCACTGTGTGGTCAAATCGAGGATTATTGAGCAAAACGGTCGAACGAGAAAGACGAACTTCCAAGTCAGCCTGAGATGCAAATTTCTGAGGTGATTGAGCTCACCATAGATGTTGAGGATTTAAGCTTGAATGATCGTTTGGGGGAAATTCTTGAGGAGGAGGTTATTGAAGATTTGTTTGAGATAGATCCCCTTGTGCTAATCGATGAAACATTAGACGAGAAGGTGGAGAAATTGCCGATGGAGCTTATTGTGGATCTTACGAATTCGAGCTTTCTCAATGTTTATGCGGATGATGTGATGGAGCCGAATGTGGAAGATATGTGTACAAAGGATGAGATTGGGGATGTAGTGGAGATCGCCCCTCTTGCGCTTTTCGAGGATTTCATGGATGATAATGAGGAGGTGTTGCCACTGGAGAACCCAAGCGACGTTGGAGATTCACGGCCACTGGAGCTCAATGAGAATGGAGGAGATGCGATGCCCAATGTAGAAAAGGTGGTGGGCGAATTTATCGAGAAGGATGAGATGATCGAGCCTCTTATCAAGCCACCCATGATGGAGGATGAGAATGAGATGGTGGTTGAGGTAATCGAGCAAAATTTCCCTCCCCTATGCCATTATATAGATTTTAATATTTTTCAGGGTGTTGAAGGAGATGCTAGAGATTTGAAGGAGTTCGAAGTGTACGAGGGATTTGCCGTTTGTTCAACGGATTCCCTAGTTTTTAAGGAAGTAGAGGATCACCCTATGCCAAAATTTACTTTTGATATTTCCGTGCTGGCATTGGTGATTTAAATTGCCTGCATTTACTCTTGGATAACACTAAGGCACGGCATGATCGTCATTTCTTTTGGATCCAGGATAGCAACGTTCGTAGAAGGCGTCGAGCTTTCGACGTTAAACAAGCACTTCTTGGGAGGCAACCCAAGTATTGGTTCTCTTTTCTTTTTCCTTTAAGTATTACTAGTTAGTTTGTTTTGTCTTTATAGGTTTTATTCAAGATATTTTTTATCACGGGATTCAAGGCGAAGAATGATTGCACAAGCGCTTTTTGGAGTTGCTCGACTATTTTTCAGGGACGTTCCCTTACTCCTTTCCTCGTTTGATTTTCTTTTCTTTATATTTAGGGCAATTAGGAGATTGCCGATTTTTAGAGGGGGGGATGGTTGAGTATGATTTATATTTGAAAATTGTGCAAAAATTTGAATTTTTTTACGTGATTGATTGCTATTTCTGTGTGTTATTTTGTTTGTATGGCTTGCCTGTCAAATTTAATTAAGTATGATTTGAGGTTTTTGTCTTTGAGCGTCTATAAGTACATGATTTTTCAAAATTATTATTTATATATTGTAAAATGGTACTTGGACGCAATTGATTTCGCAAAACCTTAAAAGCAGCGTCAATTCAAAACTTTTCCATGCAAAAAGCCTGTGAGTAGACTGAGTGTTTATCATCTTTGCATGTACTTGGATGAGTTCTATCTTGATATCTCTTTGAGACCGCTGTGTGTAGTTGACTTTGAACATGACGTTAAGGCACAAATAGAACCCTATTCCGGCCATATTCATATATATTAGCCACTATAAATTTCGAATGAGCCAATCATAGACAAATTATCCGTGCCTATAGCCATGAGTATTTTATTGAGTCGACCCCTACTAACCCATTAAAAGCGTGGGGTAGGAGTTCATATTTTTATTGGTTTTTAGAGTTTTGGAAATTTTATTAGGGGTTTATGAATTTTTGTAATTAAGGATCACCATCCTTAAAAAAAAAAAAAAGACCCCATAAAAAAGGGAATAAAAAGGGGACCAAATATTAAAAAAAAGTTATTAAAAGAGGAAGGTGGTTCTAGTTGAGTAGTTGCCTACGCTTATAAAGGCTTGTGTTTTATTATTTATTTTAAGAAGCCTAATGATTAGAGGGCAAAAGAGTTGTGTAATTGTAAAGAAGCACATTATAAGCTTCAATTTTGATTAAGTGGTTTGAGCTTCAAGTCGGTTTTAGAGTTACGAGTTGAGAAATAGCCTAAAGTTAAAGGCTACGTTATGAGTGTTTAGTGAAGTTTTTATTTTTGAACGAGGTGAAGCACATTGCGTCGTGATTAGACTAGTTGAGTGAGTTATTGATCACGTTAGATCGTGAGTTAGCCACACGACTTATGTATTCCATACCCGTCCAAAGAGCCTTACATTACAACCCGAAAAGACCTTTTCCGATTCTTTGTTGATAGCACACTTAATTTGCGATTGAAAAGAGATTGATTTTCGGTTCTTATTTATTGTGCATGTATTTGTATGATTTGAGCGTATACACGTCCTATGCAGCAATGCTTGAGTGCTTTGAGAGAACACCCATATATATTTTCCTTTTGAGAGGATGCATGATTTTGATTTTGGAGCGACAATGTATAAGGGTGAAGTGTTTAAAGTTTCGTGACTTGTATCTATATTTTCAAAATTATGTATGTAGCATAGCACGACTCATTGCTTGGACTAATTTTCATTCTTGTTATACTTCGAAACTATCGTTTGTTCGAGGACGAACAAACCAATTAAGTGTGGGGTAGTTGATTAGCACGAAAATGTCTGGATTTTAGTTAGTATTTTATTTAGTTTTTATTGTTGATTTTGGTAAAAGTTGGATTGATTGAGCATATTTTCGTATTCTCTTATCTCCAACTTATTTTATCATAATTTAATCACAATTAATTAATTTTATGTTTATTTTAGGTATTTTGAAGTATTTAAGTTTGAAAGTAGTCAAGGGTGGGCGTACGAGTGGAGATTCAGCGAAAACAGGCCGCAATTTGAAGAATTTGAAGCTAACAGTTTTCTATAGCGGTTATTCCAATTGGAACCGTTATAGTAGCCTCACGACATTGCCTGCCGAGCAATGCCAAAGCCTGCCGAGCGTTGCCGACTGTGCCTGCGTCGCTCGACCAGTCCGCCCACGTCGACCAGTTTACATCGGTCGATGCAAGAACCGATGTCGGTCGACGCACCTACCCACAAAACTCTCTGTCAGCATCGGTCGACGCAATAACCGACGCCAACGTGCTGAAAATGCGTTTTTAGGGTTTCTTACTGCCCAAGACTTCCCACAACTATAAATACCCTATGTATTTCGGATTCTTACACACACAATCATATTCCTAGGTTTTTAAGGCCTCTTAGGGGCTGACAACCCCAACGAGTGTCGTTTAATTTCGTAGTTACTTTTCATAATTTCTTAGTTTTGAATTCTTAGTTTTAGATTAGTTTAGATTAGTTCTTAAATAGTTTAGATAATTTAGATTCAAGATTCGCTTTTGGAACACTGCAAATTTCTTCTCGTTTAATTAGTAAGTGTTTGATTCCTTTCGTTTTAATTTAGTTTAATTAGTTCTTATGCTTTCGATTCATGCTTGATAGTTTAATAATTTATCTTCAAATGAACCCTTGTATGGATCTTGAGTATGATGATGATTGTGTTGGGTTTATGATGATGAGATTTATTGGCTAGATCTAATGGGTCTAGAGCCTAGAATCGTCGTGAACCATCAATTGGGTTTATCCCAATAGATCGTAGAAATGATTCGAAGCTCTAGAACCCTAGTTTTCTAAATCTTTTCAAAACCTTTGAATTTTATTATTCTTCGTTTAGATCAATTTATTATTTTTATGTGTTTAGATTAGGTTTTATATTTTTATTTCGTATTCGTGAACAAACAAACACAAAAGGAACTTCCGAGCCTAGTTTTCCTTGAGAGACGATTCGGTTCAACTTACAAACCTACATGCGACCCCGTACTCTTGCGGGCGAGCTTTTAAAATTTGACAAATATTTATAAAGTAGGTACAAGAATCAACCATTAAGAAGCCGGTAAATCCTCGCGCATAACCGCATCCGTAAATGGGGTACCTTTCCGCGCCATCACCGTGCCCGTGCCCGCCATCTTCCTCTTAACCTACCTGACCTCTTTCTGCAGGTTTTGCATCTGCTCAGTGAGGTCTAGGTTGGTTTTGCTCGATGTCTCGCTTTCTGAAGCAGAGAAACTCTCCTCTTTTTCATGGAGGGGAGTTCTGACCATGTGCTGGGTTGTTCGCAGTGGCTCGGCGAATTTTCTATCCACAGCTACCTCTACCGCCTTGCCGATGAGGTTGGATAATTATCGTAGAAAGGAATCTTTCAGCAACCCACCGTCATCTTGCATGGTTCCACTAGGAGGAGGTTGCGCTGCGCCTGGTCTAACGGCCATCGACGGTCCCGCCACTTTTAGTAACCCGTTGGTATGGCAGAGCTTGGTGTTCCGCCCATTTCCGCCACTAGGTTTCGCATGAATCCGTCCGATGCCATGATTTCTTCTCACGTCTTAGTCCTGTTTTTCCTATAGACAGCGCCAATTGTTTCACCCGGGAAATTGCCCCAAGAGAACCAGCACCTTCACTTGAGAATTTTCTGACCTGCTTTCCACAAAAACACGTTAGAAAGGACCACCGAGGATTTTCCAGTGGAAACCTCTCCGATGCTTAAGTCAGTAAGCGTTTTTGATCGGAATAAAGTGAAACAGGAGAAGAATGTTTGAGATTGTGTACCTCTCAGCCTTGAGGTTTAGGTATTTATAGTTTTTCATCAAGTGGGGCCCTTCCGAGATCCCGGAAATAGAATTCCACGAATCTCGGGCCATTATTCATAATGATTAGGTCGTCTTCTTTCCTTCTTGGGAAAGACAGACCAGGAAAGCACTGGATCATCCCTTCTCATTCTAGGAGAGGTCAGGTCAGGACAATATTCAGAGTGAGCTAGATCAAGATAGTCCGAACCTCACAATTTTCAGTTGCATTAGCTCAGATCATGGCGATACTCAATCAGATCTACCCCAACCAGGTCTGGATTTCAAACCAAGATCTATTCAGGGCACATCATATATTATTTATAAGTATATATATA
>BMAC01000521.1:657533-667618 GCA_014905375.1 Phtheirospermum japonicum | reverse complement strand
TCATATATGTTAATCCAAATCATAATTTGATATTTCACTTATCGAAAAATTATCTTATATTATGTTAAATTTTTGATTTTCTGGAAAAAATCCAAATTAAGTTTAATAATAATTATGTATAATTAATATATATATTATATTATATTTATTAACAATTTTTATAAATTATGTAAAACTATATTTATTTTAATTAATTTCAAGTATAGTAATTGTTTAGGTAAAGGTTAATTCATAATAAGTAAATAAAATAATATAAATTAAATCAAAATGAGAGACGGACAAATGAGTACAACCTTTGTGTAACTGTGTTTTATTATTTTTCATTGCTATTGAAAATGGTTGGATGGGAGTCGATTACCACATAAATAGAGGAGCAGTGTTACCGTTTAACCAAGTCAATTACATATGAGAGTTTACATATTTTTAATATATATTAGATATGTGAATTAAGTTATAAATTATATTTATAATTAATTATATTATATTTGTAATAAAGATTATATTTATGAATAATGATATTATAAATATATAATATTATTATAAATATATATTATAAACACAGTTATTTGTAAATAATTATAATTATAATTATATATATATATATATAATGATATATAATTATTATAAATATATAATTATTATTTATAAATATATATATATAATTATATTATATTTATAAATATATATTATAATTAAATTAAATTAATAATTAACTAATTATATTACATCTATAAATGAATAATATAATTATATATTATATTTTAATAATTAATATATTATAAATTTATATTTTTATAATTTATTTTATATCCCTTTAATATAATATATATATATATTATATTATAATATATTATAATATAATATATAATAATTATATTAAAGGGATATAAATAAATTATAAAAATATAAATTTATAATATATTAATTATAAAATATAATATATAATTATATTATTCATTTATAGATGTAATATAATTAGTTAATTATTAATTTAATTTAATTATAATATATATTTATAAATATAATATAATTATATATATATATTTATAAATAATAATTATATATTTATAATAATTATATATCATTATATATATATATATATAATTATAATTATAATTATTTACAAATAACTGTGTTTATAATATATATTTATAATAATATTATATATTTATAATATCATTATTCATAAATATAATCTTTATTACAAATATAATATAATTAATTATAAATATAATTTATAACTTAATTCACATATCTAATATATATTAAAAATATGTAAACTCTCATATGTAATTGACTTGGTTAAACGGTAACACTGCTCCTCTATTTATGTGGTAATCGACTCCCATCCAACCATTTTCAATAGCAATGAAAAATAATAAAACACAGTTACACAAAGGTTGTACTCATTTGTCCGTCTCTCATTTTGATTTAATTTATATTATTTTATTTACTTATTATGAATTAACCTTTACCTAAACAATTACTATACTTGAAATTAATTAAAATAAATATAGTTTTACATAATTTATAAAAATTGTTAATAAATATAATATAATATATATATAATTATACATAATTATTATTAAACTTAATTTGGATTTTTTCCAGAAAATCAAAAATTTAACATAATATAAGATAATTTTTCGATAAGTGAAATATCAAATTATGATTTGATATATATATATATATGATAATATAACTATATATTGCTGACAGGCTTGAAACCCGTCAGCATCTTTTTTTATTTGTTTTTATTATTGCTCAGAGAAATAGACTCGTCAGCATCTTTTTTAATATTGCTGACGGGCATCGACTCATTAGCAATCGGGCCCGTCAGCAAATCCATCGCCCAATAAAAATGTTGATGGGTCGCTGACGGCTAGAGGTGTTGATCCGGTTACGGTTAATCGCCTGTTAATAACCGGTTGACCGGTTACGGTTAACCGTTGATCGGCGATCACGGTTATAACAGTAACCGTCAATCGGTGGTCGGCGGTTAAGTTACGGTTAACTTGACCGTCTAACCGTAACCGAGCGGTTAATCGGTTTAAAAAAAACAAAATAAAACAGTCGATCGGCTGCATTTCTGTCGATCGACTTCCTGTCGATCGACAAAGTGTCAGTCGATCAACATAAACTCAGGAGATGGCGATGGCAATGGATGATGTGGATTTCAGCCGGAAATATTGAAAAATGAGTTGAAAATATTTTCAGAATCTTGTTTAAAAAAAATTCTTGGAGTGAATTGAAAAGTTTTTTAGCTCCATATCCATTCACTTGTTGGGCCTTTTTTTTTTCCTGGATGGATGGGATGGACAAAAAAAATTTCGTTTCCAATCGCCCCCTTAATTCTTCTCTTCATTCTTTCAAATCTTATTTCTATTTTCTTAAGGTGTAATTTTCATATTTCCTTCCGTGTTGGTTGTATTCTTTTTCTCATTCTTATAAATTTCAACTTCTTCCAAAATGATACATGACCAAGACTTGTTAGAACTTAAAAGTTTTAGGAAATGGATTAATTTTATTATTCCAAGTTTTCACTCTTTAAAATTTTGTTATAATTGGCGAAAAATATAATTATTAGTTACTACGTCAATTGATATGGAATATAATGGAATATAAATAGAAATGAAATATTGGAGCTAAATTATAAGACTCGACACAAAAATCAAATATCGGATAGTATTTTCCAAGGAGAAGAAGAAAAGTTCATCATCATATCTGATACAAGCAAAACGGACGGGCACTATAAATTACTACATATAATCCATGAAATACATAACCGATAATAGACTGCTGCCAGATTGAAGCACAAGGAACTCCCAAGAGTTCAGATAATTATTTTAATCAACTTATTATTATTATTATTACACCACCACCACAAGCTGCAATACATAAGCACTCACTCGCACCAACAATGCAGCTAAGCATTGGGCCCATTCGGTGCGCCTCTGTTGCGTAGTCTGGCCATGAAGTGCTCCACATGATATTTAACGCCACTGATGTCTCCTTCACTATTCAATACTGGTGTCCATCTTACTCTATGGAAAGGGCGGTCAAAATTCATCAGCCCCTTCCCACTTGTGTAGATGCACCCTGCACGTATTTTGCACGCCCGGATTTCAGTCGATGAAACCTCTTAAAATATTATCTGATGAATAAGGTTGAAATAAACTTGAATACAATCAGGGGGCCTGGGGCTTACCGCGAGGAAAAGTCATGCAGGCGTTTCCACAACAGGCAGATATAACATTATGGTCATCAGCGCATACTAACGACCCATCAGTTGCAACTCCCCAGTAAAGTTCCACACGTGCATCGCGATCCTGGAAAAGCTTACAATATCATAACTTAGCCAAATATAATTTGTACTTAATATAATTGACATTAAAATGGACAAGGCGTGTGAAATTAATTTAATTTGAACCACACCGAGGCAATGTAAAGGATTGAATCTCTGCGATCAAAGAGAATGAAACCGAA
Source organism: Phtheirospermum japonicum (assembly GCA_014905375.1). Taxonomy (NCBI): domain Eukaryota; kingdom Viridiplantae; phylum Streptophyta; class Magnoliopsida; order Lamiales; family Orobanchaceae; genus Phtheirospermum; species Phtheirospermum japonicum. The sequence continues at coordinate 664,132 of BMAC01000521.1, read as the reverse complement.
ACTCCCTTGGAGGTCCGCGACAACTTGACCGGGTGGTGCACGATCGCGTAACACTTTATAAGCCTCAACTATTATCGTGGCTTCACCAGCTTTTTTGGACAGCCCATAGTATTGTCTTAGTTCAGAGATGTTGTCCAGTGCCCCGCAGAACATGCAGTATATATCATCCATCACTACAATACTCCTGGTTTAAAAAAAAAAAAAAACATTTTTTTTCATATAAATATTTATGGACTCACACAAATTTAATATTTTCACCTATGTTAACAAACACTTAATTAATATATGCATTGCTTTGTTTTTGTTATGTTTTAATGATAACTTTTGCAATAATTAATATTTGTTTTATTATTTAAAAGGTCATAAAAATAGTACTAAAAATAATTTGGATATTTTAGGAAACTTCTTGAGCTCACTTAGCTAAAAGTATTTTGTGGGAAGCAACTTTGAAAATTTCTACCATATACATATAGAATATCAAAACGTTACCTAGGATTAGAATATCAAAGTAACGTTACCTAGGATAATATTCATCGACATTTGACAAAGCCAAAAAATTGGAATTCCTGACGTGATAAAACGTAGAATCTGATTTCCACGCACCAAACAACTCTGCAATTTCTTCGGGAGACATGTTGAAACGATCTGTTCCTAATCCAGGAAGACTCAACTCGATTGGCGTCTTACTAATCGACCTCTCAAATACTGCCAACATATTGACAACGATTTGAACGCTGATATTATAGCAAAATTGTTGTTGTTGAGGATGAAAATATTATGGTGATATGAATCCTTTAATATACGCGAAACCTTACCGTGTGGAGAAGAAACGCCTGCGTGGCGATACGAGAAGAAACCTCTCTGCATGTGATGATACGTCGAAAGCAAACATATACGTGTTGCACGTTGCTTTGATTTGGTGCTACGTGTCCCTCACCTGTTGTGCATGTCATTTATTTTGGATAAGTTATATACACGTAATAATTTGATAAAAGAAAAATGAATTAATAATTATTGTAATTTCATTATATTTTATTATATTCTTATAAAATATTTGAATATTATCTTATATTATGTTAAATTTTTTATTTTCTGGAAAAAAATCCAATTTAAGTTTAATAATAATTATGTATGATTAGTGTATATATTATATTATATTTATTAACAATTTTTATAAATTATGTAAAACTATATTTATTTTAATTAATTTCAAGTATAGTAGTTGTTTAAGGTAAAGGTTAATTCATAATAAGTAAATAAAATAATATAAATTAAATCAAAATGAGAGACGACAAATGAGTACAACCTTTAGTAACTGTGTTTTATTATTGTGTAATTGTTTGGATAAGCACAACAATGTATACGAGTGTCTATATCCCTCACATATTTATTTTTCTCCTGTAAATATAATAGAACCATTATTATTAACAACAACAATATTGAATACTAAAATCAACAAAGCATTTTCATTTTTCCAATACAATAATTTGTATAAGGAATGTATGAGTCACTGCAAATAACAGTGACTTTCTTAATTGATAAAATATTCGATTTTGAGAATTAGCAGATTCTTGAAAATTGTTATTTTAACAATGTTTTTTTTCCCACTTATTTTCTGATAAGGCGTTGGATCAAGATGCACCATATTAGTGCAGCAGAATCGGTGCAAAATTTGCATCTGCACTAAAATGGTGCAGGATTTGCACTCCATCTCCACCAGATGATGAATTTTCACCAAAAATGAATATTTCATATTTTATTTATTTATTCTTAATTTTTGTTATTTTATATTTGATAAACATGTAAAATAGTAATTTTATTTGATATAATATTTATTAAAAAAACTAAATTGACAATTAGGTAATATTCAATTATATTTAATTAAGGCAAAATAAGAATTACAAATCATAAAAATATTATTAGGAAAAACTAAGTTACATAATAAAATTTTCCAATTATTGGAATTAGAATATTCGTCATACAAATAACCAATAAATGCAATTCGAGTGGAGAAATGAACCTCTACATCTTTAATTTGTGTATATCGAGCAAGAAAATTCTGAAACCGATTTCTTCATTTTCAACAAAATGGAGATCTCTATAGTTTTGCAAATAAGATAATCAAAGAGAATGAGATGTGCAATTGAAACAAAATAAAAATGTTGAGTCGTAAAACAAAGGTAAAGAAATAGGGAGAGAAAATAAAATTTTAATGACGAATTTGGATACCATTTCTAACCCAACGACACGTAATTTATTCAATTGAGAAAAGAATAAATTATAGAGAAACGACACCAAGAACTTGAAACCGATAATTCAAATATCTTTGGACAATTTCTATCGAATCTTCTAGGGACCGACGGTAGTCTTTCAAATTACTACAAAATGTTATTATATTTATTTTAGGACTATTTTTTTTTTTGCCCCCAATGTATGTAGTTTTTTTTATTTTGCCCCCCAAATTATTTTTTGTTCCACTTTGCATCCTGATGTACAATAATTTTCGACGATACCCCCCAAACTTTATTTCCGGCAGAATATTCCTTTTAGATTCCATCGGCGGGCAGCTGGGGGGCAATGTGAAAGATTTTAAAAATAATATAAATATTAGATTTTTGTTTTAAAATTTTATATTTGGAAAAGATATATAATTTTTATCTTATACTCACACACACACAAAGTTGTCAATACAATTCCTAATATAAGAAAACCCATAAATTTCCAATTAATATTTATAATTTTCTAAATATAAATATTGTCAATAAATCTTTAATATTATTAATTATTAAACACATGACTAAGTATTATATAAATTATTATAATACAAAAAATAAGATTATCATTCAATATTATTATTTGTATAAAAGTGTGATTAAATAATATATTAATCATGAGTACATTAAATATTATATAAGATTATAATTATCGAACGACTAATATAATTAATCTTATAATATCAAAATTTTAATTATATTAATCATTCGGTGATTATAATCTTATATAATAATATACTCATGATTAATATAGTATTTAATCACACTTTTTATACAAATAATAATATAGAATGATAATTGTATTTTTCGTATCATAATATTATAATGCATATACGAAACACACCTTTATTTTATTTTGTTCAATCATAATACATAATAAATATATTATTATGTTACTTAGACTAATAATTTACATAATACTTAGTCATGTATTTTATATTTAATAATATAAAAGATGTATTGATAATATTTATATTTAGAAATTTATAAATAGTAATTGAAAATTAATGATTTTTTTAAAAAATTGGAAATGTATTGACAACTCTGTGTGTGAGTGTGAGTATAAGATAAAAATTATATATATTTTTCAAATATAAAACTTTAAAACAAAAATTTAATATTTATGTTATTTTAATTTGTCCCCCAAACTATAAGACTTTTTGCATTTTACCCCCCAAACTATAAGATTCTTTCACTTTGCCCCCCAACTGCCCGCCGATGGAATCTAGAAGGAATATTCTGTCGAAAATAAAGTTTGGGGGGACAACGTCGAAAATTATTGTACATCAAGGGGCAAAGTGGAACAAAAAATACTTCGAGATGCAAAGTGAAAAAAACTGCATACATTGGGGGGCAAAAAAAAATTACCCCTTTATTTTATTTGTATTTTCAGTATTTTTATATTTTATATAATCTTATCTATTTTAATACTTTTATGTCATTTTTCGTTGTTTTGATTTTTATATTTAACATTTCAATATTATTATTTCTATTATCCAAATCCTCATCATAATAATTTTTTTTTTTTTATAACATACACTAAGTCACTTTCATATCTATTTCACACAAACTAATTGAAATACAAAAATAATTATAATATTTAAACAAATAAAACATTTCACAATATTTAAAACACAATATTATTGTTATTATTATTATTATTACAACGACAACAACAATAACAATAACAACGACAAGCTACAATATTTAAGCTCTCACTGGCCACCAACAATGGAGTTGGACCCATTCGATGTGCGCTGCCGGTGCAAGGAAAAGGATTGAAGCTCTGTGATCAAACAGAATGAAAACAAACTTCCCTCGGACGTTCGCGACGACTAGATCGGGTGGATAGGGTGCCCGGTCGCGTAAAACTTTATAAGCCTCGACTATTATCGTGGCTTCATCAGCTTGTTTGGACAGCCCTTTAGTATTGTCTTAGTTAGTGGCAGAGGAGTAGGTAGGGGGGTTCCAGGGTGGATCAGGGCACAGTCCAAAATTTTTGGGAGTACTATTTTTTAAAGAAATAATAAATTTAAAAATAAAAATTATATGTATTTTAGTAGGAAAAAATAAAATTAGGCTAGGGGTAAATATAATTTTCAATTCGGGATAGGGCTTATTTGCCGAGCTGGCTACGCCCTGGTTAGGGGTGTAATCGAGCCGAACACTGTCAGACTCGAGTTCGACGCAAAACTCGATGCTCGAGCTCAGCTCGAGTTCAAACGAGCTCAATTTTCCCAAGCTCGGCTCGACTCTGCTCAATTTACATAATATTAATAAAAAAACTAAAAAACATAAAATAAAATAATTAATATTAATTTTTATTATTATATTTAGGGTATATATGTAAATAAGTAAATAATAAGAATAAAATAGTAAATCTAATAAAGCTCGATTAGGCTCGCGAGCCTATCAAGTCAAGTATTATTGAGCTCGACATTATTTAAATGTTAGTGCTAGACACCGTCTATTTAATAATTTACTTTATTTGTTTACTAATTAATTTATCGGGCGAAAGCTACAAGTATCAGACTGAGAATTTTGAAAATCCCCTCCATTTACTGCATTAACAAAAAATTGACATTATCTGGATTACGTTGGATATTCATCTGCATGTGACAGGGTTAAAAAATTGCGATTGGACAGGGGTAAAAGTAGAATATTTACCTGTATGTGATAGAGTTAAAAAATTGCGAAACATATAGTAAAACTAATGCTTATGAGGATTGCGAAACACATCAGTTATTTGTTTTTAGACTATATATACATGTAATAATTTGATAAAAGAGGGCTGATTTAATAATTATATATATTTTAATTATATTTTATTATATTCTTATATAATTATAAATTTTTTGAGATTTATCTTATTATTTTAGTGTATTACTACAATATAAAAGAACCAGAAATTTTGGGTCTATAAGAACCCAATTGCTACTTTTTTTTCCGGGAATTTTAAAAAGTCATTAAAATTCGATTGCAGTTTAATCAATCAAAGATTAATTAGCTTTCAAGAGAAAACTAGACTACTCATGTTATTTTTTTCCTATTGAATTACATTAATTTTTTCGAAAATCATTTATTATTAGCTTAACGGTTGAAAGGAAGAGGCATTAGCCAAGGAATGGTTTGTTTGTCTTTTCGTAATTTTCCTTTTCCAAGTAAAAGGATGTAGATTGAAGAATTTGTAAAACACCCTCAATTTACTAAAAACTAGAATTTGATCTCGATTAACGAAAAAATTGGCACTTTCTTCATTTGTAAAATCGTGTAATATTAAGGAAAGGGATTGAGGCTTTGTGAATGAAGGCAAAATTTCCCTTTGTGTTCTTTGTCTAGACAAGCCCATAGTGTCGTCTCAGTCCACAGGTGTTGTACAATACCACGGAGAACATGCAAAAAATATAATCTATCACTACAATATTCCTAGTAAAATAAAACAATATGATGTGGTATTTTAAGAGTTTATGAAGATGTTTTTTTTAAAAAAGATTATTTAATAAGTTATTGAAGTGTTCCATAAAATAAAATCCTATAATATTCTTTTTTTTCAAAAAAATTTATATAAATTATTTCTGGATTTGTACACAAATTTAATGTTCACCTATTAATAAACATTTAATAATTCAATTTTTCTTTCGTCCAATAGTTGCACAAAATAAGAAATGGGGGTGCACGCCCTCATTTCTCGTTTATCATTTTATAAATGCATTGATTTATTTTTGTGATGTTTTAATGATAACTTTTTGTAATAATTAATATTTTCTGCATTATTTAAAATACCATACAAATTTAGTACTAAAAATAAAAAGTTTTTTAACAAATTGATATTACCATTCATCGTGGAGAAAAAACTATAAAGATGTAAGAAATCACTCCTTTTCATCCAACATTTTCACAACAAAATTGAGGGATATTATAAATAATGTTGATGTTGGCCATGAAAATTTTGATTGGGAAGTATATATCAAACATACATATCACATTTTATTATTATATTTGACTAAAAATACCCCTTATTCCCAAAATATCATTTTCAGTGTTTTCCCTTTTTCTTGCCTAATAGTCGAAAACCACAAACTCAACTTAAAAACTTTTCAAATAATGTTGGGTATAAGGACAATGTACACGAGAGTCTATCCCTTTGCATCTTTTCTCTCCTGTTTTTCTTATGCAAATACAACATAACCATTATTATTAACAGCAACAATAACTTAATACTAAAATCAACGAGCATTTTTATTTTTCCAATACAAGAATATGTATAATGAAAGCGGCAAATAACAGCAACACTTTCTTAATTGATAAAATATTTGATTTTAGAAT
>BMAC01000521.1:630329-657380 GCA_014905375.1 Phtheirospermum japonicum | reverse complement strand
TAATTTGTTTTCCGCTCCACTTTATTGTCGTCTATCATTTTAGTTTTAATTTTTTTTTTAATTTGTTCTAAACTTGTTGGAGAAGAAGAATAATTTGGGGAAGGGTATAAAGAATGCAAAAGTTACAAAGGGTGTACTTAGGGAATCTCGGAGTTGCACCGTTTTAGTGCAAAATTTGCACTGAAACAGCACATAATATGCACTCCATCAGTTTGCAACAAAATTTGCACATAAAAAATTATTCAATATCTTACTTTATTATATGTATTTAATCTCAATTTTTATTATTTTACTATTGATAAATATATAATATAGATAATCTTATTTAATATAATATTTATCAACAAAATTGAATTGACAACTATAAGTTTTATCCAATTATATTAAGACAAACGAGAATACGATTAATAATAATATTATTACAAAAACTAAGTTGCCTAAGAATATATTTTAATTATCAAAATTAGAATAATCGTCGCATAAATGATAAATTAATGCCTTTTGAAGTGAGGAATGAGCATCTATAATTTTGATTTATCGATACTGCGGAAAAAAATCTAAAATTTTCATCAATTTCAAAAAAAAAAAAAAACCCTCTAATTTTGCAGATAAGATCATCAGAAAAAAAATGAGAAACTCCGAAAAATATTATAAAAATCATGCGCCAAAAAATTAAGAGGTGCAATTGAATAAAATAGAAATGTTGAATAGTAAAATAGGAGAAAAGAAAACTTTTCCCGATGATGTTTTTTTTAGAGTTAGTAATGCGTAATGGTTAGGTGGCAATTTAGTGCCATTTATTATGAGACTCTAAAAATAGTAAACTCTATCCATAACATTGAATAAGCTATACATAGACCAAGTCATAAATGATGCAGGTGGGCTGCTGAAATTAATAATCCGTATCTGTATATTACCATGTGAACGCTAATTGCAAGGCGAATTTATGAATATACCGTCACAAACTTATCCATAGTTACTCATCAACAATGGCTCATTTATTTTTAGTCTATACATTAGTGTTGTTACTTGTGCAGTGCACAAAATGGATCGTATATACGGTGTGAATGCAATGCATGTAAGAGTAATAATATTGCATTATTGGTGCAATATAATAATAAAAAAAAACATATATTTTAAATAATTAAGTCAAAGATAAATTAATACATATTTAACAAAGTAAATTAACTATGGTCTCGTAAAAACATTCACTCAAGTTTTGTAGGAACGTGTTGGGATAGGATTTTCCAATTTTTTTAGATGAGTTTAGATTTTGATTAGAGTAGAGGATTTATTTTTTCTTTTAAATTGGGTGTGATGTAATAAAAAATCACTTCATATATATAGTATAAATTATGGAATCTTATTTTGGACTACATTAAAATTCTAATTATACTTTTAAACTCCTCACATTAGTCACTCGCGAAGTAACCATATTAATCATTTTTAGTACATTTTTAACTTATAATATTTCTTACCCGATCTCATTTTTAGTACATTTTTAACTTATAATATTTTTTACCGGATCTCAGAGATAATGTGCATATCTTATAACCAATCTAAGATGTATAAAATGTGAAGAAATACCTCAAATCATATACATGTATACTCCAAATATAAATCAAATGCATATAATCAAGATTGATTATATAATTTAAAAAAAAGGGAAAATTACCATTTAATACAATAACTCATTCTTTATTTACCATTTAATCACGTAACTTTATTTTATCCTATTTAACCCAAATACATCCCATTAAATCAAATCTTAAAACATAAATAGTCTATACTACCCTCTCTTTCTTACCTGTTCTTCTATTTATTTCATGTGCCCGGCCGCCACCACCATCTTCAACCCTTCAACCTACTCAATTTCACATAATTCACACATTCATCCCACGAAAACTCTGTCGAGTCAAAATCGAGCACGTAAGACCAGGATCCATTCCAACAATCCGTTGTCTTCGTCTCACGCCACGAACCCAAAGCGCCACCTCCACCCTCAAGTCCTGATCACTGCTACCTTGAGCTCGCTGCCATCTCCCAAACTTCTATTATGTGTGCGAATCGCATCTGAGTGGCTTATCGTCAAGCTGTGTGTTTTGGCGTAGTCAACATGAAAGAGGAGATAAAGGGAAAAAAACTGTAGGTAGCATTTTTTGTTTTGGGGGTTTATTTACCTGATTTGTGGGTCTATGGCAATTAATAGAATTAGTAATTGTTGAAATTCAAGATTACATTTTGTGAAAATTGCAGATTGCATTTGGGGGATTTATTTTCTTGAGGGCGTGACTTGTAGGAAACAATTGTTTGGTTGGCGGAGATTTGTTTTTTGAAAATTAATATGAAATTTGATAGATGTATTTAATGAAGTTAGTATGAGATTTGAGTGTTAGTATTGAATTCATATTATTACTGAAAATTTCATATTTTATAGTAAATTTAAAGAAAAAGAATTGGAAAACAAGTTCGTATTTTAGTATGGATTTTTGTTTGAAAAAAGAAAATACTTCATTGCTTGGTATGAAATTGGAAGAATAAATTATGATATTTCAAGATATAGTATGAAATTCGACGATATAGTATAAGATTTCACGATGTAGTATGAAACTTGACGACGTAGCATGAAATTTAATTTACGGCGATGACGAGTAGTATGTAATTAATAGTATGAGATTCCATGATTTAGTATGAGACTTGATGACATAGCATAAAATTTAATTTACGGCGATGACGAGTAGTATGTAATTAATAGTATGAGATTCCATGATTTAGTATGAGACTTGACGACGTAGCATGGAATTTAATCTACGGCGATGACGGGTAGTATGTATTTAATATGAAAGTAGTATGAAATTAATGCGAAGTAGTATGAATTTTGATTGAGTTAAATTTGAAAAGAAAAGAAAAAACTGAAACACAAAAAAAGTTAATAAGGGTAAATTAGTACTATTATGTAGAAGTTAAGAAGTTGAAATCTCTTGTGTGTATTTGGGATAAAATGTTTCCCTTTTGGAGTATATGGGAAATGCCCCTAAAAAAAATTATATATTTGTAATCACCCATATATATTAATGCAAAATCCTCCTAACCTATGTGTCTGCTTCGTATGCTTTGTTTGGCAAATAAAAAATTTTGGTGCTTCGTTTGCTTATGTGTCATCCGAGCCTAATATTTACCTAATTTAATATTTTTCTTTTTATTGTATCTTACCTAATTTAATCCTTTATTATGTTTTTACTTATTCAATATTTTCCTTTCATTCCCCTAATATAAAAATATAAATAAGTCATATATAATTAGATAAGATCTAAATTAGTTATTTTAATTAAAAAATAAACTATATATAAAATAATTTTAATTACAAAAAAAATTATTATGAAAGTAATTAAATAAGTTTTATTGATAATAGAATTTAAAATAATTTTATTTTAGGAGTTTCAAATATTATATATAGGTAAAATATGAGTTATCTACAATAATCTATGTATGTAACTAAATATTAGTAATGTATTCAATCTAAACATAAAAATATTAAATTATATACTAATAATTAATATAAATTGATTAGACATCAATACAATGCGACACGGGTTGAGAGTATGACGTTTTTTGAATATCTCAAAGTATGTAACTAATAATTATTATTGAATTTATTCTAAACATTAATATATAAAATAATTTAATAATAATTAATAAAATAGATATTAGACACGGGTTTAGAATGTGACGCCTTTTGAGTTTTTGTAAGTATGTAATTAAGATTATTACTGAATTTATTTTAAACATCAAATACAAAATTATTTAATATTTACAATAATTAATAAATAGATTAGACATGTATTGAGAATACATTATTTTAATTTTTTATTTTAGATTTAAAATTCAGTAATTATCACAAATATTTTTTATATTTATCTTTTGATAAGTCCCGTGTAATACACGGGCGTTAAACAGGTTATATTAATGCAAAATCCTCCTAATCTGTTGAGGAATTAATTCTTGAAAATAATTTCTATTTTGTTATTTGCCTTTTTTGGGCACAAAAATAAGTTTAGAAAACTAGATTTAAGAATATATTGTGTTTCATAGTTTATGTTTAAGACTTTATTAGTTTCCTAAATTGTGTTTAGGTTTTGTTTTAGGTATTTACCAAGTTTAGGAATTTATGTTTGTCTATTTAAGACGAGGATTCCTAAAGTTTGGTCACACGGTTTTTACGCACGGAAAATTCAAGGAAGACGCACGACGCAAGGAACGCACGACGAGCAAAGCAAGGAAGAACACGAAGAACTACTTGGAGCCATTGATCGAGATTAACAAGCTCTTCGAAGTTGCGTGACCAACGGAGAAGAACCTGCCATTCCGGCAACAAGTATTTAGTATCAAGTTTATTGATATTTAGTTTTCTTATATTACTTCATATTTGTGTATTGAACGTGAACAAGAAATTAATATAGTTTTCGGAGTTGTACATTGATTCAAACTTTTCCGCACCTATTTTTATTTAAAGTTGTCAATTTTAAAAAGTTCGCCCGCAAGAGAACAGGATCACTTGTAGGTGGGTAAGTTGACTCGTGTCTATCTCAAAGGAAAGTTAGATTCGAAAGTTTGTTTAAAAAAAAACTAATCTAAACACGCGGACAAGGGGGGGGGGGGGGGGGGGGGGGGGTGTTATTTGAGAGTTTTAAGAACTAAAATTAATTAAATCTAGATTATCTAAGCTATGAACTAATTAATTAAGTCTAAGATTATTTAAACTGTGCATTAATTATCTAAAATTAAGATTAAAATATCTAAGAGCAATTAAATCTAGAATTCATTTAAATTAATTAAAAGACTTATAAAACAATTTAAGAAAACTAGGGTTCTAGAGTTTCGATTCGTCTCCACGATCGCTTGGGAAGTCCCAATTGATGGTTCACAACGGATCTAGGCTCTAGACCCATAAGATCTAGCTAACAATAATCATCAATTTCAACATCACAATCCCAACACAATCACAAGAACGATTCGTCATGGAAGTAATAATTATTAATTAAACTAATGAAAAGCATGCAACTAAATTAAAGAGATTAGAAAATAAATACTTACTAATTAACGAAGAAAATCCACAGCGTTTTGGTGAAGAATTTTGGATCTAAACTATCTAATAGCTAATCTAAAGTCTAAAAATATAAAACTAAGAATTATAAAGAGCTCTTGGGGTTGTCAACCCCCAAAAGACCTTAGAAACCGTAGGAATAGTGTGTATTCTCGAATGTGAGGGGTGGGGGTATTTATAGGTGTAGGTGGCTTGGAAAAGAGGTCAAAATTAGGGTTTTCGCCCCTTCTAGGACGTTCAGCACTTTCCATACCGGTTGAGCCCAGAAACGACCCTTCTAAAAGGCCCAGAATCAGGAGGTGCTGCCAGCCCAGCTTTCTATACCGGTTGGGCCCAGAGACATCCCTTCTAGAAGGCCCAAAACCGTCATTTCTTCAAATCGCGGCCCGTTTTCGCTGAAACTCTACTCGTTTGCCCATTCTTGACTACGTCCAAACCTAAATACCTTAAAATACCTAAAATAAACACAAAATTAATTAATTATAATTAAGATACGGTAAAACAAGTTTGAGATAAGAAAATGTGAAAATATGCTCAATCTATCCAACTTTCACCGAAAACAATAACAAAAATGAACTAAAATAATAACCAAAATCAAGAAAAATTCATGTTAATCATACACCCAAGTTCACAAGTATTTACTTGTGAACTGAATTTGTTATCTCGTGTTCTTATCAATTTATTCCGCTGCATATTTTATATTTTACTCTTGTCAATGTTGCTAACCAATGTTGTTAAACATTGACTAACAACATCGTGAATATGAGAATTATTATTAAAATCATAGACCTTCTAATTTTACAATTGGCATCTAGAGCGGGTTACTTAACCTCTTAAGTATTGATCCTTATTTTTAGGTGTTATGGACGCTCAAGGCAACCCGAGGCCTCCAATCCTTAATGGTGAGAATTATTCTCTCTGGAAACAGAGAATGAGATGGCATTTGAAAAGTATCGACGAGCGTGTTTGGAAAACTGTCCTCATTGGATGGGAAAAGCCACGTGTCACGGATGGCGAGGGCGATACCATCCCTAAAAAGGAGGAAGACTGGACTGTTGATGAAGCAACTGTTGCAAATTGGAACTCCAAATGCATCAATACCCTGTGTGGCTATGTAGATGCAAGTTATTGCCGTATCATCAAGAATTGCGAGTCAGCAAAGGATGCATGGGACGCACTCTAAAGGGTGTGTGAAGGAACTGCAAGCGTGAGGAAATCTAGATTAAGAATGCTCATATCCACATTCGAGGCTATGAGAATGGATGAGAAAGAGTCAATCATGGACTACTCCGTAAGATTGTCGGAAATAACAAAAGAGTGCAGAGAGCTTGGTGAGGCCATAACTAATTCCCGTCTTGTAGGAAAATTGCTAAGATCCATTTCAAAGATATACAGTATGAAGGTAGTGGCCATAGAAGAATCCAAAGATGTTGATAACATCGATTTCAACACCTTAGTTGGAAACCTCAAGCAATATGAGATGGAACACGTTAGCTCTAGCTCGAAAGAGAAGAATGTTGCCTTTTCTTCCGATTCAATTGCAGTCGATGATGAAGATGACGAAGAGTTCGATTTTAATGGGATTATTAAAAAGATGGAGTCGACTACTCTCGGAGAAGATGAACTGGCCTTTGTGACTCAACGCTTCAACAATTTCTTGAAGAAAAAGAACAATCTTGGAAGCTCAAATTCAAGGAACAGGCCACAGACATCTACTCCAAAGTTTACTGGACTTGCTCTTCCCCGATCTCAGTCCACAACTTCAATTCCCAATGTGTCCAGTTCAACAAAACCACTCAATGATATTCAATGCCACGAATGCAAAGGTTGGGGACATTACAAGAATGAGTGTCCCAACACTCTTAGAAAGAAAAGCATGGTCGCTACTGATTTCACCGAGGATGTTAATGATTCTGAGTCGACTGATCCTGTTCCAGCTTTATTCTCCCATATTGTGTGAGACGTCGATGTCCATGTTGGTTTGCTTGCAGACAACATCGTGTGCCTGAATGCCGAGACCACTGATTATTATGAGGAATACGAGCAGTTGAGTGTTGACCACCAGAAATTGTTTGTCAGTTGGAGTAAAGAGGTACTCAAGGCCAAAGAGCTCGAAAAAGAAGTAGAGAAGCTAACCAAAGAAAAGGAAGATCAGCTTGACATTATTGTCCGATTGGAAACGTCTCTCACCAAGAAGGACGCTGAGCTGGAAAAGATGAAGAACGAACTGACCACTGTTCGAGGAACCATTTCAAATTTGAATAAAGGAAAGGCGAAGTTGGATGAAATCTTAGAGATCAGCTTCCCAAAGTCCTCAAAGAATGGAATAGGTTTCAAGCCGAGTCAGCCAATGCATGTTCCAAGTCAAGAACGGAAATCTTCCAAACGTCACAAAAAGAGAAGAAGACAGTGCGTGTGCCATTATTGTGGAGAACCAGGGCACATCAGGCCCTTTTGCTGGAAGATCATTGGAGAGAAAAGAAACTTTAAGAGAACCAGTGTGGCTGATAAATCTCATGTTGGTAACCGCGCTACCAACATCAGGTTCAAACAAGTGTGGGTCAAGAAAAACAGCATCAAGTGTAATATGATCCATACCTCCCTGAAGTCTCATGTCCCTGGAGCCTGGTATTTTGATAGTGGATGCTCGAAACATATGACAGGCTCAGAAGAATTGCTTTCCAACATTGTCAGATTTAAAGGTGGAAAATTGAAGTATGGAGGAGGCGCAAATGGCCAAATCATTGGCCATTTACTCTCTATGTTCCTGGAGTTGTAACACTGGAAAATGTGCTACTAGTAGAAGGACTTACTGCAAATTTGATCAGCACAAGTCAATTGTGCGACAGAGGTTTTAGCGTCAAATTCAACAGTGAAAAATGTGAAGTCTATAAGGAGAATAGACAGTGCATTCTCAAGGGCAAAAGAACCTCAGATAATTGCTATCAAATTCAAAGTGATGCTTTTTGCAGACCCAATTAAGTGATGCGGAGCTGTGGCATCAAAAGCTTGGACATGTCAACTACAAAATGATGGACAGGCTAGTCAAGGAAGAAGCTATGAGTGAACTGCCTAAGCTCAACACCAAGATCATTCCGGTGTGCGAGGCATGCCAGAAAGGAAAACAGGTCAGGGTTCCACATCCAGTCCAACAAAGTCTCACTACATCATCTTGCTTTGAATTGCTTCACATGGATCTCATGGGACCACTTGAGGTTGAGAGCCTTGGTGGTAAGAGGTATGTATTCGTTATTGTTGATGATTTTTCTAGGTTTACTTGGGTAGAATTTCTAAAAGAAAAATCTGAAACTTTTGAGACTTTCAAAAAACTTGCAAAGAAGTTGTGTGTAAGGTTTAATGTGAAAATTGGTAGGATTAGAACTGATCACGGAAAGGAATTTGAAAARGCATCTTTTTCAAAGTACTGRACTTCTGAGGGTATTAMTCATGAATTRTCTTCTCRAATTACCCCTCAACAAAATGGCATTGCTGAACGTAAGAATAGAACCCTAGCGGAGATGACTAGAACTATGCTCATTTCTAATGGGATAGCAAAACGTTTTTGGGCTGAAGCGATGAACTCTGCATGTCATATCACAAATATGGCTTATTTTAGACCAGGTTCATGTGAAACTCCCTATGAATTATTGATTGGGAAGAAACCGAACTTGAGTTATTTTCATATTTTTGGATGTATTTGTTGTGTGCTTAACGATAGAAATCATCTAGCTAAACTTGACTCAAAAAGTGATAAGTGCATTTTCATGGGTTATTCCCAAAATAGTCATGCATATAGGTTGTTTAACCTTAGAACTCGAAGCATGTTTGAGTCAGTAAATGTCAAGTTTGATGATCTAACGAGTGGAGTCAAGCCTGCCGAGGATAATGATCTGGTTTATGATCAAAATCCTTAAGAAATTGTCACTCCTTCTTCAGTTGATAGTGCAGGTATTGAGAACAAAGATGCAGGTGCTGAACTCAGAGATTTGAGTGATGTTGATAACAATATTGATACTGGGATACCAACATCAGTACCAACATCGAGCCAAGTCGCAGATTCTGATTCTGATTCAGATTCAGAAGAAGAAGATCCAGCTGATCCCATTGATCTTCATCAGATGGATATTCCATCCACAATCCAGAAAAACCATCCCATGGGCCAAATTATCGATGATTTAGACGAAAGGAGTACAAGACGGAGACAGATTAATTTCAAGGAGATGGTCAGGTATGTATGTCTGTCTACTAATTGTTCTAAGATTCGCGAGTCTTTGTATCTTTCTAAAATAGAGCCCAAGAGATTGGAGGATGTACTCAAGGATGAGTTCTGGATTCGGGCAATGCAAGAGGAGCTGGACCAGTTCGCCAAAAACGATGTTTGGGACTTGGTGCCACGACAAGAAAATTCCCATGTGACGGGAACCAAGTGGATATTCAAGAACAAGACTGATGAGGCTGGCAACATTGTGAGGAACAAATGCCTTACCCGCATTGAGTCGCTAAGGCTTTTGCTTTCGGTTGCTTGTTATATGGAGATTTCATTGCATCAAATGGACATTAAGAGTGCTTTTTTAAATGGAGTCTTAAGTGAAGAAGTGTATGTTGAGTAGCCTAAAGGATTTGTAGATCCTCAAAAAACAAATTTTGTTTTAAAACTGAAAAAGGCTCTTTATGGTTTAAAACAAGCTCCAAGAGCTTGGTATGAAAGGCTAACTCAACATTTGCTTCATTTGAACTTTAGACGAGGGGAAGTTGATAAAACTTTATTCCTTCTTAAATCCAATAAGCACATCTTAATCGTCCAAATTTATGTGGATGATATTATTTTTGGATCCACTAACGAGCAGATGGTCAAGGAGTTTGTTACTTGAATGTCCGATACATTCGAGATGAGCATGGAAGGTAACCTTTCATACTTTCTTGGTTTACAAATCAAACATCTTGATGACGATATTTTTCTTTCCCAGACTAAATATGCAAAGAACTTAGTCAAAAAGTTTGGGTTGGAGGGTGAAACTATCAAGAAAACGCCACTGGGCAAAATTGTGAAGCTGTCTAGAGACGATGTTGGTAAGGGTGTTGATAACACCATGTATAGAAGTATGATAGGAATTTTGTTGTATTTAACAGCAAGTAGACCAAATATTATGTATAGTGTGTGCTTATGTGCTAGATATCAGTCTAATCCAAAAGAGTCACACTTGAAAGCTGTTAAAAGAATTATAAGGTACATTGCTGGTACAACTGAACTAGGTGTATGGTACACAAAAGATACTGGTACTGAACTTATAGGGTACACTGATTCGGATTGGGCTGGAGATGTGGTAGATAGAAAGAGTACTACTGGGGGATATTTTTTTCTGGGTAATAACCTAGTTTCTTGGTACAGCAAAAAGGAAAATTGTATTTCTCTTTCTACAGCTGAAGCCGAGTACATTGCAGCTGGGAGTGCGTGCACACAATTACTGTGGATGAACCAAATGATTGAGGACTACGGTCTGTACAGTATTATCTTGACGGTGTTGTGTGACAATTCCAGTGCCATTGACATCTCAAAAAATCCAGTCCAGCATTCTCGAATCAAACACATTAACATAAGGTACCACTTTATTCGAGACTTAGTTGAGCGGAAGATTGTTAGCCTTGAACATATTGGAACTGATAATCAGCTAGCTGACATCTTCACGAAGGCATTAGATTTTGAGACCTTCTCTCGTTTGAGAAGAGATCTCGGTATGTGCATTGTCTAACCAATGTTGGTTTGTGATGTTGTGACACCTCTTATCAACATCAGTCACAACATCTGTATACTTTTGCATGCATTTTTATCTTTCTTTTCATACATAATCATAATGCATTGAGTTTGATTGAAAGTGCAATAAGGTCCTGTGTCACAATAAAAGTGATGGCAATAAGAACCAAACTCTTCAATTGGGTGATTGTGGGACTTGCCCGCAGAAACTGGCTTTCTCCCAGGTCCAAAAACAAGAGGTGTTTAACAGCAATTGGTGAAAATTAAAAGATTTAAATCCCTTCAAGGATGAAAAAAATCTGGACTCAAAATGCTCCAATCTTTAAAAATCACCTTCTTGAGAGACCTTGACGTAGTCATTAACTTGGGTTAAGGGGTAAGTTTCCATTGACTTCACCTAAGGCAATGTTGGTTCGTAATGTTGTTAGTAATAAAAAGCAACATTGGATCAAGTCACTGAAATCTGAATATGTTTTTTGTATAATCTTTTAAGTCATGAATTTTAGGCATCCCGTAGGACATTCATACTTTGTGAAGATGTCATCTTGCTGTGCGTTTTGTTTCTTGTGTTTTTGTCTTACTTGAAATCTCTTAATTTTGTTTTGAATTGAGCTAACTAAGTGTTTCAGTGGGGTTAAAATCGGACGGCTGGACAGGTAATAACGAGGTGAATTTGGTGAGTGAAAATTAACATTGCCCAAGATAGATACAAATGTGCTGATGGTTCATAAAAATTCAGCTTTGTATTTCGACCGATTTTGTAGAATAAAGTTGTGCAATTTTAATTTTGTTTTAATCTAAAAGGGATAAATCATGGGATGAGATAATGGGATGGTAATGTGATCACAAAGCCTTATCTTAGGAGAGTGGCGCGTTTTACATGGAAATAAAAATCGTGTTTTAACACCAAAAATCCGCCGGTTGTGGAAATTTAGGAATTTTTTCCTTTTATTTTTAATTTCTCTCTCCTTGTACAACGATCACTTTTTGGGCATAAAACCCTGAATTTTTTTTACCGTTTGATCACAATTCCAAAAGCCCTCTGCATAATAATCTCCCAAACCCTCTTACCCCTCTTTAGTCTCTCGATTTTTCTCTATCTCCTTGTGTGCCATTGAGAAATTGCAGGATGACAAGCTCATCGTTGCCGTCCTCGTCTGTTTCTGAATTGCCAGAAGACGTTCGTCGCTCTGGCGAACAGGTTCCGGCACCCTATCCACGTGTTGGTGGTCTTGATATTCACGAGGAAATCGGTGGTGGTAGTTCTTCAAACCCTCCACTATCAACATCGCCACCGCCCTCGCCGGCGCACGCTTCCCGCACTGTCATTCCAGTTCTGTCACCGATTGTCGCCACGCCGGAGGCACAATTGTTCCCAGGATAGCCCGGGAACAAAATTGAAATTGATAACCCCCAGATTTGGCATTTGTGGCTGAAACTTCTGGACGCGTGGGGAATCCTACTCTGAAGAGGTCTAGGCGCTTGCGCAAAATTCCGCCCGGCGTTGTGCCGCCCGCTGTCCCAAAATGCAAGGCAGGGCCGCGCCGCACCATGCCTATCGAACATATGAACCTCAAGGAGGATGTCACCATGATGTCCAACCCTGATGATGAAGACTTTGTTCCTGCTGCTCCGGTCGAGGGTTCTGTGCCGCCACCGTCTTCTGCCCCAAGTTTGCCGACGAAGAAGTTTACTCGCCGAAAACAGCTTGTGCGCAAGGCCGACAGGAGATCAAGTCAGCCAACGGTCAAGGTCTCTCCTAAGTCCTCTGCGACTGAGTACTCCTCCCCTCCCTACACCGTGTTGGATTTTATCACCGGGGAGGTGACCAGCTCAGCCAGATCGCCTGCCGATGACCCCCCCTCATCTCCAATTCATGATGCTCAACCTGAGTTTGATACATGTTTGTTTGAGCATTCCCCTGATTCCTCCCCGATATAGCACTGCGAGATATCCTTACTGCTTGCAAGAAGGATAGGAAGAAAAAGAACGCTGTTGCGAAGGACAATGTTGCTAGTCCTGTTGGTACCTCTTTACCGAAATCGCGTAGTTACCCGTCTGTTTCGTCCTCCCGCACTGCCTCTGTTCCCATTCCATCTCATACTCCCACGCAGTCCTCTTCAGCTGCCTGTGATCGCTCTCAGTCCTCCACGGGTATGATACTCCGACACCTGAGCTTGAAGATATATGGTGCCGTTTTCCGAGAAATTTTTAACTACTGAGGCTGACGAGTTGTTTGCTACTTATCAATCTCTCCACATGATTACTGAGCTTAGGGTTCCAGTTGAACTGTTTGAGCGCCACAACTTGATTGCCTACCTCCAGTTTAAAGGTATGTATTCCACAGTTTCTACTGCCGTGCCGTTTGTCCGGGATATAGTTCTTGAGTTTTATGCGAATTTGTTGTCTTCTATTGTCGATGTGAGCTCTGTGAACTATGGAAAAGTGTTTGTGTGTGGTAGAGTGTTTGCTTTCACCCCTTATTTAATTGATAAATTCTTTGGAACTGAACCGCATCGGGGTGATTCTACTGTGGATGATATGGATGAAATTGTTTCTTTTATTTCTGGTGGTATGGTGCATTCTTGGTTTGAGCAGTTGCCGAGTACTAGGCTTTCATCTCTTTATTCTATTATGCACAAGGTGGCTATTTGCAACTGGGTCCCTTCCAAAAACACTACGTGTGTTACTCGGCCTCAGGCCCAATTTTTGTACAGGCTTGGGAAGAGTATTAAGTTCAGTTCGGGCAACATATTTTTGATATTGTTACTAAGTTTACCACATCAAGGTCTGCCGCCTCGTTGTGTTTTCCCTCTTTGATTTTCAGCCTATTGGATAAGCAAGGATTTGAGCTTCTTCCGGATGATATTCTCATTGGTGAGGCAGATTGGTTTGCTTTCCGGGGTCAGCACACTACAGGTGCTAGGGTTATTGATTTGACTTGGCAGGCTCCTTTCCAGGCTGATGTTGCTAGTAATGTTGGGAGGGTTGATCCCAACATGGTCCGGATTTCTACGCAGCTCCTTCGTGCGCATGTGGCTTCCGTTGACTTGCAGATTACTCAGCTACAGGCACTTCGTGCCTCGCTTTTGGAGGCCCATTCCCTTTCTGGTCAAAAAGGGGGAGAAAGAGAAGATGACGCGGACATAGGGGGAGATGATGCTGAAGATGTTGCTGCTGACAATGCAGAGGAGGTTGACGCTGCTGCTGATAAAGATGATGCTGAAGATGCTGTTGCTGCCGAAGCCTTGGCGAGCCTTGCTCAGGAAAGGAGGAAGAAGCGAATTCGCGCTCGCAATAAGGCTTTGAGAAGAATGATGTGTTTGCAGAAGAGGAAGAGGAAGGAAGGTGGTGAAGGAACTTCGACATCCCCTCGCCGTTCGAAGAGGGTTCGAGGTCAATAAATTCCTTGGTAGTTTGTTTTGATAAGTTTTTGAACAATGTTGGTTTGTAATGTTAGTTTGAATTTTAACAACATTGGGTGTTTTACTTAGGAGGAGTTTTCTCTTAGGGGGAGTTAGTATTTTATTTTTATTCATGTTTGCGTTGTAGTGTTTTGTTCAGAAAGGCAAAAAGGGGGAGATTGTTGAGGAATTAATTTTTGGCAATAATTCCTATTTTGTTATTTGCCTTTCTTGGGCACAAAAATAAGTTTATAAAACTATATTTAGGAATATATTGTGTTTCCTAGTTTATGTTTAAGACTTTATTAGTTTTCTAAATTGTGTTTAGGTTTTGTTTTATGTATTTACCAAGTTTAGAAATTTATATTTGTCTATTTAAGATAAGGATTCCTAAAGTTTGGTCACACGGTTTTTACGCACGAGAAATTCAAGGAAGACGCACGACGCAAGGAACGCACGACGAGCAAAGCAAGGAAGAACACGAAGAACTACTTGGAGCCATTGATCGAGATTAACAAGCTCTTCGAAGTTGCGTGACCAACGGAGAAGAACTTGCCATTTCGACAACAAGTATTTAGTTTTCATATATTACTTCATATTTGTGTATTGAACGTGAATAAGAAAGTTATATAGTTTTCGGGTTTGTACACCCAAGTTCACAAGTATTTACTTGTGAACTGAATTTGTTATCTCGTATTCTTATCAATTTATTCCGCTGCATATTTTATATTTTACTCTGGTCGATGTTGCTAACCAATGTTATTAAACATTGACTAACAACATCGTGAATTTGAGAATTATTATTAAAACCATAGACCTTCTAATTTTACATAACCTATGTGTCTGCTACGTATGCTTCACTTGGATAATAAAAATTTATGGTGCTTCGCTTGCTTATGTGTCATATGAGCCTAATATATACCTAATTTAACATTTTTCATTTATTGTATCTGGCCTAATTTAATGTTTTCCTTTTACTATATTTAGCCTAACTTAATAGTTTTCTTTTATTATTATATTTTATCTAATTTAATAATTTTCTTTTATACTCTTAATATAAAAAATATAAATAAGTCATATATAATTAGTAGAAAAAATTTAAATTAATTATTTAATTAAAAGACAAATTACATATAAAATAATTTTAATTACAATAAAAACTTATTTATGCAAAACAATGAAACATACTGGTGGTCTTAGTGCAGTAACATGTGACCTACTACTTATAAGGCGAATGTATGAATATACCGTCACAAACTTATCCATACTTACTCATCAACAATGGCTCATTTATTTTTAGTCTATACATAGTGTTGTTACTTTGCAGTGCACAAAATGGATTGTGATACACGGTGTGAATGCAATGCATGTGAGAGTAATAATATTGCATTATTGGTGCAATATAATAATAATAAAAAAACATATATTTTAAATAATTAAGTCAAAGATAAATTAACACATATTTAACAAAGTAAATTAACTATGGTTGTAAAACTATTCACTCAAGCTTCATAGGAATGTGTTGGGATAGGATTTTCCAATCTTTTTAGAGTTTAGATTTTGATTAGAGTACAGGATTTATTTTTTCTTTTAAATTGGGTGTGATGTAATAAAAAAATCACTTCATATATATAAATTATGGAATTTTGTTTTGGACTACATTAAAGTTCTAATTATCTTTTCACCGATTATCATTACATACCAATACTTTTAAACTCCTCACATTAGTCACCCACGAAATAACCATATTAATCATTTTTAGTACATTTTTAAACTTATAATATTTCTTACCCGATCTCAAAGATAATGTGCATATCTTATAACCGATCTAAGATGTATAAAGTGTGAAGAAATACTTCAAATAATGTACGTGTATACTCCAAATAAATCAAATGCATATAATCAAGATTGATTATATAATTTTAAAAAAAAAATATTTGTCATTTTAAAATATAGACAAAACTTTAAAGATTTGATTTAATGAATAATTTAGTTTTTATATCATATTCAATTATTTAATTTAAATAGTGTCTGATTTTACTTAATAATTCTCAATATCTAATAATAATTTCTTATGTATCTTATAATATTTGAATTTATCAAATGATTCACATTTTCTATATATTATTATTTTTTGACTGGGATCAGACATACAAATCGATCTAAAACTAAATTAAGAACAAATCGTTTTGCAAGGGCAAAATAATATTTGACCAAGTTAATTTTAAAAAAAATAAAGACCAATGAATCGAACTCTCGTACCTACTTTTATTAATATGTTTGTCAAACGTTTAATTTCGCTCGCAAGAGCACGAGGTCACTCGTAGGTTGGTAAGTTGACTCGAGTCGAAACTCTCGAGAAACTGATAATCGTAATTTTGGATGTTTGTTTAATCACAATATCACACAAGAACATGTATAATTGGGGTTTTTGAGTTTATCAACTACGAATTGAAAAGCAAGAGCAATTAATGAAAATTAATTAACTTACGCTAATCAATAAACTAGAATTTAAAAGCTAAATTAACTAAGACTTGTGAACTAGGGTTCTTAGAACTAGAAGAACAAATAATAGCATGAACAAACTACGATCATAATCACCAAGCATGAATGAACTAAACGAAATTAAAAGGCAAAAGATTACGATCTATATTAACTAAAAAATACAAGGTACCAAACATCAAATAGTTCAAAATCCAAAAATAAAGAGCAAATTATCTAAAATATAGAATTAACTAAGAACTAAACTAGAAAGCAATAAAAAGTTTAGAATACTTATTATTATCTAAAAAGCAATGAATCTCCAGCGAATCTGGAGAAAAGAAAGTGGATCTTGAACGAAGAACGAATCTCCAGAGAATTATAATTAGTTAATTAACTCCTACTTTAATCTTAATAAGGTAATAGCCTATAATTGAGTCATAATTATATAATTTACCCGTACTTTAATCCTAGTTAGGTAATTACCCTTAAATGAATTATAATTACATACTTAATCATAATTATGTAGTTAACTCATACTTTAATCCTAATTAGGTATTTAATTCCTAATTAACCCGATTTTCAAACCCTAATTCCTAAATAAATATTAAACCCTAACTTTGAACACTAATTGTCTACTAATTATATAATAATTCAACAAAAGATACACAAAAAATATACAAAAATATAAAAATAAAAGTGATTAACTAACAAAAATGAAACTGGACTTACCTCGTTGAATCTGGTGGCGCTCGGTGGCAGGCGGTGGTGGAGATTGGGCTGAGGTTGGAGACCGAAGGTGGCGGGTGGTGGAGGCTGGAGCAAACACTAGTGGTGGTGGGTGCGGAGACTGCGACGGCGGTGGAGGTGGTGGTGGCGAAGCGGTGGATGGGATTCTTGGCGGCTACGGTGGCTTCTCTTTCTCCCTTTTCTTTTTTTTTTTCTTGTTTTGCTGCGTAAAACCAAAGTGAGGCAGCGAGAGGTGAGCTCGCTGCTATTTAGGGCTTGGGAACGAGGGCATCGTGCCCCTCGGAAACCCGTCGAAAATTTCTAGGGGAATAAGTTCTCTTCAGTTTTTTCCGAGGGGAATTTGTTCCCCTTGGTTTTTTTAAATTAAGAAATTAAGAAAAGTTTAACAAAAAATATAAAATGCATATTACCAATCAATACCTGGTTCTCGTGGCTCTGTGACAATGAAACGCACTTCGTGGCACCTTCACAAAATCACGACGCTTCTTCGTTTTGTATTTCTCGTAGCTATGTTGTCTGTGAAATTATGCAAAATAATCTTTCATGTCAGTACTATCCTATTGTCGACTTTGTGATGAAATGATAATACACAATTAGCTTTCCAACTTTTCTTATGGTAAATGAGATGACAATTCCAAAAGTAGTACAAAAGTACTTTTCTTGTACATGTGAGTAATAAATATTCTTTTTGTAAATTACGAGACCGAGTAAATATGCACCTGCTCGATGATATTTTCTAGCGAGACCGGGTCAAAACCACCCCACGTGCCTAAGTTGATAGGGTATGGTTTATTTTTATGCCTTTTCTATTTTTTTTCAATATTTTTAATTTTAAAAAAAATGAGGGGATGTAATTCCCTTCGACATTTCTGAGGGGAATCTATTTCCCTTCGGTAATTTTCCAAGGGAATTAGTTCCCCTTGGGTTTTTTCCGAAGGGAAACTGTTCCCCTCGAGTTTTTTAAATTAAAAAAAATAAAAATTTCGAAAAAAAATAGAAAAGGCGTATTTACCAATCAACACCCGATTCTCGTGATTCTATGACAACAAAACGCACCTCGTGGCCCCTTCACAAAATCACGATTCTTCCTCGCTTTGCGTTCCAACCAAACAAGTAGATCGATCGTATCTTAGTTGTTGGTGGGATTACACGAAATGTGTGAATACGCACATGTTCAATGATATTTTTCTAGCAAGACCGGGTTAAAACCACTCCACATGCCTAAAATAATAGAATATGATTTATTTTTACACC
This sequence comes from Phtheirospermum japonicum, assembly GCA_014905375.1. Lineage (NCBI taxonomy): Eukaryota > Viridiplantae > Streptophyta > Magnoliopsida > Lamiales > Orobanchaceae > Phtheirospermum > Phtheirospermum japonicum. Next base: position 638,635 of record BMAC01000521.1, on the reverse strand, counting down.
TTTTCTAGTTTTTTTTCGGGTTTTTTCAATTTCTTATTTAAAATCAAAAAACAAATCAAAAAAATAGAAAATGCGTATTTAACGATCAATACCCGATTCTCGTAGTTTTATGACATGAAACATACCCCGTGTCCCCTTCACAACATCACGACATTTCTTCGCTTTGCGTTTCCAGCCTAACAAGTTGATCGATCGATCGTATCTTGGTTGTTGGTCGAATTACACGACACGTGTATTACGCACATGTTCGGTGATATTTTTTCAGCGAGACCGGGTCAAAACCACCCCACGTGCCTAAAATGATAGGATATGGTTTATTTTTATGCTTTTTCTATTTTTTCAATTTTTTTAATTTAAAAAAAACGAAGGGATGTAATTCTCTTTGGCATTTTCGAGGGGAATCTATTTCCCTTCGGTAATTTACCGAGGGGAAGCAGTTCCCCTTGGTTTTTAACGAGGGAAATAGTTCCCCTCGGTTTTTTTAAATTTAAAAAAGGAAAGAAAAATAAAAAAGTCGTATTTACCGATCAATACTCGATTCTCGTGGTTCTAAGAAGCATTCTTTCTATATTCACAAGAAAGTGTGCCATTTTTGTTTCTTTACTAACAAGTTGCTGGAAGATTCTCTGACTCAAGATTCTCTCTCTTATTTATTTCAAAAAAGAAAAAAAGATTATTGTCTTCCACTTATACACTGCTCATTTCGATCCTAGTTAATTAACTAAAAAATGATGAGTGGTAATTTGGAAATATACAAGCATGCCTCCTTCTTCAAAGTCTTACTTTTTGATTTTCTCTCCAAGCTGGTAACTAAGCTTTCTCTATTTATTTATTTATTTTCAAATATTTAATGGATGGATCAAATATTATCTAATAATTTTGCAGATGATACCGATTGAGTTTGTGAAGAAATATGACGAAATTATGCCTCGAGAAGCCCTTTTGGTAATTGATGTTGAATATGAAAAATGTTGGAAGATCAAGATTAAGCCATGCGATGACCGTTTATGCTTCGCTGACAATTGGCACGAGTTTGTCAAGGATAACAAGTTAAGCGATATGGATTTTCTTGTTTTCAAGTTAGTCGGCAAGTCAACTTTCCACATTGCAATTTATGGAAAATATGGAATTTTGAGAGAGCCCTATTCGCCAGATTTACAGCTGCAAAGTGAGAGTGATGAGGAAGAAATGGAGAATAAAAGCTTTACAGCTGCTATCAAGAAAGACTGCAAATACCACATGGTGACTACAATCTTATTTATTTTATTTTTTAACCAACAATATGTTTATATTAAAATAATATTAATACTTTCAGAGCCACGTGCCTAAAATGATAGGATATGGTTTATATTTACGATATTATATTTTTTTTCGGTTTTTTAAAATTTCAAATAAACCAAGGAGAGAAGTTCCCCTCGAAAATTCCCGAAGGGAATAATTTCCCTTCGGTAATTTCCGAGGGAAAATTGTTCCCTTAGGTAATCTTAAAGGGTATATATGTTCCTTCGGTATTTTCGAGGGGTAAATTCCTTCGGTAATGATACCCTCGTAAAGCTTTCGGTATTTCCTTCGATAATTGTGGCGACAAACATTGGTGCCGTGTTTTCGAAGGATTTGCCAAGGTAAAATCCCTCGGTAATCACTACAGAAAATCACATGTTTAATGATGATTTTTTTTCCAAGCATAAATATTTATCATAATCTGTTGTTCAATGGTGACGAGTTTTATTTCTGTCACTGAAACATACATTTTGACGACAATATTAATTTTTGTCATCATCGATCTAGTTTTTCGTCACTAATTCGCATATTTGATGATGATTAAATGGAATTTGTCACAATAATGAAATGGCAAAAGAAGATGGGTAGAAGAGAACCTTTCAGTGACAAACTAGTAATAAATGGTGACAACATTTGGTGTCACAACAAGTTTTTATTCGTGACAACACTATATTTTGTAATTATTTTTTCCATGAAATATGGTGACGGCATCCATTGTCACAATAAGTTTATTTTCTTAACAACACCATATTCTGTCACTGCTTTTAAAAAAATAGTGATAACATTATTTTGACACTAAATATTATTTAGTGATAACAAATATAAGTTTTCATTTACATCAAGACTTAGGATGAGACTTATTCAATAACTTGATAATAATTGGTGATGACATTTGGTATCACTATATTTTTTATTGAAGTATTATTCAACTTATTATTCATCATTAAATATTTATTTTTCTATGTTTGTTTAACTTACTTTATTGTTTTTAACGACTATATTATTATTAGATAATATTTCTTAAGTTTCTTATTTTTAATATTGATTAAATAAATGTATACATTTAAATAGTAGATTATTATTTTTTTCTTCTGATTTCAAGTTTTGAAATTCATTTATTATTATGTTATAAAATTTTATATTTATGTACAAACGTTCTCAATTAATCTCTTTACCCAAAATCTCTTTTTGTGAATACCTTTTTTGTGTGTGTGAAATATTTATTAGAAGTTAATCACACTTTATTATATTCTTATCTAATTTAAATATATTTGTATATTTATTTTATAATACTTCAATTATATTTTTCGTTTTTAAACTCATTTTGTTGTTTGATCATTCTTCTTCACAGCACAAACTTTTTTCGTCAAGCAATCTTGAAGAAGTAAAAGTTTCTATTTAAAGATTTGGTTAATTACATAGACTACCCCTGATGCTTAGCCTAATCACAAAAAGACACAGCTATCCCTTATGGATTAAAGATTTAGGTGTATCTTTTTTAATTAGACTAAATCTCGAGGGTGCTTTTTTAATTATTCTATACATCAGATTCATTACACTAGCTAATATTGGTTAAAATTATTTAATTAGTACGTAATACGTGTGAGCCTCGAGAATATCTATATCTATATATAGATAGCACGTACGGCTATGATGATATATAATGTTTGATCATTCCTTTTGATTTGTATGCACATATATATATATATATAGGGTTGGGTTCAAATGAGAACCCGTCATTATATGTGAACCTAGGGACTCATCTTGACCATTAGATTGGATAATCTTGATGGTTGAGATCATGACATGTCAGCATGGTAATAATGTAAAAAAATGCATTAATTAATTAAAAATGGTATTTTGGACATATATCAACGTTTACAAAGAGCACTACATTGTTCTTTAAAAAGCACAATAGATTAAGAAAAAAAAAACACTACGATTGTATACAAAAAGTATCGCAAATTTTGTCTATAAGAGCATCTCCAATGGGACAATGTGAATTCTTAATGACATGGCAAATACAATATTATTACTTAAAAATCTTCTCCAATGGTAAATGTGAATTGTTTAAAATACTTAACTACTATTAGTTGAAAGGAAAGAGAAATAAATTAATTAATATTAAAAGGTAAATAAATAAGGTAAAATATTAAATAGATAATGTCTAGCACACCATCTAAATGTAGATGGTGTTCTAGACATTGTCTACATTTTTTCTTGCCACATCAGAATTTTAAGCTTATGTGGCAATTTTTTTACCCCAATTCACATCCCATTGGAGATGCTCTAAACTGCAAATTCAAAAATTTGAAATGAAACTCAAATCTTCAACAAACCATAACTTTTTCAAATCTTATTCGTTTTGAATGAAATATATATCAAATTAATCACATTCTCAAGATCTACAATTTAAGATACATATTGCATATTTTAAAATGTAAAAAAATATATCTATAATTAAATTAAAAAAAACTGGGCCTGATTTTAGCACTACAGTACTGTGTAAAAAGCACAATGAACCTGGACATATAATTGGCACTGTGCAATATTAGATCTAAGGCCAGGATTAGTCCCTAGGTTCACATATAATGACGGGGTTCTCATATGAACCCAATCCTATATATATATATATATATATATATATATATATATATATATATATATATATAAGTATGTATGTATGTATGTGATGTATGTATGTATGTATGTATGTATGTATGTATGTATGTATGTATGTATGTATGTATGAATGTATGTATGTATGTATGTATGTATGTAAGTATGTATGTATGTATGTATATATGTATGTATGTATGTATGTATATATATTCAACAGATGGCTAAGATGAGGCTCATTGATTTCTTTTTTTTTTTTATCGTTAAGGCTCATTGATTTCTTGTTCTGCTACTGGTGCTAAGCTATTGCTTGGTAAAAGCACAACAAGTTTTTTTGGCCGAAAAGCACAACACGAATCATCTGAAGTTAATGGAGGATAATGGAGCCCATATTGAGGCCTGTAACTACAAATGAGGAGGCGAAGAAGATTCAAGAGAAGTATTAGGAGGATCAAAAGATAGACACATACACCAATATTGAGGAACAACTCGGTGATGATCGTTTGTTATCTCCTCACGCACAAGTTCGTGTGTGCGCTCTAATGGGTATGCCATTTTCTTGATATTGAACTACATATTTATGGTTGTGTATTTTTTTTCTCTTTGTTTTTGTTCCTCAAAATTGATACAAGTGTAAGGGCCTTTACTGTATCTGCTTTGTTTTTGCTCTCCGATTCGTACAAATTAAATTTTTTTTATTTATATTGATGTAGATAAGTTTAGGATGTGATTGTGATTTATTACTTGTTGAGATTATTCCATGAGTTATGCAAAGTGTAGCAAGCACATAAAACTAATTTACATAAAAGTAATTGGTTCAGCTCTTGAAAGGGCTCCAAAGTTCTTTTCTTTCTCCAAAATATAAAGGTGTGGCTGTTGTGTAGTAATTATTAATTTTATATAGTGATTATATTTGGCTCCAAAAAATTTAAATTCTTAAAGTAATTTGTTGAGATTATTTCAGGTTCATGTAGAATGATGGAACAAAAGGTGAATTTGGGTGCATTCTCGATTATGTTCTCAACCACATTTGAATGAAAAATGAAGTTTTTTTTTTTTTTTTTTTTGCCTTTTAGTTTAGGGAATAAGTTTATTTATGAAATTGTACATTTGTGTTTAGAATAGATATATATTAGAAAATATTTTGCCTTCTATTGCTTAGAACATCTTGTGACTTGTAAATTTGCATCTTAGAATATTTGTAAATTTGAAAACTAGTTTATGAATGTTATAATAAATTATAAATATAAAAAGAATAAATTATTATTTATATATTTATTAAAAAGGGCACTTTCTGTGGAGTTAATATTACAACTTGTACCGTCATATAATGATTACAATTTTGTCACTTAAAATAACTCATTTGTGATGATTGACACGTCACCATATAAGCTCATCTAATGACAATGGATTTTATCACCATATGTTCCCCCTAGATCATTATCGAACAAATATCTTTTGTGATGATTATAATATTCGTCACATATTGCCAATTTTTTCCTGACTGAACATTTCATCACCTTTCATAGTAAATGGTGACACATTGGTTTGTCATTGTGAATATAGTTGTTTAGTGACGGTCAATATTGCGTCACTATAAAATAAATCTATCGTGACAAATTACATTATATTTGACAAATGTTTAATACAAATTATGACAATATGAGTGTCATTATAAGTCAATAAATATTGTCACTGTGATTATGTTTGTCACGGAAAGTCAAATATTTTGATGACATAATAAGTATTTGTCATTGAAAATGGTAACATACGGTGACAATACAGATCTTTATATGACAACTTCTCAATCACTTACGTGACGAATTCAGCGTCACTAAATAGTATCACCTATGATGACAATTTACATCAGCATCATCAAAATCGAACATTTAGTGACGTGTTTATAAAAAATTGTCACTTTCACCAAATATGATAATCATACCCTGACGACCTCTGTGGTGCTCAAATCTCGTCATCGATTATTTTCAATGACGAAAAATAGACTTTAAATGACGAAATGTATCGTCGTTGAACCTCAAATTTCTTGTAGTGAATGCCCTCGTTAAAAAATACCTTTGGTTAATGCCCTCGAAATTTTCGAGGGCAATATTTCCTTAGGTATTCCCCTCGGTAAAATACTATTTTTTTGTAGTGGAATTTAAAATTGGTATGAAGAAAAATTAGTCAATCCGAACGATGCATTTCATCAACACTTAAAACTTTTTGAAAAAAATTAAAATTTTATCATTATTAAGAATTAGTAAGACATTTTTAAATGACTATAGAAAGAAACTATATTACTTGCCTAATATAAAAACATACTTCTTCATCAATCACAATATCATGTCATTACTAGTTTGGAAACCCGCAATTACGCGGGAATATCCAGTAAACACATAAAAAAAAAATAAAAAAAAATTCAGAATTTACTTAGTAATACAAAATATTCAAATTGTTCACTTTAGATATTGGAAAACTTCCTTGTAAATAACATTTGTCGTCTTATTAATAATATTACTATCATCATCACAACTTAGGGTTTTTAATCCTTTACGACTCTTGACTCGAGAAATTTCGACGTAGAGTTGGCCGGCGCTAAAAATTGATCTTGGCAAAACAAACCCACAACTGAGAGAGTTTGACCCTGGCTCTTGTTTATCATTGCGAAACAAACAATAAGCGAAACTCTGTCCTTTGAAGTTTGAACGGAGCCCTACTGTCTGAATGGCTCAATGCCTTGCGTGGGATGTAAACCTTCGTCCCAACATTAGTTTCTGACAAAATCTTTACTTCAATAATGCAATCTCCAAGTTGGGTAACAACTAATTTAGTACCATTGCATGATAAATGATGTGAATATTGTGTTTCATATTTTATTTCCTTGTTAGTTATTTTCTTCCAAATTAATAGTAAACTAATTCATATAACTTAAAACATTCATGAGAAAAAAATGAAAGAAGCACTCTCAAATCCATTACGTATTGGAAATAACTGATCTACATATAGAATGTTATTTAGAATTTTGTAAAGAACTTAGTGGCATTGGTATGTAGCATAATAGTGTGTTAATGTAAAATAAATGCTCTGAAGTAGAGGCCAGTTGAATTATAAGGGGGATAAATAAGTTCACAAGCACAACAGTTTCCAGTTCTCAAGTTGGTACGACGTAGAAAAGCACACCACCACGAATTGATATTGTAGAGGCCTCATTTTGTAATTTGACAGTCCAATCAGTTAAACAATGATTGAGAGTTGCAATTGTCTCGTTCACCATACTAGTCACATGAATGTGTTTCATTCAAAAGTCCATATGAATATGCTGTGAAAAAAATATATGAATACAAACAATATCAATTAGATGTCATTGATTTTTTTTTATTTTTTTGCGACAAATGATAGAAAAAGAGATTGCTTATCAAAAGGGATTTCTCAATATGAGTTTTCGCAACTGTGAACTAAAATGTTGGAAATTATGTGTTTCTATAATCCAAATTAAACTCATCGTATGAGGATATGTTTCTGTATTTTTCTCAACGCCCAACTGGGAGAAAACGATTACATCAAATACCATTCCACCATGATAAGTAAGGACCAATTGATCTCCAATTTAAATATTATTATGTTGGATAAATAACTCAAAACCGATGTTGAATTCGACATTGTCATTAATCTTACACATTTCAACTAGCCACGAATATCCACACCAATTTCGAAGATCAAAGTACAATGATTCTTTGAAAAAGGCGGAGAAAGTTTCTAAAATAGGCTGATACATAAACAAAAATTTATAATTGAAAATAGTTTAATTTTTTTAATTCAGTTGAAATAAAATTAGAATATTAGTCTAAAACTAATATATCTTTTCAGATTTCATATGATTAATTTGAGAAGGACAAAAAATAGAAATAACGTATGAACTTGAAAAATACTAACCAGTTTATTGGTTGTGGAGTATATCTGGATAAATAGTTTAGTCTGTGGGCAAAATAACTTCTGATTGTGGATTTCAATTGAATTAGAAATATTATGATAAGAAAAAATAATACTTTCGTAAGTATCCGACCTCAAAATATGTTGCACTGGATATTTGGAGTCACATAATCTAATTAAATGTGGAGAAAAAAGAATTCAAATACACATACCAAGTTTCATCAAAATATGATACACAAATGCTCTATTTGATTGCAAGTTGGGGTTGAAGAATCAAATCCATTGTTTATTGGAGTTTCTGCAGATAAAGAAAAAAAAAACCATGACAGATTTTCAATAGTTGATTATTGAGAATGAACTTTAGAGTACATACAAAATTATATATAAACATACTTAAATACATACATACATATTAGTTAATTTATTTAGTACATGTAAATATTGAAATCTTAGTCAATTCACAAATTGATTAACCA
>BMAC01000521.1:586781-618477 GCA_014905375.1 Phtheirospermum japonicum | reverse complement strand
TCATACTTAATATCGATTGAAGTTCAAAATAGAATTTATTCTCTTAGGTGTACATTTATATTTTACATACTAATCGCTTCAACATCATTGAAATATTTATATTTAAACTTAATACTTATAATATCATCTGCTCATTGTGCGGAGGAAAAAAACTATCTTCACACGAAATTATAGTAGACCTAAAAAAACCATGTAAGAGAGAAAAAAAAAGTCACGTAGGATTATTTTATATACATATATATATGTACATATAAATATTATTTTATTTTATTTTATGTTTTTTTTTATTGTGAGTCCAAATAATATTAAAAGTAATTTGACCACTTTTTAAATTAGATTATATAAAAATGATAACATAATTTAGTATTTATTTTATTGGCTATCAACGGTTATCTATCAAATATTATTACGATTAAATACTTTTTTTATTTGAATTGATCTCATAAATAATGTTTAATATTAATGATGATTTAGTTTCTTTTTTAATTATGTAAGAACTTTCTTAACATAATTAGGATGGATACCCTAATTAATATAAAAAAAATTAATAAGATCATTTGAATATATGTATATGTATTTATTTTGGTTTTTATTGTGAGTCTAATAATATGAGATTTGTCATTTTTTCTCAAAAATAATTTGACCACTTTTTAAAATAAAATATGCGAAATTGCACAGTGCAACACAATGTAGCATTTGTTTTATTGGCTATCAACATGTTATTTATAAAATATTATTACGACTCAATACTTTTGATTTGAATTGATTTTATAAAATAATGTATTTTGTTACTATCTCAGTAATCATGCAAAACAACACAAGCGCGAAACTAGCATCAAGTGGAATGAACACTGTGGCATCAACTATAATAATTCGTAAAAAGATCAACTAATCCCAAAACCAAGAAGGGAAAGTCGCCTCTAAAAGTAAATGTTATTAATGACAGTAATCTGCATTCATGACACACTTAATTTATATCGAAATTCAAAATCTAGATAATTATATTAGATATGCATTTACGTTTTACATACCAATCACTTTAACTTCATTTGAATATTCATATTTTGTTTCATATACTTATACTATTATTTGATCAATATGTAGAGGTAACAATGTAAAAAATACTCTTCATACCAAATTTGTAGCATACCTACAATCCATGCTGGATAGTAAAATAATTCGTTTATAATGATCAAACAAATATTTTTGGAGATGATGGTATTGCAAAAGTTTAGAATTAGCAAACAAATATTTTCCCAAATAAGTCAGTTTTCAGTCTTGGTTAATTGTACATTGTTATATCAAGTGTGACTAATTGTAAGGGTTTAAATATATTGATCGGCGATAATTAGAATAAACGTAGTAATAATATTATAAATTTTGTGTATAAGGATGTAGTGTTCGTGCCTATTATTATCGTGTCGTGCCTTATTATGCTGGCCCGATAAGAACCCGACACGATTGATTTGTCAGCCTTGATATCAAGGGTGACCAATTGTAAGGGTTTATAAATATTGACCGACGATGACGAGAATAAACATTGTAACAAAATTATAAAAGTTGTGTATAAGAAAATTTTTCAGAATTTTTAAACTACATTTCGTATAATAACAATTCTTTTATGAACCAGGTTATATTATTTTCAATACTGTTCGATCTTTAAATAATATTTAGATGATTTATATATATGAAGCAGTTATGGTAGTAAATATCATCTCTGATTTGAGAACCATTGATGGTTCTCACCAAAATACACACACACACATATGACTTAAATATACATATATACAATTACTTATTTAAATACTTTAATACATTTAAAATAATTATTTTTATTTTAAAAAAAATAAAATAAAAAATTATCGTGCAACGCACGAGCACAATACTAGTTGAATATAATAAAGCATAACATCACATATCTACAAAGCACTTTTAATTGGTATATAAGAGCACCACAAATCTACAATCCGGGTGAATATAAATTGCATGATAAAAATGGTATCTATTAATTGAAATCATCTATTAATTAGAAATAAATCATCTATTAATCGTAAAATTTGAAACGGGTGAATATAAATTGCATGATAAAAATGGTATATATTAATTGGAAATCATCTATCAATTGGAAATAAATCAGTTATTAATTATGCTTGAAATCAACTCTTAATTGTAAATGTTTTTTCTAGGCCTAAATTGACCCTCTCAATTAATACACCAGCATTTGGATTTCAGTTTTTTCCATTTTTAAGCACAAATCCTGAATTAATATAACCCTTGGATTAAATAAACCTATGGTGTAGATGAGTTCATATGTTCACATATAATGACGGATTTTCATTTGAACCCAACCCTATATATATATATATATATATATATATATAAATTTATTGAGTACATGTAAATATGGAAATCAGTGTCAATTCACAAAATTGATTAACCGAATTAGTTGTAAATTATCCTCAATGTTGGTTCTAGTAAATATTTTTTCGAGATTTGATATATTTTTGGCGTAAAATTTAATGAATTCCACAAAATATTTTTATTAAAATAAAATATGGTCGATATGCAAATATTAGTGTCAATCAACAAATTCTTTGTTAATCAATTAACTAAGTTTGATGAGTAAATTATAAATTTATTTTAAATTAGATTACGATTTAATTAACGAAACTACGACACTTACACAAAATTTTTTGTTTTCATATAGTTAGTGAATAACTATAAATGATTTCATATGTAAGAAGTATTTAATTGAAAAATCGATAATTTCGCTTGTTGATCGGTCCTTTTAATTATTACATATATGGTGTTTTAATTTGGTTAAAAATTATCTAAGTGAATAAAGTTTACAATTATGTTAGTTAAGAAGTATTAACTAAGTGAATATTAATTTAGTGTCGGTGATTAACATATCGAATCTTGATACTTGGCCAATATGCAAATATAAGGGTGAATCAACTAATTCTTTGCTAATCAAATAATTAAGTTTGGTAAGTAAATTAGATAAATATCATTAAATTACGATTTAATTTCATAAATTACGACACTTACACAAAAATTATTTTTTTCATATGGTAAATTAATAATTACTACATATATGGTATGTAAAAAGTAATAAATTGGAAATTCAATAATTTTATGTGCTGATATAAGTAAATAATTACAGGAATAATTATTAGGAAAACTTTGTTAATGATGTCTTCAATTTAGCTTGAGATAATATTATCTTCCATGATTATGATAATGTCATAAACACATTATATTTGGTGATCCATGAAAATCCATGATTTATGTAATTATACACATTATGACACTTACACAAAGATGCCAATATTTTTCATATGGTAAGTGAATTATTATAATTGATTTCATATGTAAGAAGTATTTAATTGAAAAATCGATAATTTCGTTTGTTGATCATTCATAAGAAATGGCTGATATGCAAATATTGGGGTCAATCAACTAATTCTTTGTTAATCAACTATTTAAGTTTGGTGTGTAATTAGATAACTTAATTAAAAGACGGGTTTGATTTCATAAATTACGACACTTTTAAACATATGTCGATTACATATGGTAAGTGAATAATTACTACATATATGGTATGATTAAACTGGAAATTCAATAATTTTGTTTGTCGATATAAATAAATAATTATTACATGAATAATTATTAGGAGAATTGTTAATGATGCCTTCAATTTGACTTGAGATAATATTGTATTCAGTGATTATGATAACGTAAACACATTAAATATTTGGTGATCCATGAAAATCCATGATTTATGTAATTATGCACATTATGACACTTACGCAAGATGCCAACATTTCTCACATGGTAAGTGAATTACTATAACTGATTTCATATGTAAGAAGTATTTAATTGAAAATTTGATGATTTCGTTTGTTGATCATTCCTAAAAAAATGGCGATATGCAAATTTTAGGGTCAATCAACTAATTCTTTGCTATTCAGCTAATTAAGTCTGGTACGTAAATTAAATAACTATAATTAAAATATGTAAATATTGGAGAAAATAAAATAAATTCAAACTAACATAAATCATTTCTATAAAATGAATGTGCATTCAAAAATTAATGTGGAGACCAAAAACTTATTAATATATAAAAATATGTAAATTCAAAAATCGACAAAGTAGAATACAAAAATCGGAGACTGAGTATACATTAGTTTGTTTAGATCTAAAATTGGAGAACAATAATATCTGGGAAACAACTAAATAATCCAGATGCAATAGAAAGCATCCAATATCGATTTAGCAATTGGATCTAAATACAGAACAATTATTTAAAACCATAAATCTAAACCAATTAATTATTTTTTGCTTTTCAACACAAATCGATCAAATACAGAATAAAAATTCCGAATAAACAAAAACAACAGTTATTCAAATCAAGAAATGACCACAATAATATTTGGAAAACAAACTTCAAAATTTTTTGTCGAATTTTTCATAAAAACAGGCGGCGATTGTGAAAAGAAAATTAGAAACACTCGTCATGAAATAATTAATAGGAAAGATAATTACTTTAAAAAACGTTGGCAGTAACATTATGAGAAGCAGACGTCAGGAAAAGAAGATTTGTATATCGGAAATCTGGAGAAGGTGATTTGGGGTTTGTAAGAAATCGGCAGAATCGGATCTGGAGAAGAAAACGTTGACAGTCATGAAAACCCTGGTTGGAAAATGAAAACAAAATTATGAAAAGAAAAGTGTTATTTTATACAAATAAGAAATTTATGAAAAATGAAATTTTTTTTAGAGAAATGATGTGAGTATGCCACATTTGATTCCCAATACACCACCATTGACACATGAAATTTGAATGATTGTGGTATTAACACATAAGTTAGGTGTCAACAAAATTAGCAATATAGGTTGATGATAAAGTTTATTTAATACAAATCACCCCTATATATTAATGCAAAATCTTCCTAACCTATGTGTCTGCTTCGTATGCTTCGTTTGACAAATAAAAAATTCTGGTGCTTCGTTTGCTTATGTGTTATCCGAGCCTAATATTTACCTAATTTAATACTTTTCTTTTTATTGTATCTTACCTTATTTATTTATTTTTTATTATATTTTCCTTATTCAATACTTTCTTTTGATTCTCCTAATATAAAAATAGAAATAAATCATATATAATTAGTAGATAAGATCTAAATTAGTTTTTAATTAAAATAAAAACTACATATGAAATTATTTTAATTAAAAAAACTTTATTATGAAAATAATTAGATAAGTTTTATTGATAATATAATTTAAAATAATTTTACTTTTTGGAGTTTCAAATATTCTATATAGGTAAAATATGAGTTATTTACAATAATTTAAGTATATAACTAAATATTAGTAATGTATTTAATCAAAATTTAAAAATATTAAATTATATACTAATAATTAATAAACATTGATTAGGTACCAGTACAATGCGACACAGGTTGCGAGTATGATATCTTTTGAATATCTCAAAGTATGTAACTAATAATTATTAACGAATTTATTCTAAATATTAATATATAAAATAATTTAATAATAAGAATAATTAATGAAATAGATATTAGACACGAGTATAGAATGTGACGCCTTTTGAATTTTTATAAGTATATAACTAAGATTTAATTAATTTAATTTAAACACCAAATAAAAAATTATTTAATATTTATAATAATTAATAAATAGATTAGACATGTATAAGGTACGGGTTGGGAATAATTATTTTAACTTTTTATTTTAGATCTAAAATTCAGTAATTATCACAAATATTTTTTATATTTATCTTTGATAAGTTCCCTGTAATACACGGGTGTCAAACAAGTATATATCATTGCAAAATCCTCCTAATCTATGTGTCTACTTCGTATGTTTCGATTTGATAATAAAAAATATTGGTGCGTCGTTTGACTATGTGTCATCCGAGCCTAATATATACCTAATTTAATATTTTCCTTTTACTATATATTGCCTAATTTAATATTTTTTTAATTATATTTAGCCTAACTTAGTAATTTTATTTTATTATATTTTGTCGAATTCAATAATTTTTTTATACTCCTAATATATAAAAATATAAATAAGTCATATATAATTAGTAAATAAAAAATCTAGATTAATTATTTTAATTAAAAGACAAAGTACATATGAAATAATTTTAATTTAAAAAAAACTTTTATATGAAAATAATTAACAAATTGTATTTATAATAAAAGTTGCAATAATTTAATTTTGAAATTTTAAATATTCTGTATAGGTAAATAATTCTAAACATTAAAATATATTATTAATCAATAACTATAATAATTAATAAATTAAACAAGACACATGTTGAAATACACATTCTTTCAGTTTTTTTATTTTAAATCTAAAACTTTATCATTTTTACAAAAAATTTTATATTTAGTTTTTTATAAATCCCGTGTAATACACGGGTGTTAAGCTAGTATTAACATTAATACAAAAAAATTACTCAATTATCCCACGTGGATGAATGGTTTGTCTCCAATATAATATGAATCAAACTTTACCATAAAACTAATTATAATAATTAATTCACTTAATGCATTAAAAACTTATATAGTATGTAAACTCCAATAATTAAATAAATACTAAATGAGTTACTATTTGTAGTATGCATTATGGGTAGGAAAAATACCTTTTTTCTTTACGTGATTTTAAGAATCAATTTTTTCATTAGAATTAGACATGTAAGCTCAGCCATATTTTCCTCATCATTTTTATGGAAGCACTCGATAGATATGATATGTAGTGCTATCCTTTGTAATCTATGACATATTATTAAATTATTAAATATATTAATATCTATATCTATTTATAAATAGATTGTTTAATTGGGTGAATACATTTTATAATTACTAGTACAATGATTTTATTTACTTACCAAACATAATGATTTTAATTCAAAGCTATTAGTAAACCATTAATTGCTCATGTTATTAATTGCTCACGTTGACTAGCCATCCCTCCGCCCAAACAATGTCAGAAAAAAATTTTTAAAAAAATAAAATTTAGCGGACTCGTATGAATTATTCATTTTACATAAAGAATGTAGACATTATTATATACACAACGAATTTGTACACATCCATGTAATTTTTCAAACTTCAACCAAAACTTCTCTTTTCGTAGTTTGATTCAACTTTTAAGTACATATTCACTTAACGTAGGCAACTGTACAACCATAATTCATCGGGCTTTCCTGTTCAAACTTTGCAATGCGTGGGTGTTTTCTAAGTAGTTCGAGCACATGCTCCTTCAAAACACCCGTGCCCATTCCGTGTATAATGAAGAGAACAGATTTAGACCCTCTCGTGTTGATGGCCATGTTGACGTGGAGACCAGCTTCCTCGACTCGCATTCCCCTCAAGTCCACCGTGTTTTTTGACGTCTGCACCACTGCGCCATAAGGAACCTCCTCGTTTTTTATGGTTTCTGAAAGATTCCTCAGATTCTTCAGCCTTTTGACCCGTTGACCCTACAATCACAAGACACCCGCCGTGTTGTCATAAATTTCAATACTCAAGCAACAACTTTAAATAATTAAATACATTATAATAATACAATATCATCAACAACTTTAATAATTAAATACAACATACTAATACAATATCTTTCACTTTTCAGATATGATTTACCATCTACCGTAAAAAAATAAAAGATTCTCAGTCCTACAACAAACAAACAAAGATTTTTACTAATCTCAGTATTCTCAGGCCTCATAACAGTTTGCAATATTGAGAATACCCAAGTAGTTTTTAATAATTAGACTGATCTCATGGATATATTTTGTAATTAACCTCAATTTAAAAAAAAAAAAAATCTCATTCATAATGCACTTTTTCTTTGAAAAGAACTATGATTTATTGTTGTAGTCAAAACTAGCATCAAAAAGAAAATAATAATAATAATAATAATAATAATAAAAACAAAAAATCTCCTTAGTTAACAAGAAAAGATTACATAGAAAATTACCTGTTTTTTCGAGCGTGGCACTGAAGCCGACACACTATTACCATCAGCAAGAGCATTTATACTGCTCACATTTAAGCGGACTCTGATTTTTCCATATTGGACAAGGACTGTGTTATCATCAGACGGTGCTTCAACCACAGTAGCCAACTTATTCCCTAAACCCTTTATAAGAACTTGTTCTCCAATTTTCGGTATATGGAAACTACTCGCCGTTCTATCAACAGTAATATCTTCAGAGAGCTGATGAGCTTGAACAACAGATGCTATTGCAGATTCTGATTTCTTCAAAAGCATACCGCACTCGTCCGGGCCAGTAATTCTCAGTTGCTCCTCAAATTCTTGTACTATAGTATCGATTTCAGCCTTCACAGCTTTCAATTGGCCTTGGACTTGTTGGGTTTCTTTCGCCTTAAGAGCTGCTTCACGCGCATTGAGATCATCTGCCTCGTTATGGATCTTCAACAGGAGAGAAACAAAAATTTATAATAATAATAATAACAACAATAACAATAATAATAATAATAACAACAACAACAACAACAACACCTCCTCCGTCCCAAAATGATAGGCTCGTTACTACATTTAGTATGTAGTTAATTATTAATTTCCATGTATACTCCTATTTAATTATTTTAAAATCACACCAATCCATTTACCTAAACTTTTACGAAAACCGAGCAGGCAATGAATAAACAATTATTTATCCATATGGGCATAGATGGAAAACACAATACTCAAACTATACTAACCATCATTTTCTGAAATCACCGTAAGCTTATCTTTTTCTTAAAACATTTTCTTAAAAGTAATAATTAGCACTTCTATAGGGAATTCCTAATTAAATCTAGAAGCACAAATTATGCAGAAAATGGTGCAAACATACAATCCTTTATGAAAATAAAATCTTACCTCATGATAAAGTTCCAATACGTCTGAATGAAGAGAACTAGCTCTTTCTGCCTGAGCCTCTAGTTTATTTCTCTCTTCAACCAGAGACTGATACAACAAACTATTAAGTTTCTGCATCTTTTCTGGTGTTAGCTTTTTCACCCAAGATCGTGCTCGCTCGATTATTTTTCCATCGAAGCCGATTTTTTTCGCAATACTCAACGCGTTTGATTCACCCATGCTTCCCCAAAGGATACGATATGTGGGCTGTAGACTCTCCATGCAAAACTCCATTGCCGCATTCTCAAACCGTATATCTTCCTCTTTTAATCGAGATAAATCCGCATAATGGGTTGTCACAACAGCCAAGTTTACTCTGTCTTTCAGATACTGCAATATGCTAGCTGACAGAGCCACACCTTCCGAAGGATCGGTCCCACTTCCGATTTCATCAAGGAGGACAAGAGATCTTTCAGAAGCCACTTTCAGGATTTTGCAGATTCGTGATATGTGTCCGCTAAAGGTCGAGAGACTTTGTTCTAGAGACTTTTAATTGGACAATAAGAAATTAATCATCAATAGGTGTTCCATATCATAAAGAAACAAGGAAATAAGTAGGGGTGGCAAATCGACCATGCCGGGCTCTTATCGGGCACCAGGCCTAAAATTAACTCAAACACGACATGATAAAAATACGAAAAGCACGGCACCACACAATAAAAGGAAATTCTGAGTTTATTTAATCAGGCCCATTAAACCCATTAGTCTCGTTAAGCCCGTTAGATAATAAAATCTATGGTTTTCTTTATATATGTAATGCATATCTATATAAATTACCAATACAAATAGTCAAATATGACATGAAAAATATAAACTAAGGATCACAAACACTAATAACGAGTAAATGAAATTAAAAAATAAAAATATTATCATGTTTATCAGGCTAGCCCAAAATCAGCCCGTTTCTTAATGTGCCTTATCATATCGACCCTATATTGGCCCGAACCTGATAAGCCTCGGCCCAAAACCCTATAATTTTATGCCATGCCTCAAATTGCCACCCCTAGAAATAAATAAGAAAACCAATTACCTGCTGATCACCAATATCCGCAAGAACAAGATCGAACCAAGGAATCGTTGGATTGTTTCGCGCGGGAAGGTACATTCCAGCTTTCAACATTATAGAAGCCAACCCTAGAGTTTTCATCGAAGCCGTTTTACCTCCTGTATTTGGTCCTGAAATCACAACTACCTTTACTCCATTCCCAATAGTAAAGTCAACAGGCACTATATCATCAGAATTGCTAGTGTCAGGTTCTCGATCCATAGGGTTTTTTAGCGAAGACTCGAGCAGCAAAGGATGCTGCATACCGTTTACATCCACTGACAACGAATCAGAACCACAATTCTCACTTTCGGACTTAAATATTGGACAGACCCCGTTTACCCACCGAGCATGACCAGCTCTTGCAAAAGCGAGATCCACTTCCAATACCCTATCTAACAAAAACCCGATCTGTTTACTGAATCCCGCAATTTCAGCACTAAGAAAACTTAGTATGGCTTGCTCCTCCATCTTTTCAGATTTCGATAGCCTCACTTCCAGATTATTCAAGTCAACTGCCTCCCTCGGCTCCATAAAGTAAGTTGCTCCAGAGCTGCTAGAGTCTAATACTATTCCGTCAGGAAGTAAAGATCGGTGCCTAGCCCTAATAGCTACACATATTCTGGATCTGCGTTTGGTAACCAGAGGCCTATCGATACCACCGGCCCGGAAAATCCGAGTGGATATCTGCTTCAGCATCGACTCTAGATTCTCCATGTTTGTTTTCCTTTCAGACCTTATTAATTCCAGTTCTTCACTAGCTTGGTCGAGGACTATCGAATAATTACAGTCTACACAGAATTCTATCTTTTTTTCCAATTCCATCAGAAAATCGCACTTATGAAGAATTTCAAGCAGCGGTGAGCATCTGATTGAATACAGGAAGATAGATAATTACTAGCTCCATAATTATAAAAATTAAGCAGATTAACTACACAAACCTTTCGTACAAATTATTCTGCGATGATATGTCCTCCAACTGTTCGATCAATGATCTAGCTGATCTCAGCGTCCTGCGCACAGAGCAAAGCTCGCCGATTGAGAGAATCTCGCCGGAAACGGACGCGTCAACAATCGGGGAAACGTCTTCGATTCCGGAGAAATCCAAAGGTCGAGAAATGGCCACGGCGGCGGAGGTTTGGTCCAGAAGGCGGCGGCTCTCGCTCGGGCTTCGGCCCAGGGGGATGCCGGCGGATTTCGCCGCCGTGAGACCCATGGAGGTGGAGGTGAAGGGGCAGAGCTGGGTGCATACGGATGGCCATTCGAGGATCTTGAGGGTTTCTGATTGGAGTGAGTCGGCGAGTTTGACTCGTTCGGTCACCGGCTCAGCGGATAGGGCGGCGAATGATGTGGCGGTGGGGCTGAATGTTTGCCGATGCGGCGGAGGTGTGTTCCAGATGAGGAGGCTGTGGCCGAGTATCATGGAAAAACAGCCGCACGATTTGAATTTCTATTCCTATCCAGAACGAAAACAGTGAAAAAATTGGTGGGAAAGTTTCGGCGCTTTCAAAGCAGTTGGGTTACCCCAAAGTCGCTGATACATATGCCCGCGCGATTGAAACTCTTCACGGGCTCTTGAAACAAGCCGATCCATTCCGGTTCACTGTTTCATAATTTCTGGTCCAGCCCATAGACCTTATTGTTAAATATCGACGTCGAAGAATCGTTGTTTGTTATAGGATTTACAATTATTTACTTTTCACCTTAAATGTTAAATTATATTCGAAAAGTAGATGATAATATATTATTATATTATATAATTAAATAATATTATATTATATTTAGAAATATTTAACTATTTAATTGTAAAAAATTATTGCATTTTTGAGAAACAAACAAGTATATATTATTCAAAATACCAAGTTAGTATTCTAAACTCTTGGGAAAAGAAGCCCACATGGTATTTGAAAATAAAATATGAAAATTGATTAAATGTTTAGAAGCGTTCTATTTGAGATTAAAAGTCAAGCCAAGAGGAGAATCTAACGATATATTTGGATTAGGACTCCGAATCTTGTATTCGGGATTCATAATACCTAATAAGTTTGTATTCGGGATTCATAATATCTAATAAGTCAAGTTAAGAAAAGAATCTAATGGCCTGTTTAGATTAGAACTTAAAATCATGAATTCGAAATTCGGAATACATAATACTCATTTTATCTAAGACTTCGGGGTTCGAAATACCAAATAAGCCAAGCCAAGAAGAGAATCTAACATCTTGTTTGGATTAGGACTCCAAATCCTGAATTCGAAATTTAGAATACCGAATACTCATTTGTTTTAATACTCAAAAATTAAATACTCAAACAACAATATCTTACAACTAAATAATTATATTTTTCTAAATACAATATGATAATGAGAATTTCTACGGTGTTGGAAACTTCTACGGTATCTTCACGGCACCATTTTTCACTTAATATGGCTTAATAGGGACCATTAGATCAATTTTATACACGTAGACTTTTCCATAATAACACTGCTTTCCTCCAGTTCATATTAAGTGTCGTTTTAGAACAAGTCAAATTTTGTTTCAAATTAATTGTCGTTTTAGAACATTTTACCAATTTCTTCCAATTTTATCCCTACTCATTTAGGAAAACAAAATACTTTTATAGTAATAAGATATTATTAGTAAAGAGGTAAGAGAGTTTAATTATGAATATTATAAATTGATTAATGGTATATTAGTCAAATTTACATGTTCCTTAATTGTTTACATAAATTCTAAAACGACTTTTAATTAAAAAAAACGGAGGGAGTATCTTTCACTTTTCAAATATGATTTGACATCAAATACAATATAATAATACATTATCATCTACTTTTCGACATAATTTGACATTTATAGTAAAAAGTAGAGGATTTTAAATCTTATAGCAAACAGAAATTCGCCCTATTCACGTAATTATGAATATCCCAATTCTTACTATTTTTGATTAAATGAAACATGAAAACAAAAGTGGACATTTCTAAACACACAAAGGACTTTATATAAAGAATTTTATATCTTATAACAAACAAGATTCTCACTATTCACTCACGTAATTATGAATACCCTAGTTCTTACTATTTTTGATTAAATGAATCATGAAAACAAAAGTAGACATTTATAAACACAAAAATTAAGATTTTCTCTTTCAAATAACACTTTATGATTATGTATTTTTACGTTTTTGGTGATCGTAAAACAATCGTAGATATGTCTTATATTCTGGGAGTGACTTGTCTCCTTCTGGAGTGTCTTTTTACTGATAGGACAAGGAGTCTCTTCTGTTAATGAGAATGTGACGATCATCAATCACATACTAAGCTAGTCACAAAACATCTTTGGGATGCTGCATCCCTTTTATACACTTGAGCTTTGAAAGAAAAATAAAAAAGAAAAATTAAATAACAAATTCACAGCCCATATAATACTAAATCTATTTCCCCGACAGCTACATCTTCTCAACCATCATACATGAAAACCTGATATAGCAAATGATACAACGACGAAATCATATTAAATAATAATAATAATAATATTAATATTATTATTATTATATGTTTTTTAAAAAAATGGAACCAGAAAGGCATATTTTGCATTACCTTCATTTAGCCAAGATTGGGACACCGCAAGCAATAGGAGCATGCTTGCCCTCCTGGTACACAAGGTTGCCTCTAGCAAACGTCGCTAAAACCTTACCGGCTAGTTTTGATCCCACATACGCCGAGATATTCTACGCGGATAACGAGAGATTTTTTAACCACGTGAAAATCGATATGGTTTAGTAAAACAATTAAATCACGGTTGATTAAATGTCATATATATATATATATATATATATATATATATATATATATATATATACCGGATGCTTAAGGTACACGGGATGATTATCATCAAGTTCAAACTCCACTTCAGGTTCCCAGACCACAATATCTGCATGAAATCCAGTTGCAATAGCCCCCTGCAAATTATAAAATGGAAGTTAAAAATTTACTGTTAAAAAACCCGGTGGGAAACTAAAATAACCGCTGTAAATCAGACTATTACTTATTAGTTTATTTACCTTAAGATGTTGGCCGGCAAGTTTAGCGGGCTTCTCACTCCACCACGAAACCAATTGATGGAGACTGATACCGTATTTACGCCCATATGACCATGTCACAGGAAGAACAAACTGCACAAGATACACTCGGAACCAAAGTAAATTACAGTAAAAGAAAAAAACTCAGGTTTAACCTAATTACAAAAAAAACACAGCTAACTTTCAAAATTACAAAAAACACCCCCAAATTTTAGTTTCTCTTACATTTACGCCATTAATTTTTACACTGAATCCAACCCCAGGAGTTTTTTTTATGTAATTTTGAAAGCTAGTGGGTTATTTTGTAATTAGGTCATACCTCAGGGGGTAATTATCCCCAAATAGTTCGCACTAGCCACGATAGAGTTAGTATAACACTTCGCGTTTCCGAGTAATGAGCATATATACGCACCTGCAAAGAGGATATGCCACCCCACGCCCTTAAGAAATCGCCCTCCCCAAAGAGTTTAAGCTCCGGAGATGACGGTGAGTGATCAGAGCTCAACATATCAATATCTCCATCCTTAAAATAAAAAATAAAAAAGATTATTATCGCAAAAAACAAAATAATAATAATTCATAATAGTTTTAGTGTAAAACACGACATCATACCAACAAAGCCGCCCAAAGCTTTTCTTTGTTATCGGCATCGCGGATAGGTGGGGCACACTTGAACCGAGTATCTCCGTCCGGGATTTCTTCAGCTGAAAAGGCCAAATAGTGTGGGCATGTTTCAACTGTAATGCTATCACCTCTACTCTTAGCTTCCTATAAACATTCACGTTTGAGCCAACACAGCACGTATCATGAGTTCCTTATATTTCATTAATATGCCCTTCGAGACTATTTTTTTTAAACAAATGTACGTGTAAATAACTTTTAAAAAAAATATATACCTTTATAAGTTGTAAAGACGATCTGGCATCAGCCAGATGGACAATGTGAAGATGAGCACCTTCAGCGGGACCCCCAACCTTAGTGCCCTCTGTTACCGTTAACAGCTCTCTAATCGCCGCTTCTTCCCTGAATAAATTAAGATGATATGTTGCGAGAAAACGCATAAAAGGCTATTTAAGTAATTTACGGGGAAAAAAAAAACTCGCACCAGGAAGCAGGTCTAGTCTTCAGATAAGTGGAATAAGATCTCGGATCGTTACCATCATCGGCCACGTTTTCCTGTTGGATCTCGGCATGCACGAGCAATGGTCTTTTATATTTTGCCAGTACAGAGAGCCCTTCCTAAGGTAAAAATCATTTACGGCGTAAATAGATCCCACAAGAATTACGATATAGTGAATAAAGATGGCATTAAGTTTTAGCAAAGGAGTCATCTGGAAGGATACCTTTATATGGCTAGTGTTTGTCATGGGAAAGTCATTGATTCCTGAAGGGCACATGAAAGACTACAAAAAAGAATTTTTTTTTTTTTTAAATTAAGATTAAAAAAAAAGGGTCAGTCTTACACGATATACAAGAAATTGTACATTCATCAAGGAAAAAATATATTCATATTTTTTCTACATTTCTAGAGAACCTTAAGGCCAAGTGCTCCAGCCTCAAGAAGACGTTGCAAAGAAGTTGCGTTAAATGCATTTTCCGGCACCAGACCTCCCCAAAAACCTATATAGAAATTAAAATAATTAAATAAATAAATAAATAATCAACCACTAACAAAATTAATATGTCAAGAGCCAAAAACTAAAGGTAGAAACTAGAAAGAACATACCAACATCAACAAAGATTCTTTTCTGAGCGGCCTTGATCTGAACAAATCGCAATACAATTGAAGATGACGAGCAAATAAAACCCAACAAAATAATAATAATAACAAAAAAGAATTTATACAACTATACCTTAAGTTTGAGTGTTTCTTCTGAAACTGTAGATGGGAAACTATTCAATGGCATGTCGATTAATGTCGTGATCCCACCTGTGGAAAGCATAGTGAAAATAAATATATAACTATTGTTCTCTAAAATTTAATTAAAAAATCATTATTAAAAATATTTATATATGTACCAGCAGCAGCTGCTCGTGTCCCAGATGGAAATCCTTCCCATTCTGTCCTTCCAGGGTCGTCAAGATGTGCATGCCTGCCATTCACGCACGATAATATGATCCTCAAATTTCCATTAAAAATGTATTGCAAAATTTAATAATATAACATTTAAATTGCAAAATCTCTAATTATGTATTTTCGCTCATCTTACACATCAATCAATCCGGGCATAACAACGGCATCCCCATAATCCATAACTTGATTAGTCCAAGTTTTTCCTCGCCAACCATCTCCTTCGACGACAGATATGATTTTCCCTCCTTTTACTTCAACTGTTCATTATCCCACATTCGAAAAATAAATAGATAATGATAAAATATTGAATTAATTTTCTGCTCTGGATCAAACTGGATTATTATCACAAACTCACCTGCACCAGAAATTATTGTGCTTGGTGTGACGATACGTTTGCTAGCTATCCAAAAATGTCTATACTGTGTAAGGCTGCAATTGCTCCTATATGCCTGATGAATAATAAATATTTATACAATGTATTTAACATACTTTCACCTTGGAAGAATATTGAAAAAAGAACAATTAAAAGGGAATCTGTAACAAAATTTATTGGATATTTAAAAAGCATATATGATTAGGATACTCATGAAATGCGTGAATCTTGAGCACTTTTACCAGAATCTTTGGCTTTCTGTGATTTCTTTTGCCTTTATACACCCAAAAAAGTAGAATTAAATATTTATTAGAACTAATTATCATAATTCTACTTTTCAATTAAAAAAAAAAGAGTAGAATTAAATATTTAATTTCGCAACCATTTGTGAAATTATTTTTCATAGAAAAAAAAATCATAGAAGGGAAGAAATTTAAAAAAAAAAAAATCAGATCAAGGAATCAAACCAATCAAGCACTTATCCCTAAGACATAATAATCGAATTCAAATATGCATGCACAAAAATGGAACTCCATACATACATGCCCAGTCCATAGATTGCTATGTATGTCAGAAACACAACAGCCATGAAACACCAATAAACCATATGCAAGAAAACCATATGAATACATTTCATATAATTTGTTTATTTTTTTTCGAAAAATCCCAAGAACCCAAGTGACTATCAATTTTAAAAACATTTCTATACTTTGATATAATCGGAAATTCCAAGAATACCGCATGTGCATAATACTCGTCAGTTATTTAAAAAAAATAAAAAATAAATAATGAATGTCCATGAATCCCAAGAAATCAACAGGAAAAGCATGACCCGCTGAAAAGAAAAATCAATAAAATAAATAAATAAATCAGAGATTAAAGAAAACAAACCTGCGGAAAAAAATCGAAATAGAGTAGAATAAGAGATGCAAGAAGAGGCAGCAGAGCAGCAAGAAGCCTCAATTTTCCAGATTCCATTATTTTCTGCCACCCTTTTTCTCTCACTCACTTGTTTTGTATGGTATTGTGCCTAAATTATATTCCTATGTATCAATAAATCAATCTTTGTCTAGCTGTATTTTTTACTTTTATTTTGTACGTGGAAATATATAGAAACCACCAGGCCACTCCAGATTTGGTGGAGCCAATAGCAATAGAAACGGCGGTGCTTCGACTAATTTGCTACTGTACTAGTAGTAGGTTTTGCAATAAAATTTATCTTGTCAAAATTCACAATTTGCATTTAGATACAATTTGGTTTTTAATTAAATTTTTTTTTTCCAAAATGGGTTCCCATAATTTGTCTCAGCCAAAATGGTAACGTTGCGTCTCAAAATATGAGATTCGCACCAACTTTCATGTTCTACGTGTAATTTGTTTTGTCAAATAAACTTACGTTAGTATATGAACTTAGGGCACGTTAATTTTTGAAATATTGGTAAAGTTTAAGGTGGAATTGTGAAAATGTCGAGAATTTGTGTATTTCATTTCATGGTAATTTACTCTGGTGACCGTGCGTCATTTAGTCACCACCCAATGAAATTGCTCACAAGTTGGTTGTGGCCCGTGAGTGCCACTATCTGACCAGCTTTTGCTTAGTTATTAGCAAATTATTGTAAGATTCAATGAAACAAAAGAGAAAATCCCAGTGGGGCATTGACACGGACTCTAGATAAGTACAAAGTCATTTCGATTTTCATGGCTCGCCAGTGTTAAATGAATATTAAGTTTATAATAATAAAATGAGAAAAAATACAAAACCTTGAACTATTGGTCTTTTTATATTTTATCATGCAAAATATCTTTTGTTAAATTTTATCATACAAAATATATGATTTTTGTTCTTTATCTTTACATTTGAGAATTCTAGTGAAAATTACACTAAATCACACAAATTATATTTTTTTTTTTCACTGTATCATATAATCTAATAATTTTTACGCTTCATCATAATATTCTATTTTATTTTTAGTTTATGGGACAATTTCTATATAAACAATTAGAAAAATAGTTTATCATAAATAGTTTATTCAAATGTTAACTTCTCAATTAATATAAAGTATTATACGAAAATACTAATATACTCTTATTAATTAATTCATAATACATCATGAATTTTTATACTACATCGTATGATTTTATACTACTTATTATAATTTATACTGCACCTTGTGATTTCATACTATATTGGCAATATTACATATTATTTTGCGAAATCACCTACCACCGTCGTCTATCGCCACCGTCAATTTTCATACTATTTTAGCAAAATTACTTACAACTTGACAAAATTTGAGTAATTACGTACTGCTTTAGCCAAATTTAAAAAATTATGTGCTACTTAGCAAAATCTGAGAAAATTTTGAGAAACTACTTACTAGTTCTCATAATTTTTTGGGAAATTATATTCTACACTACAACATTTAAGAAATTACATGTGGTCATTTTATAAAATATCCATTCATGAATTCCATAATTTTATACTGATTTCATACACTTATTCATTATGTTGTAGTTTTCATGACTTACTTGAATAGGTGGGGGTGGGGGGAGTAATGGATATATGGAGAAGTAGTTAATTACTTTGTCAGTATATTTAATCTTTTTTTTTTCATAAAAAAGTTCACTTTTTCGTGATGTTTATAGGTTTTTTTCGATTTGCATAAAGAAGAAAAGAAATAAAGAGATGTCTCATTTTGTGGGTGGGAGTGAGAAACGAACCTACACTGATTCATATTCAAAATTGAAGAATTACATATCTCAACTCATTTACCTTATACATGCATACACACACACACACATACATACATACATACATACATGTGTGTGTGTGCGCGCGTGTGTAAGAAAAAATATACGGTGCCTTCACTTTACCATACTCATGTATAGTAATTCAATCACTTTTTGACACATCATCTATATTAATGAATTAGAATCTTTTTGAATAAATCAGTTGGTTAATAGAATTACAGTTATCATAAAGTCATTGTACTGTAAAGTCCCCTATATATAATAGAGTATTTTAAGGTGTAGGGGTAATTTTGATATTTTAAATGTGGTTTTTGATTGAACATAAAGTATTTGAATTATATAAGTATAAATAAAGTCAATGGATTATATGGTAGTTGGGGCTTATGGCTTGGTAGTGAATGAGAATTTCCCTTAATTATTTATTGTTACATTTTTTATGTGTTAACTATCTAAAAAATAATTAATAAATAAACACTATAACTATACTTATAGTATTTACTTCATGTGATTATTATAATTAGGAAAAATAAACTAGAATGTGTTTTTGTTGTGTGTTGAACGCGTATCGAATATCATATCAAAATAATAATTCAATTTTAAACTCAAAATTTCTAATATGTTTTCAATAAATAAAATAAGTTTAAAAAAATTGAACTTAACTGACTATTTTAGTAGTGCTTTCGATTTGGATTTTTCTGTCTAGTCTTTTCAATAAAATTATTTTCTCAAAATAATAAATTAATAGAAAAAAAAACTAAATAGAAAAATCCAAACCAAATATATTATTTTGGTATGCGTCCAAACCACTACTAAAATACTTAATTTAGTTCAATATTTTAAAAGCATTTATTTTATTTAATATTAAAAATAAATTAGAAAAGTTTGAGACAAACTAATTATTTTAATATGTATTCGATACGCGCCCAAGACACAGTCAACATATTTAGTTTAATTTGGTTTTCTCTAATTATGATATCGATGGAAACTTAAATATTATAATTATAAATGAATACATAAAATATAATTTTAATAATTACAAAATAAATATTGTAACGCTTACTAATTCTTAGGAATACATGAAATGTAGCAATAAATATAGAACATTGTTGAAGTAAAAGTAGAAAAGTGTACGAGACAAAAAGAGAGGCAGAGGAAGATTAGGGTTTTCATTAATCAAGGGTCCCTTTATATAGGGTACCAATTATACAGTTCC
Organism: Phtheirospermum japonicum; assembly: GCA_014905375.1. Lineage (NCBI taxonomy): Eukaryota > Viridiplantae > Streptophyta > Magnoliopsida > Lamiales > Orobanchaceae > Phtheirospermum > Phtheirospermum japonicum. The sequence goes on along the minus strand of BMAC01000521.1, from coordinate 597,984 downwards.
ATAATTACATAATGATAATGAATACCTAAATTACCCTCATACTTAACTTGTTGATATGGACATACTAAATGTGAAATTCCTTTAACACTCCCCCTTGTGTCGAGTCAACAAGTAAGATGGTACATGAGTAGTGGCCTCATTAAAAACCTTTGCCAAGTCAAAGGGTGAAATGGTGTTTCATTGTTGCCTCGTTAAAACCTTGCCAAGTAACAAAACCCAATGGGAAAAATAAAACATGGTCTAAGGAAAAAGAGTACAACACACCTATATTGAGACTCCCCCTAAAGTGTACACCCTTCTCTGATATGTACATCTATCAAGAGAACTTTGAAAGTCTAACTTCCTCAATTTACGTGATTCTTGAGAAAGTGCATAATTGTTGGTTGTAGAATAGTTGTGGTTATATTACTCATATTATCATATTTTCTTAAGTGATAGAGTTCAAGGCATTGGGTTTGCTCCAAGACCTGTCGGCTTACGCCTAGGCTCGATTCAAAGCATTAAGTCCCAAAATCCGTGTCAAAACGAGAAAACCGAGCCTAAGGTAGTCCGGATCGACTGAAAAGCTCCCAAACGACTGCTCGATTGACTGAAAGCTCCAAAATCGAATGAAGAACAGTAGCTGGACACGAATTTGACATAGCAGTCGATCGACTGTAAGTCCGTGAATTATTACGTTTTGACGATCTTGCCCCTAAAAACAACTATATAAACCCCACATCTTGACCTTAGGAAATGAGGCATTCAACCCCCAACTCTTGCATGTGCTTGGGCTTGTTTACTCTTAATTTCTAAATTGATTTTCTCTCTCTTATGTTTTAGATTTAATTTTCAAGCTTTGTCTTGGGTTTGTAAGCCTAAAAAGAATTCAAGTACTCCCATGAATTTTAATTTGCTTTGTAATTTCATTCATGTATTTGGATTCTCTTTCCAATTCAAGTAAGTTTTCCTTTACTTTCTTCCTTGTTCTTCAATTTCATGCATGTTCTTCAATTTATGCTTTTTGCCTCAGCTCTTAGATTGGTTGTTGAATCTTGTGAATCGTCATTGGAATCTAGATGAGTGACACGTCTAGATCATAGATCGAGTCTCAGATCGTTTTTATTTTAAGTTCTTCATATGCTTTATTTTGAGTTAAATTTCCATGCATAGTTTCATGTTAAATCTTAGATCTACTCTTTGTTTCTTGTTGTTTCTCGTAAAGTATTAAAATTTGATCTACTCTTTATTTATTTTTTTAATTTATTGTTACGATTTACGTGTTAACTACCTAAAAAATATTAAATAATTAATAAATAAATATTATAATACTTATAGTATTTATTTAATGTGATTATTATAATTAGGAAAAATAAACTAAATTGTATTTCTGTAGTGTCTTGAACGCGTATCCAATATCATATCAAAATAATAATTCTAATTCAATTTTTCTAATATGTTTTCAATATTCCAATCAAATAAAAAGAACTTTCTAAGTTTCAAAAAATTGAAGATACCGATCTTGAAATCGAATTTCAATTTTTTTTTAAATCAAACTTAACTGACTATTTTAGTAGTGTTGTGTGCACATATACCAAATTGAATGGTTCGGTTTGGATTCTCCTTTTTAGTCTTTTCAATAAAATCATTTTCGCAAAAAAAATAACAGAAAAATCCAAACCAAATATATTATTTTGGTAGTGTCCAAAGCCACTACTAAAATACTTAGTTTAGTTCAATATTTTTAAAAACATTTATTTTATTTAAAAGTGAAAATAAATTGAAAAAGTCCAAGACAAACTAAGACACTGTCAACATATTTAGTTTAATTTGGTTTTCTCTAATTATGATAGTGATAGAAATTTAAATATTATAATTATAAAATGAATACATCAAATATAAAATTAATAATTAGAAAACAAATATTGTAATGCTTATTAATTCTTAGAAATACATGAAATGTAGCAATAAATACAGAACAGGACTATTTTAGTGAAATTTAGTGAAAATAAATATTGTAATGCTTATTAATTCTTAGAAATACATGAAATGTAGCAATAAATATAGAATACAACTATTTTAGTGAAAAGTCAAAAATGCTAGGTTCTATAGTCACACAGCGTGACAGTGTAATTTTCATCAAGATTTTTAAAAGTAAAATTATTCATATAAAATAAAATGTGAAAAATCATAATTTATATAGTCAAGTGTAATAAGAAAATTAATATATATATATATATATGTCTCTTAATATATATATATATAATAAAAAAACTGAATATTTAAGAGGGTTTGATATATTTCCCCCCAATAAAATGATAAAGAGAATAATAATCCACCCTATTATACTAATTCAACACACACCGTAATTGTTTGCTTTCACGTGGTACACTAATATTTTTTTCTCTCTGTATGTGTCTAACGACTATTATTTATTAAATTATTTATGTTCTTTGCACATATCATGATTTATCTTTTTTCTCATTTTTGTGTTATTTCTTTGTTGTGCCAGATAACACCGTATTTTTTTTTTTGTGCGCGTTTACGCAAATTTTATGTCATCACTGTTTTCTTACGAAATTTAACTTTATGTTCAAATAATATTTTGAGTGTTAAAATAATTTCTTGACAATATTTTTTATTTATATTGTGTAATTGATCGTTGTTTTTTATATTAATATTTTAAAATTTTATTAACCAACACTGTTTTTTTACTAATTTCTTATACCGATTTTTTTATTTGTATTATTTGATATATACGGTGCTGATCAATTTAACTAAATGTTCCTAGATATTCTTACAAAACTTTAAAATTTTATTTTTTTATATCAATTAACTAAATGTTCCTGGATATTCTTACAAAACTTTAAGAATCTATTATTTTATTTGTTGTATTCTATTGTATTTTGTGAATTGTTGATATTGTTGGATCTTATATTTTGTTTGTTGAGATTATATATTATGTTGTATTTTTAGAAAAAAATAATTATATTTATATTAAAAATAACTCACGAAAAATATGTAATTATTTCAAATATTAAAATAACGTGTTCAAATAACTCACGTAATATACAACGCTATTTACGCTACACGATATTGAGATCAAAACGCAAGCTCGATACGCATTTTAAATACTGGTTTTTACCCACAATAATCTATTTCTTTTTGTTTTATATCATTATGAACATTGGTTTTTATTCCTGATTATAATTTTTGATCCATGATCGATTATGTGTATGATTGAATTAAGATGTCAAGTGGAGTTAAACGCAATGCATTGCTCGATACGCATTTTAAAATACTGGTTTCTACCCATAATAATCTCTTTCTTTTTGTTTTATATCATTATGAACATTGGTTTTTATTCCTGATTATAATTWTTGATCCATGATCGATTTATGTGTATGATTGAATTAAGATGTCAAGTGGAGTTTTATAAGTTACGAAAATGAGTTGTGGTGATTGTTAAATCTTTCAAAGAGGCAAATGTTACTCTTCCTCAATATGTGTATTTTATTTTTTATTTCATAAATTATATATGAAATAAACTTCTAATTTTTTTGTTGATTTTTTCTCAATCTTCATATGTGCATGTGGTTTTTTTGTTTTGACAATAGTTTCTAAATTCTTGAAAATGCATGATTTTACTGTGTAATTTAGGGTTTATTCCATAAATACCAAATAATTGTTCATATGAAATTGACTTTTATTTTTAGAACTCATAATGGTCCGTAAATCAAAATTTAAAATTTGTCATTCTGCAATTGTTCTCGTTAAATTCTCAACCAGATTATTGTGTAAATAATATATTTTAATTATTATTTATTTTTCTTAAAATTCATGTATTCTTAATACAATTAATATTGTAAAACGTATATGTATACATATTCTATATATATATACCCGTGTGTTCACACGGGTATTAAGCTAGTAAATAAATAAATAAGTAATATGCGCAAAGGTTGGAAGAATTAAAATTAAATTAGAGTAGGGAGTTATTAATTACATCACATAATTTTAATATGTTATTAAAATCAGTTACGAATTATAATAATTACTAGATTTTAATATGAGAAGTTGAGAAGATACATCATACACACATCATGGAAAACCCTAGCCACCCATTCATCTCCGCCGCCGCCGTTGACGATTGCCTTCTCTCCGAAGAGTACTGCCAAAACTTCATTCTCCAAACGCCGCCGTCCCTTTGCCCCTACGCCGACAACTCCTCCATCTCGGAGGGCGGCGGCCCATTATCCACCCATGTCCCGCCACCGGTTTTCGCGCACGCCCAAGTCCATGAAACCCTGAACCGGGAAATCTACGTCCACAATCTGAGCGCTGAAACGGCGCCAGATAAATTACTGGATTGTTTTAAGAGATTTGAGGGTTTTATTCAGCTAATTTCGTGTTGGAATCGCAGACATCCGACGAAGGGTTTTGCTTCGGTTCGCTTTGACAGCGCAGAGGGGGCAAGGAAAGTACTCGAAACACCTCCTGAAGAGTTGGTTATAGACGGGAAACAATTCGTATGCCATTCAGCCTTGGAGGATTGTGTTATGGACTGTCGACTCATACTCGCCAGGCACTAGTTCTTTTCTTTGGTTTGGGGATTTCTGTACATTTGCTGCCTTTTCCGATGGATCTTTGAATTCTGCTTAATTCTAATGTTTTTGTGTTTCTTTTAGTGATGGGATTTCTACATGTGCGATTTCTCTCTTTATATGACTATTCTCAAAGAAATTCACTCCATATCATTGTTGCTGACAACAGGGGTTGTTTAATGTGCAAATTACTAACTCAATTGTGAAAATATGAAGAATTTTTGCATTTCCTGGTAATTAACCTCAAGTCACCATTGATATAGCAACAATTATAACTTGGTCCATAATTCTTGAGAATCGGTCTTTCGCCGGTTAAGAATTTGGGAGATAACTTTGTTCAATGAAGATAGGTGGGATCCTATAGGTGGGATCCTAGCTTCAGAGCAAGCTCCGGAGTGAGCGCAAGCTCTGTTAGAACAGTGGTAATGGAATTATACATTATTGATGTTGTATTTGAGGTATATTAGAATCCAGAGTCTATATGGAGATTTTTGGACGAAGCACACATGATCTCGTACTAGGGATGGCAATTCCGGCCCGCCTTGCTCACTCGTGCCCCGGGGTGGGGCGGGACCGGGTACTCGGCCCGCCCCGATCAGTACAATATTTTTTTGAAATATATTTTATATGATTATTTATATTTTTATACACTTAATATTATATTTAACATTATACATTAATAATGATATTTTTTTAAAATAATATACATTAATAAACTTATAAATAAGCTAATAAATGTATAATAAATTTATTTTTTTTGGTTTATTGATGTTTTTATTATTTTTGTAGTCTTATGATTAATTTTATAGTAATATATTTGATATTTTTTATTAATAATAATTAATATCTTAGAATTAAAAATACAAAGATTATTTAGTCGGTCGCCTTGACCCGACCCGCGACCCGTAAGTATTCGACCCGACCCACCCCATTGTCATCCATACGTAAATATCAAATACTCAAATATTCGTTTGAATCCCGAATTCGAAATTTTGAGTCTTAGAGAGATTGAGAGAAATAAATAAATAGAGAGATAGAGATTGAGAGAAATAACTAAAAGATTCACACATGATAAATTATAGATCGAAACCACACAACGTATATGAACGTTAAGTTCATACGTTCGTGAATACTTATTTATACACCACATTATTGGTCATGTTCGATCCCGAATCATCATCACCACAAACTAATATCTTCAATCCCTTTCGATGGGTGACACGCGACACGACAACATATAACTGACCATGACTGAACACGGGATTCTTCAGTTAAAGGCCGACGTTCGAGAGCGATTGACCCTGACTCTTATTTATCGTCATCGCATATGAAATCATGAGCGGGAATTGCCTTCTTTGAAACTTGAAAGGTATCCTAACGTTGGAAGGCGTTAGACTCATCCGGGGAAGCAACATTTTTTCTCCCGCCTTTGCACCGGTTAGAATTTTGCATTCAAGGACGTGAGTGGAAAGTCTCGTAACAACCAATCTCGTCCCATTGCACAATCCCATTGAGTGGTCTATGTTCCTCAACAACATAACAGGCATCTCCACCTTCAGATGCAGCTCGTGATTGGGTACCCCAAAACCCTTTATACCATTCAAGAATTCGGGTGTGTGCAAATCACTCAAAAAATCACTCCCACAGTCGGATTTGCAGGCACTGTCCGAACTCAGATAGGTGCACCCCTCGCTCGAGTTCAAAGTGTTCATGTACTCGTTGACAGAGTCCACAACATCGAGAGTCGGCGCCAATATGGCCTATCCTTCAGGAACATCGGGTCATCAATAGAGTCCCTAAACATCGGATATGTATCCTCAACAATAGCCGCAATGGGGTCGCCCGAATATTGGAGGAGGATATCATCAGGAATTTCTATTGCAGCACAACCGTCATTCGATCCTCCTATCTTTACATCTCTAATGCTGGCAATCCAATCGGAGAACTCCTCCAACTCAGCACGTTCTTGTCCATCACCAAGACTCTGGAGCCTCATGTTCTGAGTAAGTCTCAACACAGTGCAGTGCCTCCACATGCTGGACGCATTGATAGCCGCATTGACTATGTCATACCGGCTGCCCTTGGGGACAACGGGCAATATCTGACGAAAGTCTCCACCAAACACAACGGTCTTTCCACCAAATGGCTTGTGCCTGTTGGCCGAATCTACATCCTCCATTATATCTTGCAAGCTCTTCTCAACAGCCTCGAAGCAATGCTTGCGCACATCGGAGCCTCGTCCCATATTATGAGTTTGCAACGAATCACCAACTCCGCAAGCGGGGTGCCTTTCTTAATATTACAATCCGACCCTTTGTGCGGATTTCGAGGGATACCGAACCGGGAGTGCGCGGTCCTTCCACCAGGTAAAAGCAGAGAAGTTATGCCGCTCGATGCCACATTCAGCACGATATGACCCTCAGACCTCAACCTAGCGGACAGAGTTCTCCACAGGTACGTTTTTCCCGTACCTTCATAGCCATACACGAAGAACATAGCACCACCATCGGACTCGACCCCACTCATTATCTTGGAGTACACACCCTTCTGCTCACTCGTCATTTTCGAGAGAAGTTCGGCATACTCAGCGAATAACGCCTTACGATCATAGTTCAACTCATCCTGGATCAATCTACTGTGACCAACACTGCTACCATCGTTCTCCGGAAACGGCATGGAATCATAATCGCGCAGGCTCTTCCCTTAACGTCTCAGTAATTTCTTAATCACTAACAAAGCTAAATCCTTTAATTGAGACTCACTCAAATTCAGTTCTGCCAAGTAACAACAAACGTTTAGGTCATAGCACACTCAAACACAATAACCATAACTAATAGAGTAAATTTAGTGAATTATAATCACGATTCATTACGCTGCACCACGTGGGAATACCTGGATTCTGAAAAATCCAACGTTGCCTGTAGAGCACATCCTCCGACAGAAACTGCCAACTCTTGTCGCAAACTTTCTCGAGCCTAGCAAGAGTATCAGCCGACACCAGCGACACAAAAAGACGCCTGAGAGATTAAGCGGAGGCCCACTCACTTGCTTCGGCAATGCCATCAACGTACTCCCTATCGTCTTCCAACAAACCACGTGCATAACATGCCTCACGGTACGACGCATGCTGAACACCATCGTGCTTCCTATAGTCTGCTTAGAAAGTAGCTCCGCGAACAACAGTAAGCAAGCACCTCAGGTAGTAATTGTCCCCACAGCCTGGGGGAACGTAATACAACCTACCAACACACGGAACTTGTTTCCTGGGCCTCCACTTCCTCGCATACCTGTCCCATACAAACTCGGAGGGTGCCTCTGCATACGTCAGAAGTCTCGCCTGAGGATATTTCTTATTCGCCTCCATCCATTCAAGGAACATGCTCTCCTTCACTGTTTTTTTATTCACCACATCCTCAATATCCTCGTCCTCTTCATAAACAATGCTCTGTTCGTTCTCCAGATGGAAGCTGAGACGCGTGACCGGAGGGTACTTATACTGCAGTTCGAAACCCAACAACCTCCATGCCGCCTCACACGAAGAAACATACCTGCAGTCGTAATACATGTTCACTTCGTCAATGGGTTCGTCAGAATCACCATAGTCAGCTCTCTGATAGAAAGCGGCGGTCACACGATCGTGTCCCTTGTTGACATACTTAAACAGATACTTGATAGACCTCGATTGGTTGCACCACTCCACATTGATGTGTGCACCGTATTTCATCAACAGTCGATGATTATGAGGGACAACATATCTGTTGTCCAGGGGGACACCACCCTTTTCCAGCGTTCTCTCATTATCCCTATGCCTGTAACGCGGATAACCCTCATCGTCAATCAACGTAGCCTCAACGTACTATTTTGGGAAATGCTTCGTGCACCGCCCCTCAACCATGCACGAGGAGTTTTTCTTTACAACACCGCACGGTCCGTGCATCATGTGTTTTTTCATGGCTTCATAGTACGTGGGGTCGGATGCCTCATCGGGTATTTCGGTCGAAATTATCCTATCTATATCCACAGGAGTCGGATACTTGGCTTCTTTCACCAGGAACAATATGTGAGCATGCGGCAACCCACGCTTCTGAAACTCTATCGTGTACACAACTGCACTCATTTTAAACAAAAATAAATACATATTATAATGGACAGTTTAAAGATAAACACGGATATATATTAATAAACAACACGGTAATAGACAAAAGTAATCTTCTACTCACTTGCAACGGCCTGCCCGAATATTTGATTCTGGCAAAGATCTTCTATCAGCTCGTCCAACTTCGCCTTAAAAATTCTACAGACGATGTCCGGCCTATCCTCGGTTCTAAGATTACGTGCATCTAAGAAACGAACAATTTCGGGCCAACTTAGGTTGCACGTGAACGTTATGAACAAATCCGGATAACCAAACTTGCGGCATATGGCCATCGCATCTTGATAGTTTTGTATCATGAAGCGGGCTCCACCGGTAAAGTTAGATGGCAATATAATACGCTTGCCCCGAGCAGACGGATCAGCATCACCGCGCATGACAGCATCAGCCAAACCCCTGTACATCTCACACCGAAGTTTCTTCTGATTAAATCGAATATACTTTAATCTAGCCGTCTTGATCATGGTGTACGCATCCACGACAAATTGCTGAAATAATCGTCTGGACGAAAGAATAGTAGAGGGCTCATCCTCCCTCTCATGAAGCCTGAATACAAAGTATTCACGGGCGCTGATATACTTCCGACCCTTCTCGGTTTTCTTCTTTCTCTCCGTAAATGAGATCTTCTCTGTGTAACCCTCCTCCCCATAAGGTAACAACAGAGGATACTGCAAGGCCAAATATGATCCATTCAGCTCATTTATCCTGCGCAAGGAACCACTGCGATATTCATCACTATGTCCCTATCCCCCAGAGCTGCATCAAACTCACTGACAACCAACACGGCAACTTCGTTGCAAGTGGGCAGATTGCGTGTACGTTCGTCCCTGTTATTGGTCCTCTTGCCAATAAGACGCACTCGAACATCGGTATGACCACACTCCTACATTTTATCCTTTGCCATTCTGAACGTCTTCACAAGTTCGTTATGGTCGTCCAACATTTGCTTCAGCCCGTCGACAATCTCTTCACGCAGGTTATTAGCCAATCCTACTTGCCTACGTCACAACACAATCGGCACAAAAGACGTTTCATTAAATATAAGCCATGCTGTAAACAATATCAAGATCTTCACAATTAGAAAATATTATAATTATTATTGACGCAAAAAATCTCACTGAATTCATTCGGTGAGAAACTTCATGTTCCGTATCATACACATAAAGCTGTGCAAACTTAGGGGTTCCACCATTTTCCGGCAATAAACCACCAACCAGGTGGTAGTTCTGACCGTGTATTCTGAAAATTGGAGGATCACCTCCTTTATTTACATCGTTGTCAATCTTCCCCCCCATGGACGTAAAACAGAACATACTGTTATACGATCTGATGTTATCCTGAAAGTGTTTGCTTGCACTGTTGGTTCCATGCAACAATTCACGGAGAAACGCAGGCGGCTCCATCAATCGAGGGAGGTCAATGATGCAGCGACTACAACACCCATTGTAGTCTGGATTCGTTGCTTTATTCTGGGACCTCGACCTCTCCTCGTACCAAAACATCGCACCGCAAAACCTACAACGATAGCTCGCATCTCCAATATCCCAATACTCTGCGAATTAATTAAATATATCATACTGGAAGACCGATGTTGACAACGATGGTAATATCAGAAGCACAATAAAACAAACATGTACCCGATGGCAATGTGTTGTTGCTGATCGGTTCGTCCGTGAGATCAATTACATTGCTTGAGCTACCGGTCCCTCTACCGATATTCTTCCTACGCGTGTACGGTCGTCTATTAGTTGGAGCTATAGATCAAAATAGAAAAAGCAAATGCCAACGAATAATTTTAATAAAATCTAATCAAAACACGATACAAAAATTCATTAGATTACAACTGACCAGCACTCGTAGAGGTTCTTTTCTTTCGGCCATTTGACGATTTGTCTATCTCCATAACTACAACACCAGGAAGATTTAGAATAATGTTCTTCCTTCGTGTATAGGGTCTTTTCTTGACCGGGGCTGTAGATGAAACAATTCAAGTCAATAGATCAATTTTAACTACGGAACTTATAAATAAATTCCAAATGTACATTTTATTTTTGTAGTAAAACTGACCAGTGCTCAAATTAGACGATATCTGATTGACATGTGCCGTATTGTCAATATTCGGGACTAAATTCCTCTCAAAGGTACTATCATCAACAATTATATTGTCGGCTAGATCATCAATTGTGAGGTCAACGAATATTCTTGAATTAGAACCATCACAACCATTGTTTGAATGTTCATTGTGGGGTCCAGACAGACGCCTCGAATGAATAAATACGATTTTTATAAGTCACAAACATTGATGTCAGATTTACAAATTTCACCGTAAATTATTTTAATTAATCATTGGAGCGAAATTAAAAAAATATAACATTAGTGACATCACTAAAGGCTGAGCGTTGAAAATGTAAAATTCTATCACCAGTCTTGTGTCTTTTCGACTCGATAGTTACATTCTCATTTGGTA
>BMAC01000521.1:547644-574743 GCA_014905375.1 Phtheirospermum japonicum | reverse complement strand
CCATAGTACGGATGGGGGGGGGGGGGGGGGGGGCATCGGAGATCAAACGTCCAAAGTAATCATAATCATCGAGAGGACGAGAATCGCCATACGGGCCGGAAGTCGGGGCTTGCGCATTCGGATAGGAATTTGGAGTTCCATAACCATTCACGCCGAGAAACTATCAAACCCGACATGGTTTGCACCATGCCCTCCCATGCCGAGTTGCCCATATCTATATCCACCATTGGCAACGTGGTTTGCACCATGCCCTCCCACGTTGCCAAGGCCATTATACATCGTTCCAATCCCGACATGGTTTGCACCATGCCCTCCCATGTCGGAAATATATCCACCATAGTTATATGTACCTATCATACTTAACAAAAACGTTAAATAACAAAGCAAGCTAAAAACGCAATGAAACTACAACCAAATCGAAAGCCTTAACCAAGCCGAGTCGCAACGGCGCCATTCTGTTTGTAGAGTTTTAGTGGTGTTGAAATAAATCAACGGGTTCATGGATTGGTATTATCGGAAAATCGATTCGATTGAAGTAATCAATGTGTTTCAAGCTTGAAAGATAAAGGAAAAAATGAAAATAAAATAATTAAAATAGCTAAACTATCCTAGGAATTGAAATGCAAGTGGGTAGAATGGCCTCGTCGTATGACCTTCTTTTTTCCTTCTTGTCAAAACCTAACACAAATAACCCCCATCCACAAATTAGTTGAACTCATTTAACCATTTTAAGTATAAAATCAACAAGAAACACGAAAAGAACAACAAAACGAGAAAACAAGTGAAAACTTAACAAAACTCGACCAAAAAAAACTACTAGAATTAACATAAAATCCTAATTAAAAATACTAGCACAATCACATGCAAAACAATCATCGTCGGTGGGATTCTACATTATTACAAAAGAATACCACATTAACTTTATTCAAGTAACCAAAGGCAAAAATTTATAAATATTTATATCCCACCTCCAAGAATTCAACCCGAAGGTCGTGGCAAGACCTCTCGATCAATTTCTCAGCCTCCCGATCCCAGCATAGCAGGGATGCGTTAGCTGTGGAGTCCAAAACTTCCATCCTTACTTTGTACCTTCATACGAAGACAAACTCGATATTAAAAAGTTCTCTAAATGATCAATTAATTTTACAAATAATTCACTTTAGTAAAATAATTCCTCACCTAAAGACGCCTGATGAAACCTGCTTCATACAAACCCCACACTTAAACTCATTCCCATCTTCCTCAAGCTTTCGATGGCACTTCGTGCATGCGTTGTACCACCAATCATCAATAAAAGAACCAACGATTGCACAAATCCAAAAAATACACGGCTGAATTGAAAATATAATTACTCTATTAAAAATCTAAACATCAAAAATAAAAAATAAAAATGAAATTTATATTAACTAATAAAAATCTAACAGCTCAAATATCCAAAAATTGTACCTCCTCAACCGTATACAAATAATCAACCGGATGGAAGATGACATTGTCGGAGGCAATCTCGTCAACTTCACTACACGATATCGTTAAACTCCCTCGACTAAAACTCTTTGTTGGATACGCTGACCCCTTTGGAATTCTATATTTGGCGAAAATACACAGTTAATAAGTTATCAAATAAACGAAACAACATATTTTTATAAAACACTAATTGAGTAAAAGTTAAAAAAACATGCTTTCTTCTAAAGTCTGCAATTTCGGGCACCGAATTAGACGTCACCAACTTTGTAACCTCGAATGAATTTGATAGCGTGACGGAATCTATATACATAAAATTACAATCAGTTCAATAGAATATTAAAATCTGAAATATTCATATTCATCTAAAATAACTAAAATAAATAGAATTTGAAATTTAAAATTAAAAATTAAAAATAAATTTAAAAACAGAAATTAAAATTAGACAAGCAGATTTTAAAAGCAGAAACTAAAATTAAAAATAAATTTAAAAATAGAATAAAATGCTTAAATTGAAAAAATTATTTAAATTACAGTTCGAATAAACAAAACTACAATTAGAATAACAGAATTTAGAATCAGCCTTTGAAAATAAAATTTAAAAACAGAATAATATGCAGAAATTAAAAAAAATATTAAAGTTAAAATTCGAACAAACAAAACAGCAATCAGAAAAAAAAAATGTTATTACCTCTATAGATCTTTGCACGACACATTTGCAAGATCATAACTGGAGTTTCCGCGGAGAGTCCATTCTCGAAAGTTAAAATTTGATCAACATACTCACCCCAAAGGGTACAACTCAAACGACGACCGCTATAATACAAAAAAAAAGAGCAAAGAATAATTAGACACCTAAATAAATACAAAATATTCTAAATAATTAACCACCTTAAATAATTAATTAGATAATCTTATAACTGAAAATTACCTCAAGTCTTCTAGAATCATCTCAATCAACTTTGCTCGACGTCCTCTTGTCGACTCCTTATCAGAAGGGTTACGGATCTCGGCCACCTTTCCTATCACATCTACAACATCAAATTCAACAAAATTAGATAAAAGAAGTTCGTTTTGAATGTGTTTATTACTATTGAGAAAAATTAAAAAACTTACCAAAGAGAATTTTTTCATCAACTTTATTGACGTCCATAAGTGTGGAGAAAGGACGAAAATCAACAACGTAATTTGGAAGGAATCCTCTTTCACATCGACCAATATTGTTTTTGCGTGGAAAATAATTTTAAATTTGGCCAAGGTTGTGCGGAACTTGCCGGTGTTGTTTTCCACGTAATAGTTTCGAATCGCATAAACGCGACCCTCAACTATTCGATTTTCAAATAACTTGACATTAATCTTCTTGATCACCCCAGTAATGCGTCCTCCCTATATTTGAGTTTTTAGAGATTTTATTTTAGTATAATACATCTGTTTACAAAAATAAAATAAGATTTAAGTAATTACCTCGGAGTCATGGAAAATAATTTCCAAAGACGTTTTTTGTTCTTTGTCATTGAAATGGGCACTCGCAAAAAATCAGACGACTCTAAGCTTGAGAGCTTTCTTGTTTGTACGGTCAATTTCTTTCGTTAGTCCGAATAGAGGAGGCATCGACGCAAAAACCCTAGCTGCCCAAGTTTTGAAAATAGAGAGAAAACAAGACACATTCGAAAGAGAATGAAATTGACGTATTTTGCAATTAGTAGAACCCTATATTTATAGGGTGATTTGCGTGAAACCCTAAAAATTTTATATTTGGGGTTTCGATCGTCCGAAAATTAAAATCAGATTTCGTATTCCTAAATTATAGACAATCGATTTGTTATAAAGATTTTAGTAGATTTTTTGTGTGATTCTTATAATCATAAAACCGTGTTGCTTGATTGCCCTCAAATAAACTATCCTCTGCATTTTAAAACTGCCGACTTATTTGGTTACCTAATCAACCTTAAATTGCCTGAGATTCGTTTTTTTTTTAGAAATTAAATAGTATTTGCTAAATTTCCAACATATTAAATCTGTCAATATCAAATTTACGCCTAAAATACTACTTATTAAATCTGCATTATAAGATTTCTGACATATTAAATCTGCATTATAAAATTTCCAACTTATTTTTTAGGAATTTTACGCCTAAAATACTACTTTTTATATAAAATCTGTCAATATCAAATTTATTTTGTTGCCTGATTTTATTTTTTAAAATAAAACATTAGTTATTGATTGGATGAATTTAAAAATAATCGGCCTTGTGTAATTGTAATTCTGACTTATTGTATTTACCTTTTACAGAATTCTAATTCTGCAAGAGAATCGGGTTGAATCAACTACCAATTTTACAAATATCATGCACGTAAATGATTCCTGAATAACGCCAAATTCAATTTTTTTGGGCCTGTATTTAATTTATTTCCTTATTTTATTTTTTAATCCTTCCTTATTTGGGGCCTGTAATTAATTTATTTAATTTGTTTTCTTGCTTTGTTTTTTTATTTTCTTCTTATTTATTTGGGGCCTGTAAATAATTTATTTAATTTTTTTCCTTGCTTTTTTTTTTTATTTCATTCAATTAAAATTTTTATTTAATTTTAATATGTGTAACAAACTGGAAATATTAACATATGGTAACAATCGAATATTCTTACGGATATAAATTAAAGTCATTAGAAAAATACGATAATAAATAGAAAAATAAAAATTCTATTTCCTAATTTATTGGTGCAAATTCGAAATTCGTATGACCATACACAGAAATAAGAAGTGAATTTAAATTGTGTTGAAAAGTCAACAATAGTGGCAGAGATATTTAAATAAAAAAAAAACAGTTGAAAAGTCAACAAAAGTGGCTTTGCGCCAAAAAAGTTTCTTTTTGGGGAAAGAAAAAAGTTTTGGTGGGAGACAAAACAATTGCCTCATATAGCCAACACTGTTATTATATATATATATATATATAAACATTACTAAATATAATAATACACTATCACTTTTCATACATGATTTGATATCAAATACAATATAATAATACATTACTATTCACATTTCAGATATGATTTGACATAAAGATTTCAAACATGATTTTACAAACAAACAAGAATCTTGAATCATATAACAAGTAAGAATTCTTACAAAATTTTGAATCATATAACAAATAAGAATTCTTACGAATACCCCAAAGATTTAAGATATGATTGGATTCTAATCCCATATCAAAGAAGAAAGAATTCTTATAGGCTTTTGAATCCTATAACAAACAAGAATTCTTGTGAATCATTTCAGACATGATTGGATTCTAATCTTATAACAACGAAGAATGAAATATTACAGTATTTTGAATCCATAACAAACAAAAATTCTTATGAATACCTCAAAAATTTTAGACATGATTTGATATTTATAGTAAAAGTAAAGGATTATGAAACCTATAACAAACAAGAATTCTCACAGATCTGTTTGAACTAGCATTCGCTGAGATTCAAAATTTTGGTATACAAAATCATGGGGTATTTAGAATTATGTGAATAATAAGAATTCTTTTTTGTTATAATATTTAGAATCCTATAAATTTTACCATAGATGTCAAATCGTGTCTGAAAAGTGGGCGATAATGTATTATTATATTGTATTTGATATCAAATCATGTTTGAAAAGTAGATGATCGTGTATTATAATATTGGATTTAATAATATTTAATTGTAATATATTATTTGAGTATTTGATTTTTGAGTTTTAAAACAAACGAGTATTTTGTACCAGATTTGAAATTCTAACCCAAACAAAGCCATGCATGATTTCGATTCCTAATCCAAACGGGCTTGTCTCTCACTAAATTCTAATCTGAATAATTATTGTTACTTTAATGATCATAATGATTTTACTTTTTTTAAAAAAAGAAAAAAAGTAAAATAATGAAGAGTAGGTAAAATTAATAAAATAACATTAAATTATTATTGAAAAATTAAAAAATAGCAATTCTCGTGAAAATATAAATCCTTATCGGCAAAGCTTCTACGACAGATCTTACCGATTTAAAACGGATGTTCGTTTCTTTGTGATCCAACTTTTTCTCTTCATACTCATGTTGTCGCCAACCAATGAAATTGCTTACAAGTTGTATCTTACTTTATCTGACCAGCTTTTGTTTTGCTTATTAGCAAATTAGTGAAATATTATAATTATTATGAGCAATGAAACAAAAGGAACCCCATTACTGATTTTGACGTATGTTATAAAATGTCTCGATAGGTACAAAGTCATTTTAGGGTTCAACCAACCTCATATGAACAATTCTTACCAAATTATTGTTTGACAGTGTAGAAGTCCTTTTGTCATCACTGCTGGTAAATGAATATTAAGTTTATATTATTATTATGTTTTTATAATATTAATGATAATATCTTACTATGTTTTGCTAATTCGATGAATTAAAAACCATGAGATAAGAACAATAGTATTATTTGGGTGTGGCATGTATAATGACTAGTGACGGGATGTTATGCATGTTACATTTGGTATAATAATTTAGTTTTACCTAGTGTATTTGTTGGCTGGATTGGGATGATGACCAAGTATATTAACCATGTGCCCAAGTTCTTATAATTTTTTTTATACACATTTTTCATAAAGTGATTTGTTTGAGAACTTATAATTATTCTCTTAATATTTTTCATATTATCACAATTACCCGATCACTGACTTAAATATCGAAAGATTATTTTATTTATAATAATTGTCGGGCGTGTTTGTCTTTGTAGAAGCTCGCTTAATTCCTATGCGACTCGCCGTTGTGGTTTCTCTAGCCGAATCACTAATTGCTCATTCAATTTTTTTTCCCAATTAAATTCGGAGTTGATTGCAATATGCGGAGTGACAGACTATATTGAGTGACTTTCGATTAAATAATGTACTCCCTCCGTCGTCCGAAAAAATATAGACGGATAGAGAAAAAATGGAGTTTAAGAAAACAAAATGATTGTAGTTGGAATTATAAAACTTTTGCTATTTTTCTTATTTTACTTTCAACTTTTTAGTATTTCAATAAATAAAGTAAACTAAATAGGGTTGTTTTAGTCTTTTTTGTGGTATTTTAACTTTTAAAAAAGAAATATGTCTATCTTTTTCGAACGGACAAAAATGAAAAACATGCATATTTTTTCCGGACGAAAGATTTAATATATAACGCAAAAAGAGGATCCTTTATTCCAATTCATACTATAAATAATAGACTTGACAATAACAAATAATGCTAAAACTTAGGAAACAACTCAAATGACTTGAAAACTAACAAGTTATAGACTTGACAATAACAAATAATGCTAAAACTTAGGAAACAACTCAAATGACTTGAAAACTAACAACTTGTGGACTAACCATTATACTAATAAAGCGAATATAATTAATTGACTCTTCTCCAAACTTATTCTGACTAAAACTCCAAAAAAAAATCACATTAAAATTACTATTCTCAAACCAAAATAAAATTTTCAAAATTAAAGTATAATAAACAACTGCACCCTATATGGTCCGAGCCCAAGAAGATAAGTTAGGACTGTTCATAGAAGGTTTCGAAGCCCAATCTTCGAGTGGACAGAGCCCAAAAGGGCACGCGACAGATGACAAAAAGGTGAAAAAACACACTCGTGCATATTTATTTATTTATTATTCTTAGTTTTTTTCTTTTTCTTTTTTAACTATTGTTTATGTAGATTAAGAAGTTTCACAAAGACGGATCAAAAGCTTAAAAACAGGTTTGGTCTTAGAAAAGAGAAACAGAGGAAATGATCCCACACCAATGGACGCCTCCTTGCAACAGCGAATGCACTCACAAATACGCAGCGCTTATGCAAATCCCATGTATATATTCCCATTCCTTTCTTCTACATTTATTTTTACTAAATTTTCATTCAGGTATGCTATCATTCTGGGAGTTTCATTTGGGTTTTTTTGCTGTTACATTTTTTTTTGTACTTAGTTGTTTTGTGTTGAATCAATCACGCTCGTCGATTTTTATTTATTTATTTATTTAATTATTTGTGTTCCAATTTATGCGTGCTGGGGTTACTTTATTATTGTGTAGTGAGCTGATTCTTTTGTAAATTAAATAGGATTATGTTCAAATTTAGTGGGGTAATACTCAGTTTTTAGATGCACTATTCATTTTTGTCCAAATTTGCAATCATGTTTTTTTCCCCCCAAATAATAGAAAAAATATATAACCTTGGTCTGGTGGAATTATCTGTTAAGAATTTATTATTATTATTTTCTGGGGGGTTTTGCAGGGAGAGTATTTTGCAAAAAGGGTTGTGATGCTGATGGTGAGACATGGGACGAATGTGAGTTCTTAATCTGTTAATCTCATTCCTTAGAACAAAGTATAATTCTAGGGTTATATAGACTTGTAATTTATGGAGATTAAGAGAAAAAGGAAAAAAAAATGCTTATTTTATATGCAGGTCTAGGAGAATGTGATGAGATATGCTACAAAGACCCTGTCCTAAAAGACCAACAATGGAGTGCTTATATTGATCGTTCTCCTGGTTCCGCCACCTACTCAGAGGTTTATTTATTTATTTATTTTTTATTTTATTTTAATTTATTTTTATCAATTTGTCAATTGAATGGATTTTTTTTTTTTGCTCTAGTGGGAAAATTGTGGGTATGAGTAATTAAGTCACTCAGGCGATGAATTTATAGAAGTGATGGTGCGGGTTTTATCTTAAGAGCGTGATTGAATTTCAATTATAAAAATCGCATTTATTGATTATCACTATATTGTGTGTAACAGGAATGCTTTCGTGCTTGTGTAGCTGGCTGTGGCTACAAGGTAAATTTGTTTAATTTGAATAACATAGAATTTCGAAATGTTAAGGATGTGAGCTTGCTTGATTTCTTGTGTAATTTTTAATACAATTATCGCCACCATGGACCATTTTTAACTGAAAAATTAAAAATGACTTCTGCAAGTGTTCAGGCTATATCTTGTTTTCGAAAAGTAACCACGCTGAATTTCTGTGTTTTTTTTTTGCACAATAATAAAAATGATACTGTTTACACTTCATAACAAACTTGTACACATGATCGACTGTTACAAAAGGCTGTTATTCCACGTGCGATGGGCATTTTTAGAATCAAGAAACCAAAATGTGGGTTTGGCCTTTGTATGATACATTAGAAGCGTGTGTGAAATGTTGAAATATAATTAATTTGTATTTTTTTATCGCAGTTTAATATTCCGTTGGAGAAAGTCAATCAAGTTCACTCAAGGCCACCAAAGCCTCCAGTCGAAGAGAAACGGGGCCCGCCTGCTGTTGAATCAGGGCCACAAAACGCAGCAAAACAAGATCAGGATGAGATACCTAGCATTTCTGCATAATGAAAGCAAAACATTTACCTCACGCTTAATAATTTCGTATTAATCCTCAATCGGTAAAACAAAAATAACAGAAGGATCATCGTAAATAGGTTTCAATTGGATTAGTTGTCCCAGCATTATTACAATTTGCTAGGGATTTTTTGATGATGATGACAAATTCATGTGAGATGATTAGGGCTAGTCGGCATTTTTATTTATTTTTCGAGGACTTTTTTTTTTTTTGAGAGAGTAATGTGAGCTAAAATAGTATACAATTTTGTTATGAGTTTGTCACTGGAAGTTTCTGGAAGGTGCTGATGTTGTTCTTGTTCATGCAAAATGGCAAAAATTTGACACTAGAATTATGATGATATACTGTCTCAGGTTTGTTTTTGTTTGGAAGATTTGTTTGGGGTGTTTTAGACTCAGATAATTTTTCTTGTTTGTGACTTTTAATTTTTCTGGCCACCACAATAATAGGGAAAAAGAAAAGAGATTATTGTAGGCATAAATGTCCGTTGGATAGCTTTTTTTTTTTTTTTTTTTCCTAGTATTTTACATCCGAATTTCCAATTTATAAATTTCAAGCCTGATATTTTAGTTGCATGAAGACGAGTTTGGTGAAACTTGAAATATGGATACGGCACAAATCAATAAGAAAAATATCTCAATTTTCCAATCTCCTCATGCTTAATATGAATCAAGGGTTAACGATTTTAGTGCTACAACTTCGTAATGTGACGATTCATTCTTTGATGATTTTGCACTTTCAGTTGTGTCACTTTTAGGGTATTGACAATTTTAGTCTCATTGTTTTCGAATATACCATTTTTTGATTGATCAAAGATTTTTTTTATCATCACTTTTTGACGTCTAAGAGTAAATTGGAAAATGAGTGAAATGTTGAAAACCCATTTGACATCACAATTGCAAAAAATAAGAACTTGCAAATTAAAATTGTACAAAGACTTGCGAGACCAAAATTGCACAAAACTAAAATTTTAAAAATATATTAAAAAAATTGATGCTGCCCAGGATCGAACTGGAGACCTTCAGTGTGTAAGACTGACGTGATAACCACTACACCACAGCACCTGTAGATGCTGATTGAAACGAAGATAAAATTATAACCGCTTATTAATTTCTCTATCAATGTATTTCAAACGCTGGGCCGACAATAGTAGGCACGTCTCTATCAAATCATATACTATTCTGCATCACATATGTGAAACTACTCTTTCATCTTCCGCATACAAACACGCATTACCACTTTCTACGAAATTTCCTCGTTTTCATTAATTTCAAGCCTTTTCTAGATTAATAACAATTATTCCCAAAGTCCCTCCCACCTGTGCTCAACGCACATGATACGTAACTTAATTGGCTAGGTAAAAACTCTTGCTAGTATTACCCCACATATGCTCCTGCAAAAAACAAACACTAACTTTAAGACATATACATGTGTGACTAACTAGTGTTTTAACTCGCTCGCTTGTTGTTCAGTTGCGAAAGCCCGTAAAGAGGAAATCAAAAGGCCGCGGAGGATAAAATGGTGAAGAATTGCCTAAAGTCATCTCTGAAAGTGTTGAATTTGGGCATAGGGCTTGGGGGCATTGCTGTAATTATATATGGTGTTTTGATGATCCGAGTTTGGCAACCGGAAAATGAAGAGGCTTCGTCTTCGGACCATTTCCCAATCCCATGGTGAGCTAGTTTTTTTATTTTTTTGTTTTTGAGTAAAATTTGAAATATACTTAACAAAAACATGACCCTTTTTTTGTTGATTTTGCAGGTTCTTTCATGCTTTTCTTGGCATTGGCATCGCTTTGTGCGCGATCACCTGCTTAGGTTACATTGCTGCGCAGACAGCAAACTTATATTGCCTCTCCGGTGTATCCACAAATTTACAAGTTACTTTTAATCTTATTGTGATAAAATAAAACATGGAACATAAGAATATAGCTAGCATTTTCATGAAATAAATATTGTTGATCGCCTTAATATATAATTATTACAGTACATAATTATTGTTCTCTTGCTGCTCGTATTGGAGACTGTGGTCATGGCAGAGTTGTTCCTGAATTCTAACTGGAGAAAGGTTAATTTGTTGCTTAAAGACGGCCATTTATCCTTTTCTTTTTTCCGTCTTTTTTTTTTTCAAAATAAGGTTCTCGATTTCAATATTCATGTTATCTTGTATGTATGTGACTGCTATATTGTTTATCAGGACCTGCCACGAAACCTATCTGACAGGCTCGATGAATTTAATGATTTTGTCGAGTCAAGTGATGACATCTGGACTTGGTTTGCCTGGTTGATTTTTCTGGTGCAGGTAAAGTAAACACCACCGATTTTTCTTCTTTTGGTTAAAATCGAAAACTATAGTATCACAGTAAATTTCTGAAACTGCAGGGTATTTGCGTGCTATTAGCCACTGTCCTGAGGACTCTAGATACAAATGAGGTCAATCGCTACGATAGCGAAGACGAGAATGAGGAACCAAACCTTCCACTTTTGGGTCCATCAAACGTACGCCGCCCAACTGATCCTCACATTGTCTGAAACTAACCTGGGCAGGGAAGGAAGGTAAATCTCAAAAATCAACCAAAAATGTATATTTCTCCTGTATATATTGTTGGGGATTTTACAAAATTCATATTCATGATACGAACTAACCCAAATTTGTTCTAAAGTTGATTATTGTAGCCACCTTTGTCCGAGCAGAAGTATGATAACCGAATGCAAAATGCAGCTACCCACGAAAGGCCAAGAAGAGACCCAAAAGACGACGAAGTGATTATTAGAAAGCACATTGTCGTATGATCAAGGAGCTGACCATATGAATTGTGCCGATTAATTCTTTAGTGATTATATATGTAACATTTTTGCCTTAAATCCTGCTTAATTTACGTCGGATTCGCAAATCATGATCAACAGAAAAAAAAAAAAAAATCTGATTCAATTTAATTCCATTTGTCTCGACCCAAAAACAAAAAACAAAAAAAGAGGGCGACAAATTTCTTGGATAGCTAAAACAACTAATAATACATCAATCAAAACCCACGTTCAATTGGCATCATTTACAAACTAATCTTCCAAAACGGTACAAAACAGCGACAACTAAACCTTTAAAAAAAAAACTCGCACCTAATCAGATTTATTCAGACTTCACCGATAAGCTTCTCTTCATCCGGCTAAATGGCCCCACCGTCCTATCCATAATGTATGCGTAAATCACCTGGCTCCACGACCCGTACGAATCCAAATGATTATAATACTCAGGCGCGATCTCCTTCACCTTGTGCAGCCTATTCCCCGGGATCCTTGGGAAATCATGGTGCTCGTTGTGGTACCCCACGCTCCACGTCATCAAATTCAAAGGCCCGTAGTAAGAATACGTCTCCTGG
This sequence comes from Phtheirospermum japonicum, assembly GCA_014905375.1. Taxonomy (NCBI): domain Eukaryota; kingdom Viridiplantae; phylum Streptophyta; class Magnoliopsida; order Lamiales; family Orobanchaceae; genus Phtheirospermum; species Phtheirospermum japonicum. The sequence continues at coordinate 562,527 of BMAC01000521.1, read as the reverse complement.
TCCGAATTAAACACATAGTGTTCCGAAATAAAGTGGCCGGCCATCGGGTGCATACCGCCTCCAACAAATGTCGACAAAATCAAATAACCCAAAGCTTTCCAACCCCAGAAATAAACCATCGCCCCGTCCAAACCGAATTGGATGGCAAAATTAACAAACTCCCAGATGCCAGGTGGCTTAGGTTTGAGAAATAAGGGACGAAGCGCGTAAAAGAAGAGCTGGAAAACAACCCATATCGATTTCGAGACGACGTTGCGGACGAGCTTGGCCTCGGTTTGGCTCGGTACGTCCATGTCGATCCCATCGAAGCCTTGGAAGCGGTGGTGCTCGAGGTGGTATTTTTGGAAAGTGACGGACATGGGTACACCGATGGGGAGGTTAGCGAAAATCCCGAGCCACCTGTTGTAGACCGGGGTGGAGAAGGCTAGGTTGTGACTGAGCTCGTGGATTGCCAGGAAGAGGTTGTGGTTGAGGAAAGAGCCGAAAAAGTAAGCTACGGTTAGGATTTTTAGCCATGTGGCGTTGTGGAGGAATGTTGCAGTCCATAGCTGGATCGACACGACTGCAGCAATCTGCGATATTAAAAAATAAAAATAAAATAAAAACATTATTATCATGATTTGAATTCTGGATTCGGATTTTGAATCCTAATATCTGATTGTTCTGGGACTCAAATTCTCAATCATAAAAACTATCATCATTGCTCTATTTTTATTTATATTTACATTTAATTATTACAACAACATCAACATTTTTCGCAACATGATTTGATATCTACTGTACAAAGTAGAGGATTCTAAATAATAAAACAAACAAGTATATTTACTATTCAAAGTACTCAAGATTTTGAATATCACTATACAGAATCTCAACGAATCCTGATCTAAACAAATCTCCAATTTAACTTTGATTAATGCTGCAGCAGAACAATAGCATAACATAATATCATCTAACCCCAAAAGATTACAGAAAATGTCAGGATATAACACCATTACAGGGAATTAAAGCTTTTAAAAATGGATATCGTTTTTTTATTCCTCTCACAATCGAAAATTTGAGGCCAGATTGGAAAACGAACCATTAATATTGTAGTTCAACATAACAATCATCTCAAACGCATTGCAGCTAAAATCAACACTCGGGAAATCAACATCAGAAACACATTGTAAGGGAAAATAAATCGCGAACGCCATAGATCTGGAAATCAAATAACCCATTGAATTCGAACAATGTGAAGTCGGATATTGAGAATGAGGAACGAATTGAGAATGTACCTTGAGGAAAGCAAAGGGGTCGGGGCCAAAGAGCTGTTTGATTTGAGGGTATTGAGAGAGGATCTGTCTTCTCCGGGAAGCATGGGGCTCGTCTGTGTATGACCAGAAGAAATCTGAAGCCATTACGCCCTCATCTTGTGAGCTGTCTTTCCCTTCGAAGCCCATTCTCTCTCTCTCTCTGCAGCGCTCTTTGTCACTCACTCTACCCCTTTGTCTTCACGATGATATGATGATGTATTTTGGTGCTTGAGATTTTGTTTCATATATACTGTGTGGGCTGTGGTGGTGACCGGTTGCGGTTAAAATTTTCTATTTTTCGTCATTTTCTTTTTTACTTTTATTAGAAATGAACGATTGGCGGGCGTGTTTTCATTTTTACCATGTTGGATTTGTGGGTTGTTTCGGTCAACAGAAGAGTGGTGAACCATCCATGTTCCAGTTTTACCGTTTTACGCCTGGAAATGAACTGGCGACAGGTATATCCTGTAGTACCAATCGGGTTTATTCTTTGTACAGGTGGCAAACAGTGGGCCCAACCGTATAGCGTTTTGGATTTTGAAAATGAAGAGTAGGAAATGTCCAATTCTATCTTGGCTCGAGTTTTGGGGAAATTACAAAACATACTCCTATTTTTCATAAAATGATAAATCTACTCCGCATTCCTATTTACAAACGCTGTAACGCTACCATTTATTCCACCTAAACTTATCTTCTTCCTTTTTGTTTTTTTTTCGTTTCAATTGCTTACGACTTTCTCTCTCAAGGCGATTTTTAGCCAACCTGCACACAGTGCCGCACTCGCCTAATCGGCACTCGAAATGATACATGTGGTTAACAATTTGATGTTCATAGTTTTTTTGTTTTTTTTAACTTTCTAATGTTCCACTACAGTGTTTTTTAAATCGCACCATAAATTAGTATTTGTGATATTATCACTTTTTCAAATTTGAATATTTATAATAATTTACTGGAGATATCTTATTCTTCTTCCTCCATTTACAGTAGTACTAGTGTAATAACCCGCGTATTACGAGGCCATATCAGAAAAATGCATAATAATATAAATTTATCAATTGTATTTTAATTAAACTCACAAAATGATTTATTAACATCAAATAGAAAATAATATTTTTTATTTCAAATTTTAAATAACTTTAATGCAAAATATATTAACGGTCTTATTAACAATGATACGCACATAAAGATTTTGAAAAACTTTAATGGAAATTTTGAAATATCTTGTATAAGAATTGGAAAAAAAATCGTATTACACGGTAAGAAAAACGAATTGATTATTGATTGATAAATCAATATTCCTAGGTATTTCGAAGAAGCTACTATTTTTTCGGCCATATTTAATAATGGATAATTTTCACAAATATGGTATGCTTGTCTTTTGAACATGATAATAAATTATGTATATATATGCATATATATGTGGATTAATTATGGATATTGCATCTTATTAATTTTTTGATCTAATTATGGAAGATATATATATATATATATATATATATATATTATATATATATATATATATATATATACACACACACACGTGGATTAATTATGGATAGTTTATATATTTTTAGATGATATAATATCTGTGCGAAAAATCTATTCTGCCTTTCTCTGTCATTATTAATTTTGTTTAAAATAATTTTCTTGTGGTAATTATATCAATACATAATATCAAATTTGGGTACATATATTCCATTATATGTAGTGTTGTATATATGTATATGAAATAAATTTGGGTATAAATATATTTGAAATGAAAAATAAAAATTTGCATACATCATGTCGCTCGCAGATAGGATCTAATGACTATTACAATAACGAAAACCACAATTTAAAAATAAAAATAATTAACCCCACAATTTAAAAGCAAAAAATACAACTAACAAAATATAAAATTATCGACAATTACTATATTTTCCGTAACTTTATCTCTATATACCTTTTCCTCCACATTTCACTCAATAAATTATTGATATAAACATTGCATCAAGCTTTTCCCCTTAGTAAGGAAAGTTAGTCCAGCAGAAGATCAACCATCAAGCGTAACAAAGCCAAACAACAATGCTCACCTAAGTCCTAGGAGAAAATTTAAAATTCTCCAATACATGCTACCAGAGATGAGAAACAATATTTCCTACTAAAAAAATTATCGATGCATTTTTTTGTTGTGCGCACAAAAAAAAAATGCAAGAAATATTTTTTTTTTTTTAAAAAGTGAACTAACCTCAAGTACGTACGCATCTTTATTGCACCAACAATGTCTGACCTAATAATTTAGCCATTACTATTTACTAATATATTGACACTTTCCACAACATCAAGAAATACCTAGAAAAGCAACAAAATCTCATTTTCCAGTGCTCAAGAAACTCGGAAACTCAAGAGAAGTTTCAGAATAATAGTAATAATAATATTAACAATACTAATTGTGGATTTGGCAAACAAACTGTCTTATTTGTTTTATCAGCAAACAAACTGTTGCATTAGTGAATAGGTGAAAACACAATATTACTAAATATGTCTACTATATATCATATATTTATTCTTCACAAAAGAAGATAACAAAAGTATGCAACTACAATAACCAATATTTTCTATAGTTAATCCACTTTATTTACAATTTACACCACATATCATTCCTTGTATGAAATCAAGTGATCAACACCTCAAAAGAATAAAATAAAAAAATTAATAGATTCAAACTCACATTTGTAAGCTCAAAGAATGACCTCAATAATTTTGCCATCCCTTTTTGCATAAAACTTTTTGCAGCCACATCCAGTGCATAAGGCAATTTAGCGTATTTCCCATCCTTAGATACATCATATCCAATCATACGCTGTGCACTAATATTCTCAACACCATCTGCAACACAACTTATTGTGTTCATAAGTTGAATTGAAATGTGGTATACATGTATTGATTATAGTTACATTAATGATACGAATAGTATTTTATATAATATTCGGAAAGCCATTCAAGAGTACATACATGTATTAATAACAAATTATATAAATAAATAAATAAATAATAAAAACTATAATAATGTATGAATTATTCATAAAATAATTATCCTCAAGATATGTAATAAATATAAAATAAATAATGCACAAAATATATAAAATAACTTTTAATACAATTTATAAAAACACATTATATAAGAATAATAATTAACATGGGAGAACGAAAAAGAACAAAATTTGGCCTGGAATTATACCTTGAAGCCCCAGCTCCTTCAATTTAAGATATTCTCCTGGCTGTAATACTTCGCCAACAATTTTGACCGGTTATGATAAATCTCTTTCGATCACATGTTCTTGTCGGCCATCCTGCGTGTTGCAATAGAAAGTTGAAGATGATTATAAAAAGGGAGATTTAGAAATTAACAATTAGGAAATTAAATCCAACATAATATTACCGAAGAACACGAAACAGAAATCAATATAGAGAATCAGACAATAGTAATATGGTAATTAAATCTGGAATATAATAACAACAGAGACAGAGAATTCAAATCATAATTCAAAAAAGAGAAACAATAACCTTTACTCAACCCTAATCAACAAAAATTAATATAATGTTCGTCATTGATAAATCATCGATTGAAAATTGGATCCAAAAATTAATATTAAAAAAAATCACTCAAACTCAATATTTCGGCAATTAGTAACTTGAACATGTTCTTTAGCCTTCACTCCACTGATATAAAAAAAATCGGATCCGAAAAATGAACCGCAAACGGTAAAACAAGTAGGAAATATAAAGTCACACAAACAAATAGTGAAAGAGAGAGAGAGAGAGAGATCTATGCGCAAACATCATCTTCTCGGAGCGCATCAGATCCATGCTTGGCAAATTGTCTGTGTGCTCAATTTTCCGATCAACCTCTAAGAATGGTGCCCTTATTCGATGATTATTCATATCACTTTATGGTAAATTCTTGCCTCTTCTTCAGATCTGAACTCGATCAGTGGAGTGAGGAAAATTGTTATATTATGAAAAGACAATCAATAAAATTTATAATGAGGAAAATGTTTGATTTGAAAAAAATGGTTACATTAGAAATGTGGATTAAAAGAGAAAATATTCGATTTATAAATTGAGGAAAATGTTCGATTTGTAATGAAAAGAAGCGAGAAGGCAAGAAGGAGAGGCGGGTTTTGCGAGAGCAAACCCTAGTTTTTTAGACAAAGTAACAAATGAGACAAAAATCCTTATTTATACCTAGTTAAAAAAATCCTAAAAGGTAGTATTTTAATCGAACAACCCGAGGTTGACACATCAGCATCGAGAGTTGTTAGAAGACGACATGTGTCATCCGAAGCAACCTCTAGTTGACACATAGGCTAGGGTGTCAACAATATTAACAAATAGGTGGATGATGTTCTTGGAAACCAAGTAGATTTTATGAACTTTTTATATGTATATTGGATGGTGATATGATATCTGTGATGAAAGACAAATTTGTTTTCTTTGTAACTTTTTTTTTGTGTGTGTGATAGAGTCCATTTTCTCAATTATTAGGGTATAAAAATAAATTTAATAATAGATAAATGCATGTTTTGAACATGGATTACTTTCCCAATTATTAGGGCATAGAAACAAATTTAATAATAGATAAACGCATGTTTCGAACAGGGATCACTTTCCCAATTATTAGGGTATAAAAGCTAGATTGAAACAATAAAGAAACACATGTCTTCATGGTTCAATTTCCCAATTATTTTGATATAGAAACCAGTTGGAAACAATATACAAATACATATTTTGGCGGAGTTCACTTTCCCAATTAGTAAAGTATAGAAACCAATTGGAAACAAATTTAAAACAATATAGAAAGATAACACATATATTGACATGGTTCAATTTACCAACTATTATGGTTGGAACTAGGTTCCAATAAAATTCATATTTTATACTAAGGGGTGAAACCCGATGGGTGAGAACTCACCCTCCATGTTAACTTCTATATATTTGGATCCACTAGAAAATTACATAGGTTAACTCATAACTAGAGTTTATGAGAATATTTGCTCTATTGGCTAGAAGAGTAAAATACCATATATATCAAATAATGATATTTATCGTTTGCTAGTGAATTTATTTTCAAAATTCAATGATTTATATTTAGTTGACTATAGTTGGCAAAAGCAATTGACATGCCTCTAATATTTTCTATAGTACTTGATGAGAATAGTTTTTGTAGTTATGTTAATTTGATATTTCATTAGCTGCATTAATACGCTAAATATGAAAATATGTGTTACCCCTATCTATGGATTACAATCAGAAGCCTCCATCAACAGCTACCAAATGTGATGTATATCATCCCATGTCAAGACGGATAGTGACTGCTTAGAATATATCAAATAAAGATACAAACTTTTCCCCATAATTTGTTAGTTATACAATAAAAAAGTATTCCCAGCATTAGGGAGAGAATAAACATATGTCATGGTAATGAAAAATTTGTAATGCGTAAAAATAATTCTCGCAAAGTTTAAAGCAAACTTGGAGTTTGTTGTGAAATTTTGCATTTTGAATTACTGACTGTAAGGTTATCAACAATTTTTCAAGTTTAAATGCTACAACATGAGAATTAAATAAAATTTTATAAGAGAATTAAGATGACATGCGTGGAACATGGCAATGATTGATTCTAATATCTTCCTTTATGTGAAGCAATCATTTGTGATGATCTTCTTATTAATCGTTATACTCAAATAGAGCAAACGAATCATAAACCCTTGAAGGGATTCAAGTACCTAATAATTCTAAAATAAAGAGATCTCGGGGATGATATTTTGAATTTAATGAAAAAATTATTGGTACAATCTTTTGGGCAAGATTGAATATGAATTATTGCAAATTGTTGTATGTTGGACTATGAGTTCATTCATATGAAATATGTTGTCAATAATATATAAAATGAGACTTATGCTATAAGAGTATTTTTTTTTTATTTTTTTTTTACGTGGTGGATAATATTGAAACTTAAAGTTTCATTCAAATAACAATATAGAACAATGTCAAAAATATAATTAAATATTAGAAGAATCTTGATATGCTCGAAGCATATTTGTAGCATTGCCGATTAATATGAAGAGATATGCATTACACTTGTTTCCTCTTAATTAAAATTTTGCCCGATTGGATTTTCCTTGTAAGGTCTTTTTTAATAATGTTATGAACATATTTAAAGAATACTATTTTTTCTTCACTCAAATTTATTTTTCCCATCAGATTTTTTCTTAAAGGTTTTGTTGAGGCATATTCTTTGCATGATAATAATGTAGAAACATCAACACATGGTATAAACTCACGAAGAGTTAATAAACCAAATTATATTTCAAAGTTTGAAGATATTAATTGAAGAGAGATAGACGATAAACCTAAGAACTACTATCGATTGAAATAGGAAAGTAGCTGCACTCTTTTTCCTTCGACCAGTTTTTTGTCCCACGATTTTTCTAGCAAAGTTTTAATTAGACAACACTTGAACACTATAAACTTTAAAGATATATTCATATATCATACAACGTAAATGAGTTTACATAAGAGGTGATAGGACAAATCATATATATATATATATATATATATATATATATATATATATATAGAGAGAGAGAGAGAGAGAGAGAGAGAGAGAGAGAGAGAGAGAGAGAGAGAGAGAGTCGTGCGGATAACATGTTATGAATTAGAGAAAACAGAGAAATATATGGGAAGAGAAAACATGGAGGGATTTTATTATGAGAACTACAAGTCTATATTTATAAATACAAGCTGGAGTTTAGAGATATAATGGTCATTTACTAATACATAATTAAAACAATAACATTATTCTCACGTAGAGCTTTGAAGCAATTTAAAAGATAGTCAAAAATACCATACAAAATATAATTGAATAAGATTTTGAGTGCATGGAAATTCACAAATTATATGGTACACTCGGGTGCACCTAGTATGGTGCACCATGATATATTTTCATTTGTTATATATATTTATGTATATCTATATTTTACGTAATGTATCTAATAGTTTTACGCGATATATCTATCGATGAGGTGCACAATGTTCATAGTGCACTGATGCGCATTATAACGACCGACAAAATTAATTTTATCCTAATTGGTATAAAACAACTTTTTCCAGACAAACAGACCTAGATTCAAATTTCACGAATGAGCATGTGATAGTTTTTCCTTTGAAGTAGAATAGAGTTCATGTTATTTGCATAATATAATATAAAATTATTAGATCTTGCATTTTCCGGTATTATGGGACATCCCTAGGTATCCATAGACCCTCGGGTCTACATACGACCCCAACCCAATATGCTTATGCGCGACTTTATGTTATACATAGTTAATGCCCGAAGGAAAATCATCATAATATATAATACATTACATAATTAATATGAACTTATAAGAAAATTGGATTTCCCGCTTGAGTTTGTAGTTTTGTGAAGAAATGTGAATGTAAATGCTCAATGATCCTAGACTACTAGTTGTGGAAATCCTTGACTACTACATATACAGTTGATTTAACTTATTGCAGGGCTTTCAAGAGAAAATTGTTTGAAGTGACTCGAATGAAATAGTATTGATAACCTCTCCAAATAAAGTCCAACGAACCTCTTCTCAAGGTTCAAGAAGCTGAGGGATAAAATTATAATTCTGTTGGATTAAATTCCTAATCATGTATGGCAGAGACAAAATAGATGTTTCATCTATAAACATAATATTCTTAAGTGGAAAAAGTTTGTAAAATATGTTGTTTACGCCCCGGACAATTCAACACAACACAGATATAATATTCTCAAGTGAAAAAAGTTGTTAAAATAAATATGTAGTAGCGAATTGGCATCAACGAGGCGGGAAAGACGCGACAAGTGACTGAAGAAAAAATAACACTTTTCTTAAATACTTCTATTTTTGAAAAACAGGGTGTTATAGTTATCAATTAGAAAAACACATTACTCCACAGTGTGTCTCGTGCAATAGTGCATGGCTTTCTTCGTTTCGTGGTTGCGTCATAGTAAAAGAACCTAAAGCCAAATTAACTCAAAAACTTCGACGTTTGAAAGTAAAAAAAATCCTAAAGCCAAATATGGAAACGATCGATGTTAAATTACTTATACCCAAAAGCCGAACACTACCGCACAACCTAATACAACCACTAGCAACATGGCGCATTGGAAAATGACAGATAAGAGTAAATGTTTTTCCCGCACAGAAGCTAGGGATAAGGAACGAGAACGACACAAAAATCAAAATAAAGAAAAACAATTTTCTGACATGTACACTTTCAGCCCTGAAGACAATTTTGTTTCCAAAAAAAAAAAGAATTACAAAGACTTTTCCATCATTATGATAAACTGTCAATAAACAATGTTTACCAGGTCTTACATACCTGTACACATAATACCAACAAAATTGAACTAGTACATCTTCAGAAATGTCTCACAAGTAACAATAAAACAACAAAAACACCGTTATGTTGTCACCATTAAAAAATCAAAGAAGGAGAAGAAGAAGCAAATTCCATTGCGTTTATCTACTCATAATTTCCATTAATCGCTAACCTTGTGATCTTCGCATTCAATTTCTCCAACCAACTCCTGAACACTGGAATGAAAAAGGTGATGTATACCTGTATTTCAAAATATAAAACTAAGACGTTTGCTTAAAAATCTGTTAATTAAACAGAAAAAAGTGAGAGAAACAGAAATTAATTAATACCGATCAAGAGCTCGTGACATCTCTAACAGACTCTCTGATGTTACTGACTGAAACTAAACTTTCAGAATACGGAAATACATCAAAAGATGTCTCCTCTGGAGGTGGTGATGAAAGCCCATAAATTGGAAAATACTTAACATTTTGGTGTTGAAAATCGCAGGAAACCAACTGTCCATTTTCAGTTTCGAGGAGTAGCTTCTCATCACCATCCCAAAACGCCAAAGGGAAATAAATACCCTCCAGAGGCCCGAGTTGTAAAAGCCTAGCCCACGACTCGTTTACAACATATTCAGTCATCACCGAAATTTCAAAACATCCGTCATAATGATAGGCAATAAGGGCTAGGGATTTGTTCAAGACAAACAGATCCGTATAACGGTGATGATCCTCACATGAGAAAAATTCAGCAGTGGTATCGATTCGGTCACCTCATCACTGATGAGAAATGACAGGATCGAATCACCACGATAATTCGGGCACCAATGAAATGCTCCGTTTAACGTAACTGCAGTTTTGAAATAGCCAAACGGTTCGGGAACAATGGCTCCGGTTTCTCTCCAAGAATCAGTACTAAAGTCGTACACCTTAGCTTCGCATCACCACAATAAAAAGGTGAGTCTGCAAAAAACTCTTCATGAGCAGGATTGTAAATGTCACTATCATCATAATGCACTCCAATCACGACAACCTTATATTCACATGAATCGGGATCGAGTCCGAACGCGACAGCATCAAAGTGATAACCGAATCTATAACCATATGAAGGGGATAAAGAGTGACCTGAATTCTCTAATTGCGGGATTGCAGAGGACAATCTGATCATTATTATTGGTCATACAAATGAGGCCGTTGCAAGGACCGGATACAGAGACGAGGTCAAAAGAATTAGAGAAAGGTGTATTAAATTCAATTTCCAAATCAGCTAGGGTTTCGTAAGAGTAAAAGGATAGGACATGTCGTTCAAGATGATCTTGTTGTTCGAGAAAGCGTCTGACGATAAGACAATCGTAATTGCTATTAATGGTACTGGAGGAAGAAGATCGATTAGTGAGATGGAGATGGATGAAATGAGGGGATCTGATGAGAGCGTACCATGATTTGCGGACGCACTTGAACCGCAATAGAGATTTCACCGGAAGCTTGGACAGGATGATTGTGATCAGTTCTTCGGGCAACTCTTCAACCGCCATGGATGAAAACCCCCGAAAGAAGTTGCAGAGATCGGAGACAATCAACAAGAGAGAGGTGGCGGAGGCAATTAGGAGATCCTTTTTTCTTCGGATTTCTGTCTTAAACCCCTGGCAATTAGGAGACAATCATTACTTTTCTATTTTAAGTATAATTTCTATAAATCTTCTCAGCAACAATTTTTATGTTTAAACACATTTTTTATTTGAGTCTTAGAGTGGGGCAAATTATTAGATAGACTCGGGTGCACCTTACAAGGTGTACCCTGTTCCCCATATAAAACTAAGTTTCACAATTTCCACGCACTCCTCTTTTATTTTTCAGAATTCTCTCACGCGCATCAAACCCTTTTTTCGTTATTTCTTCAACAATCTATCGCTAAAAAACTCCCTTCTCAAGGAATTTCATCACCGGCGATCCAAATCGCCAAAACCTCCATTGATTTCGTTCAAATAAAAATCAGCCACCGACGATCCCCATCGAATTCAACAACGGCGATCCCGTTCGATTTTAACAGCAAATAATTGTGAGTTTTCTTCGATTTCCATCTAATTGGCTTCAAATTACCGCCGAAACTATCGCTGCTCCACCGCTAACAAATAAATTCTTTCAATTCCAATTAACGTGAATCGGTTCGAGGGTAAGTTATTTTTTGAAGTTGATTTATTTTTGTATTCAATTAGATTTACGCTATTTTCTATTTTTGTTGATGCAACTCTTCCGATTTGWGTCTCTCCTGCAAATATTARAGTTTRWGYTTTTTTGAAYTTGATATTTGACATATATTGAGGGTTTRTGGTTGAMTTTTTCATTTTTCGTGGTCAGGATTTTTGATCTTTGCTGATGATATGTGGAAGTAATATGTGATGATATGTAGTAGTAATATGTGATGATATGTTTCATTAATGTCAAATGATAACTTAAAGATATTTAGGATTTTCTGATTTTTGCTTTTTGTTGATGATATGTAGTAGTAATATGGGATGATATGTAGTAGTAATATGTGATGATATGTGGCAGTAAAGTGTGATTTCATATGTTTTCATAATGGTTACAAATTATGGATGCCAAGATAATTCTTGGTTACTAAGAATTTATGATTTAAGAGAAAAATTGCTGAGTCACAAACTTAAAAGGTCGTAGAAAGTTTACAAGTATTTTTCTGTAATTTATGTATTATTTTCTGTAATGTCATTGTTTTTTTCACTCTGTACTATTTTTTCAGGTTGGTATTTCTACATTCGCCGGAGATGGTTATGCTGTGCATTCGAGTGTCGGTCCAACTTCGAGTTTGAATTTCATAGTTGTTAGTCCAAATACGAGTTCAAAGCTTCCAAGTTAATGCCAGATAAAAAGGATTTTGGTTATAGTTTTCCGTGCGATGGCCCGGGGCGAGGGGTACTTGTGATATTTCAGCATGGGATGCATCCCACAATTATCGCATTCTTTAAGTTGTAGTTCTTTTAGTTCAAAGTCAGTTGATAGTTAGGTTTTTTCATATATGACAAAATAGAGAGATGGCTAAATTTTATTGTTCAATTGTAATTTTTTATTATTTTGTACTGATATATTTTATCCGATCTTTTTTTARTGTAATCGTGATGACCGTTTTTTATGAAAAGGTTATATGTTTGTTCGTGAGTTTTGGTTAATTTTACTCCGTTTTCATTTTATTGTGAAAACAAACTATAGGGTTTGTTTCTTACTCTCATAAATTTTTGAATCTGTTGATGTGTTGGTTTTGCTGTGATGATATTTCTGAAAAGTTATATGTGATGATATGCGGCTGTTTTATGTGATGATAAGTGGATGGTGCATGTGATGATATGAAAATACATCGTTCCTATGAAAAAAAGAATAAGATATCATATACCATCACACAAATCATGCACATATCATCAAATAGAACACGCACATATTATCACACACAACATGCACATATCATTACAAACTATATATATATCAGTCCCAGGGAAAACGAATAAGATATTCACATATCATCACACAGATCATGCACATATCACCACAAACTACATATATATCAGTCCCAGGAAAACGAATAAGATATTCACATATCATCACACAGGTCATGCACATATCATCTCATAGAACACGCACGTATCATCACACAGAATATGCACATATCGGGTCGGGCAGCAAGTGGGTTAGATAGATGGGCATGGTAAAAACTGGTCTCATACTATGAGACCGGTCTCACTCAAGTATTTGCCTTTCATATGTTCTCATATTAAGATTTTATTTTTTTTTAATTTGTTTTCCTTAAATATTTCACAAAATTATATTTTCAATTTATTTTCATTTTTCTTTCACCAGTTACTTCGATATATTTTTTTAATAAACAATTCAATTATAATTTATTATATGCCCATTTTTCAATAAATTCTAAGAATTCTATCGGTCAAAAATTCAGAAGATGAATCAACCTATCCTGTTTGGATTAGACTTTGTTAGAATTAAATTATAATATTCAAAATCTTGGGGCCTATTTGAATTAGAATTCGTTGGAATTTTGAATCCTGTTATTCATAATCTTAGATATTCAAAATTCTGTAAAAAGTAAAAATCATTGGTCGTTAGGATTCAAAATCCTTTACTTTTTGTATTGTACATGAGAAATCTTATTTGGATAGTGGATGAAAATGTATTTTTATATTATATTTGATATCAAATCATGTTTAAAATGTGTGGATAATTTATTCCTATATTATACTTAGAAATATATAATTATTTAAATGTAAGAGAAAAATCTTTTTTTACCTCCTGAACTATGGGCCATTTTGACACTTTGCCTCCTAAACTTTTTTTTCGTGCAAACTACCTCCTAAAATGTACGAATTTTGCACTTAACCTCCTGAACTTCTATTTTTTGGTGAAACTTTTGGTCGGATCTCAATCGTGTGACATGCACGCTTACATATAAGGGGTAAAACCGACTTTCAATCTCTTACTTATGACTCCTGCTCAAAACAATGGCACGTGAGCACTCGTGTGACCTATTAAGATAATGTTCACATCAATATATGTATACACATAGGATTTGGAACCTACGTAGTGCTCATGTGCCATTATTTTTGAGCGGGAGTCATGAGGAAGAGATGAAAAGTTAACTTTACCCCTTATATGTTAACGTGCATGTCACACGAGTGAGATCCAGCTAGAATTTCCACAAAAAACGGGAGTTCAGGAGGTTTAAGTGCAAAACTCGTACATTTTAGGAGGTAATTTGCACGAAAAAAAAAAGTTTAGGAGGTAAAGTGTCCAAAATGACCATAGTTCAGGAGGTAAAAAATATTTTTCTCTAAATGTAATGATGATGTGATAAAAAAAGAAGAGTGTGCAGTTAGGGGGAAGAAGTTGTTGTTGGTTGAATATTGAAAATTTAAGTTATAAAACAAACGAGAATGGGATTAGAAATCTAATTCCAAGTATTGAGAGTCTAAAAACAAACATGGTATTTAATATTCATAATTCTGTGAACAGTAAGAATCCTTATTTATTGTAGAATTCAAAATCCTTTATTGTTTTAACCGTAGACGTGAAATGATTTTTGGAGAGTGGATGATAATATATTTTTATATTATATTTGATATCAAATTATGTTTGAAAATTGAATTATAATTTATTATTATATTGTACTT
>BMAC01000521.1:525896-547619 GCA_014905375.1 Phtheirospermum japonicum | reverse complement strand
AAGTACAATATAATAATAAATTATAATTCAATTTTCAAACATAATTTGATATCAAATATAATATAAAAATATAATTATCATCCACTCTCCAAAAATCATTTCACGTCTACGGTTAAAACAATAAAGGATTTTGAATTCTACAATAAATAAGGATTCTTACTGTTCACAGAATTATGAATATTAAATACCATGTTTGTTTTTAGACTCTCAATACTTGGAATTAGATTTCTAATCCCATTCTCGTTTGTTTTATAACTTAAATTTTCAATATTCAACCAACAACAACTTCTTCCCCCTAACTGCACACTCTTCTTTTTTTATCACATCATCATTACATTTAGAGAAAAATATTTTTTACCTCCTGAACTATGGTCATTTTGACACTTTACCTCCTAAACTTTTTTTTTCGTGCAAATTACCTCCTAAAATGTACGAGTTTTGCACTTAACCTCCTGAACTCCCGTTTTTTGTGGAAATTCTAGCTGGATCTCACTCGTGTGACATGCACGTTAACATATAAGGGGTAAAGTTAACTTTCCATCTCTTCCTCATGACTCCCGCTCAAAAATAATGGCACATGAGCACTACGTAGGTTCCAAATCCTATGTGTATACATATATTGATGTGAACATTATCTTAATAGGTCACACGAGTGCTCACGTGCCATTGTTTTGAGCAGGAGTCATAAGTAAGAGATTGAAAGTCGGTTTTACCCCTTATATGTAAGCGTGCATGTCACACGATTGAGATCCGACCAAAAGTTTCACCAAAAAATAGAAGTTCAGGAGGTTAAGTGCAAAATTCGTACATTTTAGGAGGTAGTTTGCACGAAAAAAAAGTTTAGGAGGCAAAGTGTCAAAATGGCCCATAGTTCAGGAGGTAAAAAAAGATTTTTCTCTTACATTTAAATAATTATATATTTCTAAGTATAATATAGGAATAAATTATCCACACATTTTAAACATGATTTGATATCAAATATAATATAAAAATACATTTTCATCCACTATCCAAATAAGATTTCTCATGTACAATACAAAAAGTAAAGGATTTTGAATCCTAACGACCAATGATTTTTACTTTTTACAGAATTTTGAATATCTAAGATTATGAATAACAGGATTCAAAATTCCAACGAATTCTAATTCAAATAGGCCCCAAGATTTTGAATATTATAATTTAATTCTAACAAAGTCTAATCCAAACAGGATAGGTTGATTCATCTTCTGAATTTTTGACCGATAGAATTCTTAGAATTTATTGAAAAATGGGCATATAATAAATTATAATTGAATTGTTTATTAAAAAAATATATCGAAGTAACTGGTGAAAGAAAAATGAAAATAAATTGAAAATATAATTTTGTGAAATATTTAAGGAAAACAAATTAAAAAAAAATAAAATCTTAATATGAGAACATATGAAAGGCAAATACTTGAGTGAGACCGGTCTCATAGTATGAGACCAGTTTTTACCATGCCCATCTATCTAACCCACTTGCTGCCCGACCCTCCTCCGCCTGCTACCTAACCCGCCCGCCACTCCCCCAGCAATAACCCTATCAATTAGTCCAAGCTACCTCCCTCCCCGCTGCTTCTCTCTCTTTTGCACTCATATTGCCACCGCCACCATTCGTCTCGCCGACCACCGTAAATCAGACTTCAAAAATACAATCTCTCCTCACAATTTCTGAAAAACTTTTTGTTGTTACTCCAATGTTTCAGGATTTTCAACAACACCACCAACAAAAAAAAAACCTAACTCAATGTTTTTAATCTGCAATTGGGGACTTCGTTAGCCAACGATTCTGGTTCAATGGTGGCGCTGAGTTTCTTCAATTGGGCAATCGGATGATTAAAAACTGAAAATTTCGAGAGGACCCAAGAGGTTTTGCGTTCTATGGTGCAAAAATTTATGAGATATAGGATTGTTGAAGGAGGCCCTGGACGTGGTTATCGAGATGCAGGTCCAAAGTTTCATTTTAATCGCCCACACCTTAAACTGTTTGTTGAGTTTGGTAAGCGAGATGGGCCAGATGACAGATAATGTGCTCGACGAAATGCTCTAGAGAAGAGTGGTTCCTGATCCTTACAGTATCGAGTCGATGGTCGCAATGTACTGTATTTCTTATTTTTTATCTTTTCGTAAAATCCTAATGGAATTGGGACCATGAATTTATTAGTCGACTGATGAATGATAATTAGATTTTGATTATTTGTCATTTGCAGGTTAAAGATAATACTAGGACAAGTATTTTATTGGAATTTTTTACATCAACTTCTTTGTTACTTCTCCTTTTTATTACATCTACTTTGCTAATGCACAAAGTGTTTCTTGATATGAGAATCGAGTGAGGGACGAGGTGGTGAAGGAAGTGCAGAGGAGTTTGGTTGAGTTTCATAAAGTGTTTCTTGATATGGCTGTGATGGTCGAGGTTCAAGGGGAGAACAAGAATAATATTGAGGAGAATGTGGTGGGTGCTGGGGTTTATGTGAGCGGGGCGACTAAAGAGCTGGATCGGGCGAACCGGTCGTAGAAACGCAGGACATGGGGGACGACGATGGAGTAGTAGGAACTGCCCGTTCAAGGTTGGGGGATGAGTTGGATTATGTGGCGGTGTTATTGATCTTTTACCCGACCGACGTTCTATTCATTGGCCACCATTTGGCCACGCTCTTCGTCTTCGCCACCTGCCGCTACGTGGTTTACCACGGTGCCTTTCGCGATCCTTGTGCTTTTGATTTTGGAGGAGGTGACGAGCTTGTGCCAGGATGTGTGGGCCCTAGCTAATGCGCGGAGATTGGATTTGAAACTTGCAGCCAAGGTGTTTGATGTTTTTGCTCCTCCGTTTTATATTGTTTGATGTTTTGTCTCCTCCGTTTTATGTTTTGTGCTTTGTAGTTATACAAAACATGCCTGTATAAGTTATACAAAATTCTGTTTATGCTGTTTATTCTGTATTAATTCTATTCTCTCTAGAATGCCTTTTTTTTTTTTGCATTGATCCAGTAGACAAAGCCATTGAGTCCGGGCGTGCGAAGGTGGTGAGAGCTATAATTTTGCATTGGAAGTGGCTAGTTTTAATGTCTTAAAGGGCTGTGATATCTGACTCAATATAGAATAACATTATACTATTATCATTATTATTGGCTGTGAATGATTTCAGTTGCATGTGATTTCAGTTGTGGGTGATGATGGTGTGTTATTCTATTTGTTGTTTTTCTTGGTCATTTAATTGTAGTATCCTCAATCTTATAATTCTGCTTATATTGGAATCAGAAAATTTTGTATGGATAAAAAATCAATAATGCAGTACTAAAGAGCATATGGTACATGACAAATTATGTTGTTTTAAAAGAGTTTTTCGTGTTTGTATTAATGAAAAATAACTACTCTGTGGTTGGATATTTTATTGAGAAGAGCATTTTGTTGCAAGCGGTTTATCTTCAATTCAGATAATCAGTCAGATAAGGAGAGATCGAATAATTTTGCTATTTTCATTGTAATGAAACCTTTTGTTTTCTTTACTAGATACAACATCCTCTAACTAATAAAAAGTGTTACTATTGCAACGATGTATTCCACTTCAGTGTTTATACACAGTATAAATTTACAAGTATATACATATTTTTAATATTGTTAAAGTGTATAAATTTATACATATTCTTACAATAAAACATAGTTAAGTAACATTTTTAACTCAAATTATTTGAGTATCACAAAACATTGTTAAAGTATCACAAAATATTGTTAAAGTATTACAAGTTTTTTATAAATATTTTTACAATAAAACATAGTTAAGTAACATTTTTAACTCAAATTATTTGAGTATCACAAAACATTGTTAAAGTATCACAAAATATTGTTAAAGTATCACAAAAGATTATTAAAATACCACAAGTTTTTTATACCTATTTTTAATTAAAGTATAGTTAAGTAATGTTTTTAACTCAAGTTGTTCAAGTATCACAAAACATTGTTAAAGTATTACAAAAGATTGTTAAAGTATCACAAGTTTTTTATACATATTTTTACAATAAAACATAGTTAAGTAACGTTTTTAACTCAAGTTATTTGAGTATCACAAAACATTGTTAAAGTATTACAAAAGATTGTTAAAGTATCACAAGTTTTTTATACATATTTTTACAATAAAACATAGTTAAGTAATATTTTTAACTCAAGTTGTTTAAGTATCACAAAATATTATTAAAGTATTACAAGTTTTTTATACATATTCTTACAACAAAACATAGTTAAGTAACATTTTTAACTCATATTATTTGAGTATCACAGAACATTGGTTAAAGTATCACAAAATATTGTTAAAGTATCACAAAAAATTATTAAAATACCACAAGTTTTTTATACCTATTTTTAATTAAAGTATAGTTAAGTAATGTTTTTAACTCAAGTTATTCAAGTATCACAAAATATTGTTAAAGTATTACAAAAGATTGTTAAAGTATCACAAGTTTTTTATACATATTTTTACAATAAAACATAGTTAAGTAACATTTTTAACTCAAGTTATTTGAGTATCACAAAACATTGTTAAAGTATCACAAAAGATTGTTAAAATATCACAAGTTTTTTATTATTTCACAAAACATTCGTTGTTCATCATATTTCAATTCTGGGCTGTATAATTGTTCTTCTTATTATTTCGCATCAATCTGCAAATTTTCAGATTTTTTCGATTTTATTTACTATTTTTCTGGCCAATTTGAAAATTTGAAAAAATTCACCAAATATTCCAGAAAAATTGAATAAATTCACCAAATATCCGTTGTTTATCGTATTGTAATTTTGGGCTATAAGATTATTCTTCTTATTATTGCACATCAACCTGCAAAATTTTAAAATCTTCCGATTGTTTTTATTATTTTTCCGGCCGCCAGTTTAAAAAATTGAAAAAATTCACCAAATATCCCAGAAAAATTGAAAAAATTCACCAAATATCCGTTGTTCATCGTATTGCAATTTTGGGTTATACAATTATTCGTCTTATTATTGCGCATCAACCTGTAAATTTTTAGATTTTTCCTTTTTCTTTAACTATTTTTCCAACTAGTTTGAAAAATTGAAAAAATTTAACAAACATTCCAGAAAATTTGAAAAAATCACCAAATATCCGTTGTTTATCGTATTGCAATACTGAGCTGTACGATTATTCGTCTTATTGTTGCGCATCAACCTGCAAATTTTTAAAAAAGATTTCGATTTTTTTTACTTTTTTTCCGGCTAGTTTAAAAAATTGAAAAAATTCACCAAATATTTCAGAAAAATTGAAAAAGTTCGCCAAATATTCTTTGTTTATCGTATTGCTATTCTGGGATGTACGATTATTCGTCTTATTGTTGGGCATCAACCTGCAAATTTTCAGATTTTTTCGATTTTTTTTTTTACTATTTTTCCGGCTAGTTTGAAAATTAAAAAATTCACCAAATATTCGTTGTTCATCGTATTGAGATTTCGGGCTGTACGATTATTCGTCTTATTGTTGCGCATCAACCTGCAGGATTTTAAATTTCCGATTTTACTAATTTTTTCCGGCTAATTTGAAAAATTGAAAAAATTCACCAAATATTCCAGAAAAATTAAAAAATTTCACCAAATATTCGTTGTTCATCGTATTGCTATTCTGGGATGTAGGATTGTTCGTCTTATTGTTGGGCATCAACCTGCAAATTTTCAGATTTTTTCGATTTTCTTTACTATTTTTCCGGCTAGTTTGAAAAATTAAAAAATTCACCAAATATTCGTTGTTCATCGTATTGCAATTCTGTTCTGTACGATTATTCGTCTTATTGTTGCGCATCAACCTGCAAATTTTTAAAATTTTTCGATTTTTTTACTATTTTTCCGGCTAGTTTGAAAATTTGGAAAAATTCACCAAATATTCCAGAAAAATTGAAAAAATTCACCAAATATTCGTTGTTCATCGTATTGATATTTTGGGATGTACGATTGTTCTTCTTATTGTTGGGCATCAACCTGCAAATTTTCAAGATTTTCCGATTTTATTTACTATTTTTCCGGCTAGTTTGAAAAATTGAAAAAATTCACCAAATATTCGTTGTTCATCGTATTGCAATTCTGGGATGTACGATTATTCGTCTTATTGTTGCGCATCAACCTGCAAATTTTCAGATTTTTTCGATTTCTTTTACTATTTTTTCGGCTAGTTTGAAAATTGGAAAAATTCACCGAATATTCGTTGTTTATCGTTTTGTAATTTTGGGCTATACTATTGTTCGTCTTATTGTTGCGCATCAACCTGCAAATTTTCAGATTTTTCAGATTTTTTTTACTATTTTTCTGATAAATTTGAAAAATTGAAAGAGGTTGGGTCCAGTTTTGGGTTATTGGGTCTGGGTTTGGGTTGTTTCCTAGATTTGGACCACCTTACAAAATGATAAAATGTGGTCTCATTTTATGAGACCGGTCTCACCCAAGACCTACTCCATATGAAATTGTTCCTGAGCTTATCTGTTAAAAAGTTAAGAAATTGAAAGGGAAGTCACACATATGTACAACTACCTATTGAGAGTATATACGCTATTTGTCCAAGTCACCGTGTTTACCGTGATTTGCGTCAATTTTTTTATTTTTCCTTGGAATTATAGTAGACACGAAATCAACTTTGCTCTTGCTTGTAATTTAAAAACCAGCCCTTTATATTTTAGGATTTTTTCTTTTTTGTTTAAGACAAGAAAAATGTAAAATTGTCATTCAAGCGGAGATGATTGGTAAATTTGTTAGAAATGGTTATGAAAATGAGTTTGATTGTGAAATGTGAAAATTAATGGGTTTTATAACATCTTTGTGTGGAGTATGACTCAACACAAAAAATTGGGTAATAAAACCTATAATGTTTTATTGGAACATTAAAATCCAATATTGGTGGACACCAGGAAGAATATACTATGGTGGTGTCAACATTAAGATCCACAAAGATTTACTGAAGAACGAGAGCCCCCATATTGTTGTTGGGACACGTGGAAGAATATTGGAACTTGTAGTATTTTAGTTATTAAACACTATTTTGATGCACTTTCCTATTTTTCACTCGCCAAACCCACCAACCAAATATTCCCTCAACATTATTAAGTTTTCCTTGATGGAGGACACTAGAGCTTCTACCTGGTTTGACATGTCGATTTAAAATATTCCTATAAATTAATATAATGTATTACTTTTTTACTTTAACTAGTTTGAGACCCGCTTGTTATTCGATTCTTGAAAAATAGATTTTCAACTTGATAAAAATTTATTTATTGATATAATTAAACGATATCGTCCTCGTCACACACAAAAATTCTACCATTTCTGACTCTTAACCTCGATATTTGACTTAAAGTTAACCCATAAGTTGCACGAAATCTATAAAATGACACTTTTCAAAGTTTTGTGATAGTTACGGATATAAAATTAAAATTATATACAAACATGGATAATTCAAAAAGAATATGAATGTTGTATTCTCACCTGTGTTGTACCCCCTCCGTTTCTTAATAAATGTCGTTTGAGGGGTTTTGTTCAAAATTAAGGAACATAATATTTGACCAATACATCCCAAATCAATTAATAATATACACATTTAATTACTTTCATTCTTTCCCTTTAGTTATTCTATTACCATAAAATTGTTTATATTTTTTAAAATAAGTGGGGATAAAAGTGGAATAAAGTGGCAAAAAAAAATCTAAAACGACACTTAATTTGAAATAAAACTGAGTCTCTAAAACGACACTTATTTTAAAACGGAGGGAGTAGTATACTATTGCCCCGTACCAATATAAATATTTTAAAAATTAAAAAATATTTCCCTCGGGTTTTTCCAAGGGAATTTGTCCCCTTGATTTTTTTAAATAAAAAAATTGGAAAAAATTATTAAAAAAAATATATTTCATAAAAATAAACCATATCATATCATTTTAGGTATGTAAAAAGATCTTAATCTAAGTTTTACTAGAAAATTTCACTGAGCATGTACGTATTGATACGTGTCGTGTAAATTGATCAATAGTATCCACAATACGAGCGATTGACTTATTCAATTAGAAATGTAAAATAATGAAGCGTCGTTATTTTTGTGAAGGTACCACGAGGTGGGTTTCATTAGTTTAGAACCATAAAAAAAAAATAGTAATTGATTAGTAAATAAGTTTTTTTTATATTTTTAATTTTTTTGTTTAAAAAATCAAGGGGAACAAATTCCTCTCAGTTTTTTATATTTAAATAATGGAAAAAAATATTTAAAAATATAATTGCTTAAAAATAAACGATATCATATCAGGCAGGTAAGAAGATTTTAACATGGGTTTTACTAAAAAAATATCACCAAATATGTATGTATTGATAATGTATTCAATACGGTGATAAATGCCAAAGGGAAGACCAAAGACACGTCTAAATTAATGGAAGAGTTAAATGAGTATTGTAATCGTTTGGAGCTGGTGCACGGATTGAAAAAGTGTCTTAAAGCTTGTTAAACACTTGATAAGCCCTCGAAAATTGTATTGTGTGAATAAGTTAGAACCTTCAGTTATAAGATGGATACGCATCAAACCAGGGGGTCTTATTGACAAGAAGGAATTGCATTTGATCAGGATGAAAAGTCATGATTGTCAATCCTTGCAAAGGTTTATATCTAGTGAATTGCTTTCTTCAAATGTGTGGAAGGCTCTTACCGAATTTAGCTTGTTTTTCAAGGACCTCACATCAACAGTCGTTCGCACCGAAAATATGAGTCGTCTAAAAAGTGACATTCTGTTAATATTGTGACAACTAGAACTAATCTTCCATCAAATTTTTTTTAACTCAATGGAGCATTTGCCCGTTCTTTTAGCTATAGAGCGAGAATCGCTGGCACATTGCAGTACAGATGGATGTACCGACTGAGCGTTATTTCTGCAAACTAAAGAACAATGTGAAGAGCAAGATGAGTGTTCAATGGTTGATAGAAAACGTATATCTAATTGAAGAGACGTCAACTTTTAGTTCATACTATTTTGAAGTTCACATGGTAAGTAAAAGACCAAATTTGCCTAGAAACGATGACGGTCAGGATGGTGTAGATGGCGCTGATGAAGTTCCCTCGGTCTTTAAAAAATATGGGGAGATATTTGTTAAAAATGGAATAAGAATCATGACCGAAGTTATTTACAACGTCATAAGGATATGCGCCTTGCTAAATTGCGAAGAGGCCCAAGAATATATTAGGTACGAATACTCTTTTTAATTTTCTAAGTGTATATATAATATACTAAAAGAAATTTACTCAATTTTCAATCAAATGTATTAATTACACGAGAGCATTAAACGTCTCCAGCCAAACCTTAAAGATGATAAGCTCAACGAAAAACTGAGAAATGAATTTGTCAATTAGGTTCAAACATTACGTAAGTTGTTTAATCGCGAGATGCATATCATTTATATACCGTATGTATCAATTTAGTATATTTCCTAAATTAAAAATGACTTTCAACGTTATAGGCTAAAGATCATTTAAATAACGTGATTGACATGAAAGTTAAGAGCGTAGCAGAGGGTCCATTACGATGTGTAAAAATATCTACTGGATGTAAGATAAATAGTTATAGGTCTCACATTGTCGAGTACGAATCTAACAAATCAACATTGAGAATGGGAGTTTGCATTAAAGAATCAAACTATGGGGCAACTGAGTATGATTATTATGGTTGTCTCATAAAAATTGTGCAGCTCGAATACACCGAATGAATGAAGAAAAACACACTATTATTCAAGTGTGACTGGTTTGATCTAACTCATATATATATATATATATATATATATATATATATATATATATATATATATATATGTATATATATATATATATTAGAAGACAATCAACACACGATTCCTTTATCCCCTTTTACTTTTCACGATAAATTGGATAAACTTAGAAAAAACAAAAACAAATAGCATTGAAATCGATTTTTATTGATCAATTCGAATTGTCTCCCAGGGTCTATAATTGCCTCAAAAGGTCCAATATATATACATTATTGGACCTTTTGAATAACAGTCAAGAAGATCTTATGAAAATTGAACATTTTCACCTCGAAGATTTAAAACAGATATTGGGCAGTCTAGAAAAACATTTCACAATTHATTTACCAAAAAAGAAGTTTTAAATCTATTGAAATTTTTTTGTCTTTTTAAAGATGAAAATAGGTTTTGAATATGTAGCCCAATTCATATATTCAAAATTTCTTTCGAATCTTATTGAATAGATGTATCTAGGGAGAATTCGCCTTGAAGCGACTATTCCCTAGATACACACGCCGTGTTATCTCACAATTGAATTAAATTAAAAAAGACCTAAAGTTAGGGATTTATCAATAGGTAATGTTGCACCAATACCCAACCAAAGGGCGACTGCGGTACCAATCAAAAAGACGGTTGTCGCTARTGGACGGCGAAACGGATTTTGGAATTTATTAACGTTCTCTAAAAAGGGTACTGTTAATAATCCCYTGGGTACTGAAACCATTAAAAGAACACCCAATAATTTATTGGGCACTGTACGAAGTATTTGAAATYCGGGAAAGAAATACCATTCAGGTAATATTTCTAGGGGGGTTGCAAACGGATCTGCCGGTTCACCAATCATTGATGGTTCTAGAACCGCCAAGCCCACGTTACATGCAATAGTCCCTAGAATTACTACTGGAAAAATATATAAAAGGTCGTTGGGCCACGCGGGTTCTCCGTAATAATTATGACCCATACCTTTAGCCAATTTAGCTCTTAATACAGGATCGTTCAAATCAGGTTTTTTTGTTATTGGGATAGGTGAGTTCTTATAGATCCATCCCCCGAAGGAACCGGACATGCTAATTTTTTAGCATCCGGCTCGAGCAAGACTCAAAAGAACCAAATGAATCCACAAAAAATCTATGCGTTGGCTATATCTACACATATTATGAATGATTTAATGGAAGAAAAATTCGCCTCTTTTTCCGGAATTGCAACTACCCTTTGCAAAGAGTTCGGTTCTAAGTCTAAGTAAAGACTCAATACCCAAGTCGGCTTACAAAGTTGATCATGAGATCATAAAGTGCTTTCTGGGTCGTCTCAGACTTTACGATTACTATCTTATCGCCAAAATAGTTGGCGATACATACACAATAGGTTTACTTGTTACTAATTTAGTCTAACCGATATTTATTATTTATTTTAATTTAATTTTTCTTTAGATCTCTTGTTTCACTCCGATAGTATTATCGATCATATCAATGCAGAGGAAATGAATGCYTTTCCATACTATTTAATTTTATGTATAAGTACGAAATTAAGTAAGTGAAATAGATAAAGATTCTCTTTTATTTTATCTATTTCACTTACTTATACTAGATCTTACGGAGCCTGCTCATGTACACCACGATTCATTCGGATCTGATCATAGAAAAGATTCTCTTCAAGCAAACCAGCCTATCTTCTGTATCTGTACCTATCTTCTGTATCTGTATAGGGGTTACGCGGTGGTTGGAACAAAGACACATTGGGTTGTGAATTCCAATGRGGCAGACATATATCTACACAGACCAATCAATAGTTCAAGTCACACACTCCCATAATCCATTTTCTCTTCYGAAAATTCCCCTCAACCTCACAATATTATTTATTTGGRACGATTTGTTGAAGTGAAGGGAAATATCCAAAACCATGTCTTATTAGTTTCAATAATCCATACTTGTAGCAATAAAATCCTATTATTCCTTCTCTAAGTGATAAATCATTGATTACAAATATCTATATAGATATTTTCTCTATAAAGGACCCGAAATACCCTGTTTACGTATCATTGGAAAATGCATTAACATAAATACAGCAGTAAGAAGCGGCAATACAAAAGTGTGTAAACTATAAAAACGAGTCAAGGTGGATTGTCCCACACTAGCYCTTCCGCGCAATAATTCTACCAAAGGCGATCCTATTACAGGAATAGCCTCAGGTACACCTGTTACAATTTTTACCGCCRAATAGCCGATTTGGTCCCGAGGTAAGGAATAACTAGTTACGCCAAAAGATGCGGTCAATATTACCAGAACCACACCTGTAACCCAAGTTAATTCACGAGGTTTTTTAAATCCACCGGTGAGATACACACGAAAAACATGTAGAATCATCATTAGGACCATCATACTTGCTGACCATCGATGAACTGATCGGATTAACCAACCAAAGTTAGCTTCCGTCATTATGTATTGAACAGAGGCAAAAGCTTCAGTAACGGTCGGACGGTAGTAAAAAGTCATAGCAAACCCCGTAGCTACTTGTACTAAAAAACAAGTAAGRGTAATCCCCCCTAAACAATAAAATATATTGACATGTGGAGGAACATATTTACTAGTTATATCATCCGCAATTGCCTGAATCTCGAGACGTTCTTCGAACCAATCATAGACTTTATTGAGATAGGTTAAAATCCCCCTCTTAGAGCCGTATATGAAACTTTCATCTCGTACAGCTCAAGCAAAAACACCCAAATAAAAATAATAATCAGATATGTAATAGAAAGCCTGAAACTTCTTAATCTTCGATTCAATCTTCTCTAAAAGAAGAAAAAAACCCGAAAGCTCTTCTTTGTGGTGATAATACCAAAATATCAAGTTGGCTCAATCGTCTTTATGTTAATCCTTACAGGCCTCTTGAATCCTCTCTTTACCTATATTCTTTTTCTTTAATTTGTTTTTGTCTCTAATGTGGCTTTTTTCCTTTCTTTATTATTGAATTGATAGGAATTCTCTTGTTAAGACCCTATGAATCGATTAAAACCTCAGATTCAGACTAGAACCACGATGATTCAATAAAAAATCAATAAGTTAAGCCAAGGATTCCCTGAGTAAGAACCATTGGATCATCACGTATTCCATGAATTAGATAAAATGACTAAAAAAAACGAAAGATTTTTCTTTTTTTTTTCAAACTGTTTGAAATTGTTTTGGAGTCCGGGCGCGAGGTCAAATATTAAGTATYAATCATAGTTCAAATATTTCTTAATCTAGTTCATATAGCTCGTGTTACAGATACTCGAATAAATATCCGACGAAGTCGAACCATCTCTATCAAGGTGACAGACCTATTCTCTGTTACTATCAARAGAATCAATTCTAACAAGTCACACACTCATATTCCGGAAATACAGAAAGAAAAAAATTCCACGATCGAACTACCAAAATAGAAATAGAATAGGCKAGAAATCCCAGTTCTAACTGATTAATTTTTTATTCAAAAGCTAGGACTTTGTGGTTCTTATAGATTTAATTCATTGAAATRCCATCCAACAAAATGGAAGAATTATAAATCTCCAAAATAATAGATAGAAATACCGCAAATAGAGCCATTGCGACACCCATCAAAGGAGTCGTTCCCCACCCAGGAGCTACTTTACCATATTCCYAATTCAATGGTTTTAATAAACTCCCTATAGCAGTTTGTCTTGGGCCCGATCTAGAACTATTCTCAACAGTTTGTGTAACCATAAATCCTATTGTATTCATTGAAATCTGTTGACTTTGTATACCCTTCCGTTGTAAATAAACGATCTTATGATAGATCCATTGGGGTCTTGAAATTATATAATCATAATGGAAATAGCAACCCTAGTCGCCATCTTTATATCTGGTTTACTTGTAAGTTTTACCGGGTACGCCTTATATACCGCTTTTGGGCAACCTTCTCAACAACTAAGAGATCCATTCGAGGAACACGGGGACTAGTTGAAGTAACGGGCCTCCCCATATGGGGGGGCTCATTACTTCAATTGAGATAATGAAAAATCAATCATTTCTTAGTTGGAACTTTAGGTGGTTCTCGAAAAAAGATAGCGAAAAAAATGATCCCTAGAGTCGAGACTAAAAGGAATGTATAAACCAATGCTTCCATAAATTCGATCGCGGTTTACAATTATAACTTCCCTAACCTGTTTGTTTTTTTTTTCATTTTGGAAATCATCTCGAAAGAGCAAGAGTCAAAYAAGCAATGATTCAAAGTACTCTAATTCTATGTAAAATCCCCTTCAAAAAGAAAATAGAGGCYAAAGATACCAAAGTGGTGGTCTTGTATCAGACTGCCTGTCTTCTTGTAGTTGGATCCCCAWGTTTTTGGAATGCTCCAAACTCTACTTGAGCATCCAAATCTGGGTCAATACCGGCAAAAACATCTCTGAACAAGGTTCTAGCACCATGRCAAATGTGTCCGAAGAAGAAGAGCAAAGCAAACGAAGCATGTCCAAAAGTAAACCAACCCCTTGGACTGCTACGAAAAACACCATCCGATTTCAAAGTCGCGCGATCTAATTCAAAAATTTCACCTAATTGAGCGCGTCTAGCATATTTTTTCACAGTAGCAGGCTCACTATAACTGACTCCATTGAGTTCGCCACCATAGAACTCAACGGTTACACCTACTTGTTCAACACTATACTTCGATTCTGCCCTTCAAAAAGGAACATCGGCTCTAACAATTCCATCGCCGTCTACCAAAACGACTGGAAATGTTTTAAAAAATGTAGGCATACGACGTACAAAAAGCTCACGCCCTTCTTTATCCCTAAAGATAGGGTGTCTTAACCACCCAACCGCTATTCCATCTCCGTTATCCATTGAGCTTGCCCTGAATAATCCTCCTTTTGCTGGATTATTGCCGATATAATCATAAAAAGCTAATTTTTCAGGAATTTTTGACCAGGCTTGTGAGAAACTTTGATTTTCTGCTAGCTCGGCGCTAACTCTTCGATATATTTCTTGCTGGAAGTAACCCTGATCCCATTGATAACGAGTMGGACCAAATAATTCGATAGGGGTCGTTGCTGAACCATACCACATAGTTCCAGCAACAACAAAAGCCGCAAAAAAGACAGCTGCGATACTACTAGAGAGTACGGTTTCGATATTTCCCATACGTAACCCTTTGTATAGACGTTGTAGCGGGCGGACGCTAAGATGGAATAAACCCGCTAATATGCCCYATGTACCTGCTGCAATATGATGAGAAGCTATTCCTCCCAGAACAAAAGGATCAAAACCTTCCACGCCCCACGATGGATTTACAGGTTGTACTTTTCCCGTTAGTCCATAAGGATCGGACACCCATATTCCAGGACCGTACAAGCCTGTTACATGAAATGCACCAAAACCAAAGCAAGCCACCCCGGAGAGAAATAAATGAATTCCAAAGATCTTGGGCAAATCCAAAGAWGGTTTTCCTGTACGTTCATCACAAAATATTTCTAGATCCCAATAGACCCAATGCCAYATAGCTGCCAAAAAGCATAAGCCGAAAAACACAATATGTGCCCGGCTACACCTTCGTAACTCCAAATCCCCGGATTCGTTACAGTCCCTCCTGTAATACTCCAGCCTCCCCATGAATTGGTTATTCCTAAACGAGTCATGAAGGGTATAACGAACATACCCTGTCTCCACATTGGATCAAGATCAGGGTCAGAAGGATCAAAAACAGCTAATTCATACAGAGCCATCGAGCCCGCCCAACCAGCAACCAGAGCTGTATGCATTATATGAACGGAAAGCAARCGGCCGGGATCATTCAATACAACCGTATGAACACGATACCAAGGCAAACCCATGGAAAATACCCCTTTATCAAAGAAAAAATAAACACTACGTAACTTTATTGCATTGGAAAAGTAGACTATGACTATCTTATGGACACTCCTTGTTCGGAAGATTATTTCCTACCAAGGGTTAGATTAATCTTTTTTTCTATTCTGTTCATAATAATGGAAAAATTTGGTTCGTAGGAACAAAGAGAAGTAGATTTATTCTATACTTGATAAGTACCAATACGCAATGGGGGATCGATACCATTTTCTATGAGTAAACGTGTCCCTCCTTATTTATTATTAGAAAGACKTATTCGTAAAAAGTTTCCTTTATTTATTTTGTCTTTCTTTCTGAATTTTTCTAATCTATGGATAAAATAAATATGATAGAGCCAATATTATAAAGADAGAAAAACCATATTGTTACGTTTCCACATCAAAGTGAAATATAGTATTTAGTTCTTTTTTCTTTCAATTCATGCCTATTGGTGTTCCAAAAGTACCTTTCCGAAGTCCTGGAGAGGAAGATGCATCTTGGGTTGACGTATAGTGCGCCTTGTCAGATATAMTGGGTCATATGGGATTTCCCCGTTCTCTCCCCCGATCGAGATATCCTCTGTTTCGCCCAAGAAAGAAAAATGGAATCATCAGATAATTTGTGGGGTAGAGCCAAATAGTGTGGTGTGAACTATACAAGTTACCAAAAACATTGATTAAATGAAGTTTTGTTTTAAAGGCTCCGGTGTATAGAGAAGACCTCACCGTTTAAGAAGTAACCATAGAAACGATGGAACCCACGATTTCTTTATCCATTTAATTTATATAAAAATTGGAGCGTGAAGTGCAATTAGGCGCATTGTTTGGGGGAATTCATAGTAGTATTATTAATTAAAATAATTTATGGTTGGCTTTGGTTGGACTAAAAAAATGAAGTATCCAGGCTCCGTTTAGAAAAAACCCAATTGGTAATAAATAGATCTATGATTACTACGTGTATCATAAAAGATTCTTGTTTGTTATTTGTAAAGTCATAAAAAAAGAAATGGTGATGGGAAGATTTGTCCTATATGTGCAAATCAAAATCGGGCGGATCTTTACCCGGAGTAGAGCATAAACCTAAAAAGATTAAAGAGACCCCTTCAGGAACAAGAAAATACCATCGTGATTTGGATTGAATCTCGATGAAACAATACATCAATGAAAAGTTAATTCGATAAGTTTATTGACTTTTTCTATTATAAAAAAGAAAGAAAAGAAGGCAAAATTCGCCTTTATTGAAAAATCGACGAAAAAGCTCTTTCGTTATAAGTTAGAAAAACCCTGTTCTAAATAAAAAAAGAAAGGGGGCTCGAATCTAGCCATTGATTCTTTTTTTCGCAATTTTTTTGAACCGTATGCATCAAAAGGTGCATGTACGGTTCCTAAGGGATACAATTTTACCCTACTCAACCGACTTTATCGAGAAAGATTGCTTTTTTTAGGCCAAGAAGTTGATAGTGAGATCTCGAATCAACTTATTGGTCTTATGGTATATCTCAGTATCGAGGATGATACCAAAGATCTGTTTTTGTTTATAAACTCCCCCGGCGGGTGGGTAATACCTGGAGTAGCTATTTATGATACTATGCAATTTGTGGGACCAGATGTCCATACAATATGCATGGGATTAGCCGCGTCAATGGGATCCTTTATCCTAGTTGGAGGAGAAATTACCAAACGTCTAGCATTCCCTCACGCTTGGCGCCAATGAGGTTTTTTTATTTGAGAGAAAAAAGAAAACTATGCCTTCGCCATATGAATATTAAGTAATAATAGCATGGCACTTCGAATTCGATATGAAAAAAATTATATATTCTTTTTTTTTCATTCGATTATGTATCGAGAGAGTAGTATGAGATAAAAGGTATTTCCGATTTTCTCTTATCTATCGGAAGTGCAATTCAGCGTCACAAACTTTTTTGTTTTCATACTCACGGGCTCTTAACAATATTTAGGGTATGGTATAAAAGAAGAGTGCGAAAAAAACAAGATTTTTCCTTTTTTGGTTGGATCAAAAAGAAACTTTGGGATTGCTGAATCAAAGACAAAAAAAGAATCTGTTTTAAAATAGAAAGCAACGGAGCCATCATAGTATTTTTTTAACGCCTCCGAAAGAAAGGGTGGCAATTTGACCATTTACCCATCTGGGGTTGATAGATTCTATTTTTATCTTTCTTGAATAGAAAAATAGAAAGTTAAAAGTTAAGGGTCAATTTGATTGTAGAGCCGTATGCAATGCACAAAAGATGATGCCCGTACGGTTGTTCAATTTTATCTTTTTTGTCCTATTATTCGTTATCTTTCTTTTCTGTTCGTTTCATCACACCAGATAGAGAACCCTTTTATCATCAGGGTAATGATCCATCAACCCGCTAGTTCTTTTTATGAGGCGCAAACGGGAGAATTTATCCTGGAAGCGGAAGAACTGCTGAAACTACGCGAAACCCTCACAAGGGTTTATGTACAAAGAACGGGTAAACCGTTCTGGGTTGTATCGGAAGACATGGAAAGGGACGTTTTTATGTCAGCAACAGAAGCCCAAGCTTATGGAATTGTTGATCTTGTAGCAGTTGAGTGAAAAAAAATGTATTTTGTGCAAACCCGTGATTTAAGATTTTATTTCCGAGTTTACTATTCTATTAAATAGAAAAAATTCATAATCATCCGGTTAGGATCAATCTAAACCAGCCCTTTAGGTATATGATTCAACATGCCAACTATTAAACAACTTATTAGAAATACAAGACAGCCAATTCGAAATGTCACGAAATCCCCCGCGCTTCGGGGATGTCCTCAGCGTCGAGGAACATGTACTAGGGTGTATGTGCGACTCGTTTAGATCATGAACTGACACAAAAAAAGCAATAAAACCGCTTTCCAGCATGAATGATCAATACCAGTGAATAGGATAGAATGCAAGAAGGAACTCCATTCACTATCTAAAAATAAGCAAATCGATCCCTCTAATTGTGGATAAAGTTTATGGTTTCCGTTGGTACAAATCCAATCACCTGAGTTTAAGATGAGAACCAATTCCCCATTGGTAACAAACGGTTATCCATTAAGCGGAGGAAATCTTATTGAAATTCAAAAAAAACATAAAAATGAAGTTCTCACTCGGTCAAGAACGGACTACGAGGGTCAGCTATCCAGCTAACTTTCAGAATTCAATGCCGTTACTGTATAGGTGGGTCTCGTTGTGAAAGACCTGTTACTGGATAATTTGTGGGGTAGAGCCAAATAGTGTGGTGTGAACTATACAAGTTACCAAAAACATTGATTAAATGAAGTTTTGTTTTAAAGGCTCCGGTGTATAGAGAAGACCTCACCGTTTAAGAAGTAACCATAGAAACGATGGAACCCACGATTTCTTTATCCATTTAATTTATATTTTTTTATTGACTATATTTTTGATACCTAGCAAAAGAAAATTTCTTATTTCTTTTGTATTTCACAGTAAAATACCTAAAAAAAAAAAAAAAATTGTGTGTGTGTGTGTGTGTGTGTGTGTGTTAGGGTGGGTTCAAATAGAATCATGTCATTATATGTGAACCTGCGAACTAGTGCTTTTATTATATACCAGCAATATTTTATTATTATTTTTAGTTATATACAGTAGTAGTGCTTTTATTATAAATCATAATAATTTTAAATAAATAAGGAAATACACAAAAAATCTGATCCATCCATTTAATTAGGTCTAAAACCCATAATTGACCCTAGGTTCACATATATGAACATGGTTCTCATTTGAACCTAATCCTATATATACACACATACACACACACACACACACAAAAGTTCATCCAATTATAGCTTGTCTAATCAATCATAATTGTAGATTCAATTGATATAAACATTTTGTACTTACTGGCCAGGCTGTACTAGTATACTATTGTCCATGCCCAAGTTTGAAATGAGATAGTTAGACTAGTGGGCAACGTGTGAAATCAAGGCGAGATCAAATGCTGAGTTCATCGAGCCTCTACCACAATAATCATTTCAAGAGGAAGTTGTAGATACACGCAGTCCAATACAATCGGATGATGTTGATTTCCAGTTGCAAGACCCCACTAACAATGACCTGGATGAACTTGGTGACAAGGCAGATGATGATACAAAATAAGAGTTACTCACTGACCAAGATACAAATCAAGACACAGACGAAAATGAGTTTAGTGATAACTTAATTATTGAAAGTGTCGATTCAGATGATTAGTTTAAAAAGGAAGTTATAGCGGTTGAAATATGTGTAAACTGTTCGTATTGTAAAATACTATTATTCTAACTAATTGATTTAAATTTGGATCATTTAAAATAGTTGATATATACTGGTATTTCATAAAATGTTGATATTATATTTATCTTTACCAAATGCGAGGGATCGTGGACGCGAGTCAAGTCTAGGTCGATCAAATCTGGAGTAAGCTAATCATTTAGCTGATTTTGATGAAGATTACGTAGACCTTAGTACCGATCATTCAGCGCCAACACCAGATATATCTGTAGTGACACTGCCCGATGCAGGTACATTATGACAGCCCTCGGGCCCACTAAAGAGGCGATACCTTAATTAAATTCACTACTACAAAATAGGGACTTAACGTCGGCCGTTTAACATTGGTTATTTAAAAACCGATGTAAAATGTCATTCACGTCAGTTTTTAAATAAACCGATGTGATAAGTAAAATTCCACGTCGGTTCATTAAAAAACCGACGTGATTTAAAATATTTTACATCGGCTCTTTACAAAATCAATGTGAAAAATTATATTAAAAAATATTAAATACAATAAATAAACCCAGAACTACGTCAAACTTCTGCAGCTCAAAGGTTGATTTGGTGTCAACTCATGCACTTTCTCTTTAGATTCTTTACTCTCGCCTCTCTTTACCCATCTTTCTTGTTTTCTCCTTTTTTGAAAAATCTGCTTTCTCCCCATCTTGCAGGCATCGCCGTTGATTTGCACGTTTTTGTACATATTTTTCTTACCATTTTTGTATCACGTTGCGTGTGTTTTGCTTGCTTTTAGGTGTTTTAGGAGTCGAGTTGGCCGTTTTTCATTATTTCTAGGTTTACTTAGTTTTTGTACGTTTTTTATTAGTTTTCGTAGTTTTTCACTCTTTCATTTTTCTCTTGGCCGTAGGACGTCCAAGCGGGGCCCACGCTCATTTGGGATCGTTTTCACTCGACTCGGGAATGGACGGACAAGCAAGGAAGCGCAACAGACGAGGTTCGATAAACCGGCAGACGTGAAAAGATCGAGGAATTGAGCCGGGTGCAGCAATCCAGTCGACCGACTGGAAGTTAAGTCGATCGACTGGAACTCCAAAATCGACTGGATTCCAGGGCTTTTTGCCGTTTTGGACGACGCAGTCGATCGACTGGAGCCCCCCAAGATTGACTGGATTCCAGAGCTTTTGGCCGTTTTGACAGAGCAGTCGATCGACTGCCAGTCGATCGAATCCTTTACAGTCGATCGACTGAAAAGTAGATTTTGCTGCTTTTTGGATGATTTTGCCCCTGTGTGATGTATTAATCAACCAACGTCATTTCACCAGGAATCAACTTGCAGCAAATCTCTGGACCAGGGATTTTGCTCCCAAAAACTCATCTTCACATTTTCCCTTTTCATTTTTAATTATGTATTAATTCTTAGTAATTAGTAATAGTTTAAGAGGTGTTTAGATCTTTATTAGTTAAGTTGTTGAAGCTTTGGTTTAGATTTCTTTTGTGAAGAATCCTTCAAGTTTCCATTTCCTCTTCAAGCTTTTTGTGGAATCATACATTTGGTAATATCTTTCTATAATATAGTTTTATTTTCATGTTATTTCTTTTAATCTTGTGTGATGCTTGGATCATAGTTTAGTTGTTATTTTGATTATCAAAACTTCCATTTTCATTTTATAGCCTTCTAGATTTTGAACTTATGCTTTTAAGTTGTTTAGTTGTTAGATCAATTTCCCAAGTCTTTAGAAGTTTTATATAATCTTCCTTTTTAAAACTTCAACTTTTGTTAAATTAATGTTGACTTTTTCAAATAAGCTAGACTTTAATTTTCCCTCCATTTTCCTTAATT
>BMAC01000521.1:503378-513922 GCA_014905375.1 Phtheirospermum japonicum | reverse complement strand
TGAAAGATGTCTCGACAAAAGAGGAGCCCGAGTGGGCCCGTAAGATCGCTGAGCTAGAAAATCAAATAGCCTCTCTCACCAAGCCATARCCGAGCTCGATAGAGACGTGCACTACGTGCGGAATGCCAGGGCATGGAGCTAGTGCGTGCCCGATTAACTACGGGCAAACGAACGAGTTCGACGAGCAAGCATACGCGGTCCAAGGATACCAAGCAACTCGGGGAGGTTTCCCACGCAACAACGATCCTTATGCCCCATTATATAATCCCGGTTGGAGGAACCACCCTAACTTTAGGTGGAAGGAACCAACGAACACTCAAACTCCACCCGGACCCCCGATGGCACAACAAGCTCAACAAACGTGCCCCCAAGTCCCATATGCCGCTCGACCACCTTTTTCGCCTCATCAAACACCGGTCCCGGCTCCCCAAGACAATCCGACACCGCGACAATTGAACCTCGAATCCGTCTTAACCGAGATAAGCAAACGACTCTTGAGTTTGGAGACGCAAATGGGGCAAGTGGCTATGGATGTCAACGAACTAAAACGAGCACGGGACAAGGACAAGCTACCAAGTCAACCGGCCTAAGCTCAAGCTGTGACCATTCTCCGAAGTGGCAAGGTGGTAGACAACAAGGTCTCCCTACCCGACGATGGACCTTCAACAAGTGTTCAAGAAGATCGTGTTCTTCCAGATTCGAACAAGCCCGTAGCCTCTCCTAACTCTCCCACATCACTCTCTAGTGGTGAGGCGAAGGGGTCCCAGGCTGACGGGGGGTTACATAAGTCTGCCGCACCGTACCGACCTCCGATTCCATACCCAAGCCGCGTCCGCCCTACGAAGCAAGACGCTCAGTTCCTTGAGCTGTACAAGATGTTATCGAAGGTCAACATAAACCTTCCTTTGCTCGACATAATCCGAAATATTCTCGCTTACACGAAGTTCTTCAAGGAACTAACATCTAAGAAATGCCGATTCGAGGAGAATAAAAAGATATGCATATCGAACGCGGCAAGCATTGCTTATAGCAATTCCCTCCCACATAAAGAAGGTGATCCGGGGAGTTTTTGTGTCAGAATTACCCTCGAAAATGGAAAGGAGACACGAGGGATGCTAGACCTCGGAGCGGGGATCAACTTGATGCCCTACTCTATCTTTAAACAGTTGGAGTTGGGCGACCTCAAGGAGACGAGAATGTGTTTGCAACTGGCCGACCGATCAGTCCGATACCCGAAAGGCGTGGTCGAAGATGTTTTGGTACAAGTGGGAAGCCTCATCGTGCCTATGGATTTTGTTATATTGGACGTCGGGGAGGTGAGCAACGAAGGCCGAGAACATACTATCTTACTTGGGCGGCCCTTCATGGCCACGACAAACACTTTGATCGATGTGAAAAATGGGAAGTTATCTTTCTCGGTTCTGGGAGATACAGTGAATTTCTCGATCCATGACTTGGGAGTCATTCCGCCTCCCTCCTTTCATGCCGATTGTGCAATGATCGACCCGATACAAGAACTAGTCGAGGAAGCCGCTCGGGAGGTTGTGAACGAGGATGTTGAGGACGACGAGGGGCTAGCGATTCGATCGGAGGGGGAGTTAGAAATATTTGAGATATCAAGCGTAGAAATAGGCCCTTATGCCAAAACCGGAGCTCAAGACCCTTCCGAGCCATCTCAAATACGTTTAATTGAAAAGTGGAGAGACAAAACCGTGATCATCTACGCCGAGCTTTCCCCGAGAGACGAGGCACGATTGGTGGAAGTCTTGAAAAAGAACAAGAAGGCGATAGGGTGGAGCCTTGGTGATATCAAGGGGATAAGCCCCTCCACTTGTATGCATCGAATCATCCTTCAAGACGGAGTGAAACCATCGAGGGAGTGCCAATGACGACTGAACCCGAACTTGATGGAGGTTGTGAAGGGTGAGATATTGAAACTTTTAGCCGAAGGTTTAATATTCTCGGTCGGGGATAGTGAATGGGTGAGCCCAGTCCACATGGTGCCGAAAAAGAGCGGAATAACCATTATTGAGAACGAACGGGGCGAGCGTGTGAGGACCCGTGCGACCGCTGGATGGCGGATGTGTATAGACTTCCGAAAGCTCAATGCCGCCACCAAGAAGGACCACTTTCCACTCCCGTTCATTGACCAAATGCTGGACAAGCTCGCGGGGCATCATTCGTATTGTTTCCTCGATGGATTGTCGGGTACTACCAAATCTCTATCGCGCCGGAAGACCAATCCAAGACGACATTCACGTGCCCTTTTAGCACCTATGCTTTCCGACGCATGCCCTTCGGTTTGTGTAATTCACCCGCCACCTTTCAACGATGTATGCTCTCGATTTTCTCTGACATGCTCGACAAGTATATGGAGGTTTTCAAGGACAATTTTTCTATTTACGGCTCCACCTTCGACGAGTGTCTTGACCATTAGTCAAGTGTTTTGGAGAGATGTGTGGAGAACCACCTTACCTTGAGTTGGGAGAAAAGCCACTTCATGGTGAGAAGTGGGATAGTTTGGGGGAATGTGGTGTCGTTTAAAGGAATCGAGGTCGACAAGGCAAAGATCGACGTGATTGAGAAACTTCCCCCACCGATCAACGTGAAGGGAGTGCGAAGCTTCCTCGGTCATGCGGGGTTCTATCGGAGGTTCATTAAGGACTTCTCGAAGCTTAGCCGCCCCTTGTGCCATTTTCTTAGCGCCGACGTTCCGTTTGTGTTCGATGATACTTGTCTAGCGGCGTTCGATTCATTGAAGAAAAGCTTGACTTCTGCTCCCGTGGTGATAGCCCCGGATTGGTCCCTCCCGTTCGAAATAATGTGCGATGCATCGAACAAAGCGGTGGGGGCCGTCCTGGGGCAACGAGTCGACAAACTCTTTCGGGTCGTCTACTACGCAAGTCTTATGCTCAATGACGCTCAAAGAAATTACACAACCACCGAAAAGGAGCTACTTGCCGTGGTTTACTCGCTCGAGAAGTTTCGATCATACATCGTTGGGTCGAGGGTGATTATACATAGCGATCATGCAGCACTACGTCATCTTTTCAACAAGCCTCAAGCGAAGCCGAGGCTAATCCGGTGGATCCTTTTACTTCAAGAGTTCGACGTGGAGATTCGGGATAGAAAAGGGTGCGAGAACGTAGTCGCCGACCACCTCTCTCGTTTGGAGGTCGGGAATGGAGAGAAAGAGTCCCCACTCATCGGAGAGAACCAAGCTCACGAGTAGAACCTCTTCGGTGTGTCCGTCACACCATGGTATGCCGATATTGCTAACTACCTTGCTAGCGAGGTGCTCCGTACGGACCTGTCTCATCACGAGAGAAGGAAGTTTCTTGCCACGTGTCGAGAGTATTATTGGGATGACCCTTATATGTTCAAAATTGGGAAGGATGGTGTGTTGAGGAGGTGTATTCCGGACGAGGAAAAAGAGGAGATATTGACTCATTGCCATGATCATCTAGTCGGAGGGCATTTCGGTGGCCAAAAGACCGCCTACAAAATTCTTCAATCGGGTTTCTATTGGCCCACTCTTTTCAAGGATGCTCACGAGCATTGTCAGAGGTGTGATCGATGCCAACGGACGGGTAGTATCGGGAAGCGGAATGAGATGCCCATGACGTATAACTTGGTCGTCGAGATCTTCGATGTCTGGGGGATCGACTTCATGGGTCCCTTCCCGAAGTCTTGTGAGTACGAATACATATTGGTCGCGGTGGAGTACGTATCTAAATGGATAGAAGCAATCCCGGCAAGGAGAAATGATAGCGATACAGTGGTAAAGTTTGTTCGGAGCAACATATTCAGCCGATTCGGAGTTCCGAGGGTGCTAATCAGCGATAGAGGCAATCATTTCAACAACAAACTACTTGAGCGAGTGTTGAAAAACTATGGAGTTGTGCACAAGGTTTCTACCCCTTACCATCCGCAAACGGCCGGGCAAGTCGAGACAAGTAATCGCCAAATCAAGAACGTTCTCGAGAAAACTGTGCAACCGAACCGGAAGGACTGGTCAACAAAGCTCACTGATGCCTTGTGGGCCATTCGTACGGCCTATAAGACGGTTATTGGAATGAGTCCCTATTGTCTGGTGTATGGAAAGTCGTGCCATCTACCGGTGGAAATGGAGCATAGAGCGTGGTGGGTCATCCGAGCGTGTAACTTTGATTTGAAGCAGGCCGGAGAAGGGAGAAAACTCCAACTTGAGGAGCTCGAAGAATTACGAAACGAGGCGTTTGATAGTGCCCGTTTTGTACAAGTAAAAGACGAAGCTACTCCACGATAAGAGGCTTGTACCGAAAGAGTTGGAGGAGGGAATGCAAGTACTCCTTTATAACACTCGCCTTGCTATGTTTCCCGGGAAGCTTATGTCCAAATGGAGCGGGCCGTTCAAAATCGAGAAGATATCCCTATTTGGAGTCGTGACGTTAATCGACCCAAAGACGGACGAACGATTCCAAGTGAATGGCGCTCGAGTCAAACCTTACTGGCAGGGAATGTTGCAAACAAAAGCTCTCGAGCCAGTGATCGTGGAGGAGGAGAACCTGAGTGACGTGCCCCCGATGGGATCTTGATCGTCAGGATCGTCGAGCGAACGACGTTAACCAAACGCGCTCCGTGGGAGGCAACCCACGACCTTCTAACCCTTTCTTGTTTTTCTTTTAAGTTTGTGTACATTCTAACCTTAAGTAGTGTTAATTTGAGTTTTGGGTTTGTGTAGGTTCAAGTCCTGGAGTCTTGGGAGAAAAGAGGATCGAAAAATGAAGGTTGGCTGCTGGAATGCAGTCGATCGACTGCATACCTAGTTGATCGACTGGTATGCAGTCGATCGATTGCCCAATCGACGGACAGGTTCAAATCGAATGGATTCCAGAGTTTTTCAAGCTTTTTGGCAAATTAGTCGATCGACTGGGAACAGGCGGATCGACAGCCAGTTGATCGACTGGTGCACGATCGACCGACACGTCGAAATCGACTGGATTCCAGAAATTTTCAAAGTTTTGACAACATCAGTCGATTGACTGTCGGCAGTCGATTGACCGAGGATTGCAGTCGATCGACTGCCCGGACTGCCCAGAGACCTACGGTTCTACATAATGCCAGTTGATCTTTGCCCTCCCCCAAACCAATCGACCGAACAAGAAAAAGAGAGGCAGCAAAATATAAAATAAAAAAAAAAACGCAGAAAGATATAAAAAAAAAGGGGAAAAGATTGTAACCATCCTATACTATACGCGTTTTTTGGGTTTGCATCCTAACGTTCTTTTTGTAATTTAATGCATCTTGTTCTATACAAAATTTTGAAAGTGCATCCTGTACTATACAAAATTTAGAAAAAACTAGTTTTATTAAATAAATAAAATTTATTATTTATTTAGTAATAAATTTGGTAATTTTTGCATATTTAATAAAATATTTAATAAAATATGCCGAAATTAGTTTTAAATAAATAATAAATTTACCGGAACTCACATAAAGTATACGGGTTTGAAAATATGCAATCTCACTCGCGAGACTAGGTGAGTTTCGACGAGTTTGGGCGAGTTGGTTGGTCGGAGGATGCACTTTCAGAATTTTTTGAAATACAGGATGCATTAAATTACAAAAAAAACGTTAGGATGCAAATTCAAAAAACGCGTATAGTACAGGATGGTTACAATCTTTTCCCCCCCAAAAAAAGAGGGGGAAAACGACTTTAGTCGATCGACGGCGAGAAATTACGCGGGAAATTCAGTTTTTTTTCCCTTCCTCTCTACATTCAAACCTCTCCTTGGGAATAATCCGATTTTTCGTTCCATTTTCGAGCCATTATTCGAGGTACTTCGCTTAAACGATCTTTTGGGGAAATTTGTTATTGTTGGTTGTGTTTTGGGTAGGATTTGGGAGCCATTTTCATATATTTCCATATTCAAAAATCTTGCCCACCAAGTGTTCGACGAAATGCCCCAGTGAGCATTTGGTTTGAATTTTTCTCGTTTTTTCCGTTGTTCTTCGTTCCTTTCGATTTTTGGAACCCTCCACTACAAATCCGTCTACTCTCGTTCATATTTCCCTCTTTTACCATGGACGGCCACTCCGATGACAAAATTTTCAACCTTCCCCAATACCCCAATATCGCCGGAGCTTACGGTGCCCCCTTCCCCATCTACTCCACATACGAGGGGGAACTTTTTAAAAATCTATCTCTGCGACATTTTGCTACCCCGCGCTTCGTCAATATCGAACGTTTGGACGAGTGGGTGGCGAATCGGGACTTTGACGGGTTCGGCACCCGACTACTCCATTACATCGACGCGATGAACAGCCGAATGTTCGCGTCTTTCCGGGCACCGGCTTATCGGGAGCTAGTGCTCGAGTTCTTCACCTCTTACCAGGAAACTGACGATGGGGGTTTTAATGTGCGTTTTGGGGGAATTGAGCACCGGATCGATCAAGGGGTGCTCCAAGAGGTGCTCGGGCTTGACTGCCAACAGTACTTGTACACACAGGCGAGTGGTTTTCATGCGGATGAGTTTTGGGGGAGTATCACGGGCGGACGTGGTACCCGGGATCGATACTCGGCATCGGCGATCGTCGACTTGGCACTGCTTGGGGCCTACAAATTCTTTGCCCACGTTCTGATGGGAAAGCACGAGAGCACCAACCTCACCCATCACGAGCTTTACGTGCTTTGGTGCCTATGCAATGGACATCCGGTCCCTTTTTTCCCGTTGATCCGAGGACAAATTCGAGGGATTCGGAAGATGAGAGGAGGAAGCGTCGCCCGAGTCGGCATGGGGCCGATGATCACCGTTCTTGCCCGCTACTTCGGGTTTGAGGCCGAGGCGGCCAACATGACAAGCGTCGATCTTATGGAGTTGGCGTTCAAAACGCCGAGAGCCCCGACGAACCCAAATCCTAGACGCCAACGCCACTGGGAGAATGAGCGAGGCAAGGCCGGCGACGTCCCGAACACCGGTTCGGGCGCACATCACGGAGCGAGTACGAGCCAAGCGGCATTCCCGCAGTACGGAGGCCCGAGCACCGGTTCGGGTCCCGAGATGGGTTGGAACGATTTCCAACCTGCCGTGTTTTCACGTTTCGACCAGCTCAACACCCGTTTCGACCGGCTCGATGAGGGGCAGGCAAGAAACGACCGAGCTTTCCGCGGCCTCCATAGCCGGCTCTTTTTGGTCGAGAGTCGGATGCGTCGGGACGACGATGACGGCGGCGATGACGAAAACGAGGACGAGGAGGAGGAGGAAGACGAGGACGCGACCCTCCGTGCCCGACCTAGGAGACGTCGTTAAATCTCCTAGATTATCCTTTGTTTATTTTATTTGTTTATTGTTTTTGTGTGTTATTTTGTTTATCTTTCGATTATGTTCTTTTATTTCTCGTCTCGACTCTTGTAAAAAAATAAAATTAAAATAATAATAATAATAATAAAATAAAAAAAATCTTTTAATTGCTTTCGCTTTTGTATATAGTTTAATTTCATTTCGTTTGAATATATTCTCAAAATATAAAAAAAAATTAAAAAAATAAAATCCAAACAAATTCGAAAATTCAAAAACTCAAAATTATTTTCGTTTTTG
Organism: Phtheirospermum japonicum; assembly: GCA_014905375.1. Classification (NCBI taxonomy): domain Eukaryota; kingdom Viridiplantae; phylum Streptophyta; class Magnoliopsida; order Lamiales; family Orobanchaceae; genus Phtheirospermum; species Phtheirospermum japonicum. The sequence goes on along the minus strand of BMAC01000521.1, from coordinate 506,342 downwards.
TAAATAGGTTGTTTTTGTGCCAAATTTTCACCTTGCCTTACCTTGTAGATAGCTTGTTGCTTGCCTCGGCTCCCGGCGACGACTTTTGCACAACCACGACGACACAAGCTCGGACATAGGGGCATTCTCTTCTCCCTACACCTTTTTACTGCTTTTTTTAGCTTAAATACGCAATGAGGACATTGTTAGGTTTTAAGTGTGGGGTGGTTAGAGTTCGTCCTAGGTTTTTAATTTCGTCGTATGCTTGCTTGTGTTAATTTGAGTAACGTGTGTGCTATTATTGCTTGGACCCTTAGCGAAGTGATGCGGTTTTGATGATTTGTTAGGGTGTTTAGATTCTCGATCGAATATAGTGGACTTAGGTGGTTTATCTTGTTGGGATCTCCGTTCGGTTTTAGCTTCGTGCTATCCTTGTGCTCGTTTAGAACTAGTGCCTCGACTAGCCCTCGTCATCAAATGCTCACTATAGGTTTTTGTTTAGTAATTTGGAGTCGTCAATTGCTCCACGTGCTCGATTGAGAATTTTGTAAGTTGCTTGTAGCAACGAATGATCGGAGTCGTTGAAAGCTTCGTATTTTCATCTTTATTTACTATTTAAGTACCTTACGTCTATGGTACCAAAAAAAAAAAAAGAAAAAGAAAAAAAAAGAAAAAAAAGAGACGAATAAACAAGGATACGTTATAAATCCTTGAAGTTGTTGAGTAGCACGTTTTTTCCTTTTTTTCGATTTTTAGTATATATTTGTTAAAGAGAGGCGTAGATGATTTTGGCTAGTAGGGAGCCGATTAACGGTTCGAGCGTGGATAGACCTTAGCCGGGGCAAGGACGGGGAGACCGACTTGGTGGATTGTTTAAGTCCTTTTTAGGTTTCGGGAGTCGATCTAAATTTCCTTAACAATGCACATTGACGTCCTTTTAGCCAAAGCTAACAAGCAACGTAGCGTACGACGTCTCGAATTATTTTGTGCATTAGTTAGGATTGGTCGGGGGTAGTTTTGTAATTTTACGTTAGTTTTGCTTGAGGACAAGCAACCGTTCTAAGTGTGGGGTGGTTGATTTGCACATTTTTGTACATATTTTTCTTACCATTTTTGTATCACGTTGCGTGTGTTTTGCTTGCTTTTAGGTGTTTTAGGAGTCGAGTTGGCCGTTTTTCGTTATTTCTAGGTTTTCTTAGTTTTTGTACGTTTTTTATTAGTTTTCGTAGTTTTTCACTCTTTCGTTTTTCTCTTGGCCGTAGGACGTCCAAGCGGGCCCACGCTCATTTTGGGATCGTTTTCACTCGACTCGGGAATGGACGGACAAGCAAGGAAGCGCAACGGACGAGGTTCGATAAACCGGCGGACGTGAAAAGATCGAGGAATCGAGCCGGGTGCAGCAATCCAGTCGACCGACTGGAAGTTCATGTCGATCGACTGGAACTCCAAAATCGACTGGATTCCAGGGCTTTTTGCCGTTTTGGACGACGCAGTCGATCGACTGCCGACGTGGCCGATCGACTGCAGTCGATCGACTGGAGCCCCCAAGATCGACTGGATTCCAGGGCTTTTGGCCGTTTTGACAGAGCAGTCGATCGACTGCCGACATGACCGATCGACTGCCAGTCGATCGACTCCTTTACAGTCGATCGACTGAAAAGCAGATTTTTACTGCTTTTTGGATGATTTTTGCCCCTGCATGATGTATTAATCAACCAACGTCATTTCACCAGGAATCAACTTGCAGCAAGTCTCCTAGACCAGGATCTTACTCCCAACATCAACAATTTTCCCTTTTCATTTTTAATTATGTATTAATTCTTAGTTAATTAGTAATAGTTTAGTTAAGTGTTAGATCTTCATTAGCTAAGTTGTTGAAGCTTTGGTTTAGCATTTCTTTTGTGAAGAATCCTTCAAGTTTCCATTTCCATTTGAAGCTTTTGTGGGAATCATACATTTGGTAATATCTTTCTATAATATAGTTTTATTTTCATGTTATTTCTTTTAATCTTGTGTTGATGCTTGGATCATAGTTTAGTTGTTATTTTGATTATCAAAACTTCCATTTTCATTTTATAGCTTTCTAGCTTTTGAACTTATGCTTTTAAGTTGTTTAGTTGTTAGATCAATTTCCCAAGTTTTTAGAAGTTTTATAAAATCTTCCTTTTTAAAACTTTGAATTTTTGCTAAATTAATGTTGACTTTTTTCAAATAAGCATGACTTTAATTTTCCCTCCATTTTCCTTAATTTAAATTATAAGCTTTCTTAGTTAACTAGTTTAGATTAATCGTTTTTAAAATAAGCTTTAATTTCCTTTTCGTATTTTAATGCTTTCAAAACTCCTATTTCAATTTAAGTTTAGTTATAAAAACCAAAACCAAATCAATGACTACTGCTTTCCTAGTTTAGATTAGTTTAATTTCAACCGACAATAAGAGCAAATAAGAAACCGATAAGCCCGATAACATCCATCCTCGAGAGACACGACTCGGGAAGAACTCCTCGAGAGACACGACTCGGAAGAACTCGCCGCCCTACAACTGGGCTCCGTACTCTTGTGGCGGAGACGGATTCTCAAATAGGCGTTGAGGATTCTTTCGATCAGTCTCAACTATATATTCTGATAACCTGCATTTAAACCAAAGACTTTTTCAAAGATTATTTAAACGACCGCGGTAATATTCAATTACAATATGGCAGAAATGAGAATTTTTCCTCGAATACATCAAATCATTGAAATAAGGTTACACAATATCAATATTTGAAAAATGAATATTCCATAAACGAATCGTGAATCAACCAGTGAAGAAATAAATCATAATTCAATACAATGTTTGAAAAATTATATCTACTCAAATCAGGAATATTTTAAAATGGTTTAAAAAGTTCAAATTTTAAGGTATATTAGAAACCACATGATATGAAACAGAATCATCTAAATTATAGAAAAATAGAAATTAAAGATTATTTAATGATAATTCTTA